>OU383794.1:791773-1216799 GCA_910950805.1 Acrocephalus scirpaceus scirpaceus
ACGTCGGGTGACAGGAATGGCACAGAGATACAGTGAGGAGGTGACAGGAATGGCACAGAGATGCTGAACGTCTTGCACGTGGAGGTGCTGAGCAAACAGGAGGTGATGGGAATCTTTAGTAAGAATTATCGGCCTTTTGTTGCTCGGTTTTGAAGCACAAACTCTGAGCGTGCCCTGCTGTTGAGTGGTGACTTCTGTGTGCAAACTTCCCATAATTCTATTTTAGAGAACAGGGAGAGACCCGGCAGAAAATCCTCTGCCTGTCCCATTTCTGATTAAGGCAAAGATCCGTTTTTCTGGGTTTTATTTCAACAATTTATGATGACCTGACAAGCCGTTTGTTTTTTTTAACTGAGGAGAAAGGGACATCTGAATCACAGCCCAGGTTAGTGGAAATGCAAGTTCTGGATTTATCTTGATTCTCTAATCTGACAAGATTTAATTAAGCCGTGTTGTGGAGCCACATCCATCACCCAAAATAAGAGCAGCCCTCCCCAGGCAGGGTTTGCTGCTGTGGTTTGTCTGGATGTCTGTGGGAGGTGGGGCTGGTGCTACAAAAGTGGGGAAAAGGGAAACCAGGGAACGAGGAGGAAGCCAAGAATGTGTAAGAGCAGCAACTGGGAATGCAGCCTTGACAAAGCTTTGTCTCGTGGGGTTTTTTTGAGGGGTCAGACGGTGGCTAAAGCAAACCTGCAACAATGATAAAGTTAAAAAAGCTCTCGGTATTAGGTTGTGTGTGCAGGGGAAATGAGAGTTGCTGCAGCTTCCTTGTTCTGTAAAGAACACGCAGAAGGCATCACGCTCCAAAATAATTTCCTAGAAACGTAAAGCTTGACTGAAGTTTACCTGAGTGGTAATTAAGGTACGTTGAAGGAAGATCTTGTTTCAAAGGAAGGAGTTGTGTGTAAATGTGCGTGTAAATGTGCGTGTAAATGTGCGTGTAAATGTGCGTGTAAATCCGGCAGCTGTGGCTCAGCAGGGGAGGTGTGAGCCGTGCTCTGTCCTTGGGGAAGGAGGTGTGGATAGGAAAGGAAAGGAGACGACAGCAGCCCAGGCGTTTTATTCCTGTCTCGCTTCCTCCTGTCACGCTGCTCTCGGCGGCCAGGGCGGGCTTTTTGATTGAAAGGGAAAAAAGATGGGGAAAAAAAAAAAAAAGTTTCTGGGCTGCCGGGGCTGGGGTGGGTACGCTCCGTGCGCCCCGGCGGGAGCGGCTCCCGGTCCCCATCCCGATCCCTGTCCCGGTCCGGATCCCTGTCCCGGCGGGGATTCCCTCTGGCGGGGGCCGGGCCGCTCTCACATGACGGCGGGGGCGGGCCGGGCTCCGGGGCTGCTCCTGCGGCTGCTGCGCTGCCTTCCCGGCCGCTCCGGGGACTCCGGACACAGCGGTGCGGCCACTCCAGACACAGCGGTGCGGCCACTCCGGACACAGCGGGCCGGACACTGCGGACACAGCGGTGCGGCCACTCCGGACACAGCGCGCCCGTCCCGCGGGGCTGCATCGCGCTGTCCCCTCGCTCCTCTCCGCTGTCCCCTGCTCTCCCTTCGCTGTCCCCCCGCCGTCCCTCGCTGTCCTCCGCTGTCGCCTCGCTCCATCCTGCTGTCCACCGCTCTCCCCTCACTCTCTCCCGCTGTCCCTCACTGTCCCCTGCTGTCCTCTCACTGTTCTCCCGCTGTCCCCGCTCTCCTCTCACTGTCCCGTCTGTCCCCTCTCTCCTCCTGCTCTCCCCCGCTGTCCCTTCTCTCCATCCCGCTGTCCCCTCGCTGTCCCCTCGCTCTCCCCCGCAGTCCGGGTCCGGTCCCGGCCCATGGCCGCCCCGCTGCCCCCCACGCGGCTGTGGGGCGCGGAGCGGGCCGCGGTGCTGCTGTCGTGCGCGCTGTCCTGCGCGGGCTCGGCGCTGCTGCTCTGCACCCACGCGCGCTGGCCGGAGCTGCGGACGCGGCCGCGGCAGCTGCTGCTGCACCTGTCCCTGGCCGACCTGCTCTCGGCCCTCTCCTACTTCTACGGCGTGCTGCAGGACTTCCAGCGCACCTCGTGGGACTGCGTGCTGCAGGGCGCCCTGTCCACCTTCGCCAACACCAGCTCCTTCTTCTGGACCATGGCCATCGCCCTCTACCTGTACCTGACCATCGTCAGGGGCTCGCCCGCGGGATCGGCCCTGCTCTGGTGCTTCCACGCCGTCAGGTGGGTGCTCTGTGATCTGTGCTGGGTGCTGTGTGACCTGTGCTAGGTTTTGCCAGCCATGTGCTGTGTGATCCGTGCTGGGTGCTGTGTGATCCATGCTGGGTGCTCGGTGCTCTGTGCTGGGTGCTGGGTTTTGCCAGCTCTGTGCTGTGTGCTGGGTGCTGCCAGCTGGGAGCCCTGAGCTCTGCTCCACTCCTGGTGGAACCTCAGGGGTCACCTGGATCTCCATGTTCTTCTCCTCCTCTTCCCCTCTCATTCCTTTCCAACAGGGATTTTGCTGTCTTTTAACTAACCTGCTTGTTCCCCTTTTCCCTTCCCAAGTGAAGAATTGGAGAGGTGGAAAAGTTAAAGGTTTTTATGTTCAAGGTCACTTAGAAAAATCTCTGGCGAGTTCTAATGGCTGAGGCTGCTGGCTTCTGCTTTCCCCCAGTGTGCTCTGATGTTCTGCTCTGATATCACAGCCCTGCTGTGTGTGGTGCCTGCTGCTGCTGCCGTGTTTGGGATCTGTTTCCACGGGTCCCCAATGTCTCCCTGTCAGCCTGGCCTGTGGATCCTTCCCCCTGCCCAGCAGGTTGCTGTAATTCCATACTCATAAGAGAATGTTGTCCACAAGTGATGGAATGGCCAGAGAAGCACTCTGAAGGATGTTTTGGCATGTTTGATTGAAAGCAAGACAAACCAGACCACAGTGCAGCTTTATGTCTCAGTTTCTGCTATTTAGGGCACTGATTTTCCACATCATGTTCACTAAAAGCTTTCATTATGCAATTGGAGCTTGTGGGATCATGTGCTATGTCCACGCTGAGCAAAACAGTGATCCTTCAGTCCCCTGTGTTGCCAAGCTTTTGCAATAAATTATAAGAGGAGTGATCTGCTTTAAAAGGGGAAAAAAAAAAAAAGCCCTCAGGACAAGTAGAGTGTTTTCTTTGGTTTCTCAGTCAAATATTTGTCACCTTTTAGTTTCAAACAGCATCGTTTGGGAGCTGATTGAGCAGAGCTGAGCCCAGGTGAGGATGGGCCAGAGAGAGACTGAGAGTGAAGCAGGGAGGAACCTCAGTTCTGCCCTGCCTGCTGGAACTGCTGCTCCCACAGGGGCTGTGAGAGGAGTTGAGGGCTCTGCCCATGGCCCTGGGCACACCAGGCTGCTGCTGAAGCTGGGAGAAGATGCACTGGAGGAGTATTTGTTGTTTTGTCTGGAGTTGCACTCTGAGAGCTGTGGTGAGGACAGGATGCTGGTAAAGAGCCACATGTTGCTTAATGGATGTAAAAAACAAGTCTGACTCCTCCGTGGGCATTCTGGCTCCATCAGGCACATCAAAGAGCTCAGGAAAATCTGGCCTTATTTGTAATTTTCCCCTCTGCTAATTGCTTGTGTGGCTTTTGTCTGTGCTTCAGTTTCTCCAGCTGGATTAATGCTCCTCAGCCTGGACAGCTACCAGTGTGGAGAGAGCAGAGCCACTGAAACAGTCTGTGCACTCTAAAAACTGTAAAAATCCTGGAGATTGCTCTAACCCCATGACACAGGGGGAGAGGTGCTCAAACTGAGCTGTTATGGGGGAATTTGTTTGATTTATTTTTGGTTTTTACAGTAAAAATGAAATGCCATCTTCAGTGCTTGGTATTGACCAGCACCATTTGCTGTGTTTAAAGGCTGCTGAGCACCTGTGATCAGGTTCTGTCTGTAATTGCCTCCTGCTCTGTGCAGAGCCAGTGTTTAAAGCTGCTTCTGCTTCATGGTGTGTCTGAAAGCCAGAGAAAACAAGTGAGGACGTGTTCTGTGCCCATCCCCTCGTGACACATCATCCTGCTTTACTTCCCTGCACTGCTGTACTTACCTGAGAGATTAAATTCTGCACATAATGCTTGGGGATGGAGCTGACTAAACACACGTTGGAAGTCAGAACCTGGAATTTTCCTGAGGGAAATCAGGATGTCCCAGTGCATCAAACCCGTCAGACAGGTTTGTGCCACAGGGATTCCTGTGGTAACACATCCACCAACTCCGGCCTGGAGAGCTGCAGCCTCTGCTTTGGTCTGAAACTTGTTGAGCTCAGATGAGCTTTGAAAACAAGCCCAGAGTCAGCTTTGGAAACACTTACGTAGCTGTAAAATGTGAGTTCTGGCATGCAGCTGCCTCACTGCTTCTGAATTTCCAAGTGTCAGGTGTCATCTGCTTGGAAAACATCACCTTTGTTGGGAGAGAAGTTGATCCAAACTCGGGGTGAGGAAGGGACCAGGCAGACAGAACCCACCTTGGGATTGTTTCCTGATTGGCTTTTGATAAAAATTGCTGACAACATTGGAAAGGGTTTTTGTTTTATGATCAGGTTGTGCAGATCATTATAACCATAAATATCCTTACTTTAAAGAAATCTATAACATATGCATGGCTATATATCTATATATCTCTCTCTATATATCTATATATCTCTCTATCTATATCTATAATGATATTTATATATTTTTATATATATGTATACACACACATTTATAAGCATGCATATATTTTCATGTCCATGGAGTGCCTGTCATGCACTGCTGCCCTGTCCATCTCACCCCTTCATGGGCTGCCTCCTGCAGGGTTGAACTGGGGCAGGTTTGGAGTTCTGGTTCCAACGATTGCTCCTTCCTGGAACTGCCTGGGGTATCCAGGATTGATTTTCCTCTCCTTACAGAGTAAGAATTCCTGTCCCCAGAAGGAAGTGCCTGCTGGCAGGATGGCTGCTTGTCCAACCTGTGCAGGCAGGTGACAGCAAATCACCTGCCTGGGAGAGCCTCCAGGAGGGGAAAAGCAGCTGTGCAGCATAAATCAAACTGTGGTTATTGAGAAACCTGACCCCAGAAAAGCAGGGCAAATCGAGCTGAACACTGCTGGAGCTGAAGGATCCTCACCTTGCCTTGCTCTGGTGTGACTGTGCAAAGATCTGCTGGTTGGATGACTTTTATTTCATAGATTAGCAGGAGCTGTACTGGAGGGATAAGTGCTGTTGTGTCTGTCTCACAGGTTGGGTTTGCAGCCTTTTCCAGGAAGGAGGAATCATCTTCCCTTGTCTCCCACACTGTTTGCATCCAAGGGTGCTTTGGAGAGGCCCAGCCTACACTGTTGCTCCTTGGGGCTCAGAGGAATATTTCTGCTTCTCTGTTATCTTGGATTCTTTTCATTCCAGTCCTTACACTCACCTGGGGTGAGGAGTCCTGGTCCTTCAGTTCCTCCATCCTCCCAGCTCAGTAAAACTCTGACATTTGGCAGCTCTCCTCACTCTGTCACTGAGGAGCTCTTAAGAAAACTGAATCACCAGTCTCAGTTCTCCTTCCCAGCCTGCTGAAATGGAGCTGAAGTTCACAGAAGTGTCTGATTCCTTCCTAGGTCCTTCCTAATTTCACTTGGCTGCTAATCCTTTTGCTTGGTGTTAGTGGTGGGTGTCCATCTGATCCCAGCATGCTGTTCCAGTGAAAATTAACTTCCTGTCATGCAGCACTTTTATTCTTCCTTTCACCAGTTATCTGAAGGTTTTTAAGTCCCTTTCTTGGTGGTGAGTTCTGTTCTCCTGTGGCCTCTCTGTGTCTGTACTTACCCTGCCCTGTCTTGCATCCACACACCCTAATTTGACCTGGTTTTATCTTAATTCTCCTTCAGGTTCAGTTCAATGATGAGATCATTATTTAGACAAATTAGTTTCTTAATTCACTTCCTTTTTGTTGGTGCCCATGTGCCTTTAAATGGTTTTTCTAAGGAAGTGCCATTTCTCTTGAATTCTTCACCTTAGTGCTCAGTTCTTCCAGGGGTGCTGAGAATGGAATGTCTTTGTGCAGCTGTTTTCTCAGAAAATCTCCAGTTTTACCAAAATGCCTCCTGAATTGTGTGGAAACTTTCATGGTGCTGGTGACGTTTGGGATGTTTTTAGAAGTCTGCTCTGATAACAGAGTGGGGAGGGCTTCCTGCAGCACAACTGTCCTTAAATAACAGCCCTGGCCTGGATCAGCACTGCCTGTTCCGAGCTGAACCCTGAAACAAAATGTTCCCAACGGGCTGAAGGGTTGACTCTAAATTTTTTTACAGCCTGATGTTTTTATTTGTTTCTTTTGTGAGTAGGTGAATCCAGACATTATTTAGGAGTGGGAAATGGGGTATTTTTGAAATCTAATATCACAGGATTATCTCTGATTCTACAGTTGAGCTATGGAATTTCAGATAATCTGGTCAAGGCAAGTGCTGTTTGACCACCAGTCTGATTTTTGTGGGGCAAGATCCTTTCCGTGCTCCCTGCAGCTGCTCCAGGCTGTCAGTGGAAGACTTGGGAGAGCAAGACAGTCATGGATTTGTTTTCTGTGCACCTGGGGAAGCCAGGAGGGTTGTGCTGGAAGCTCAGTCTGAGCCTGTCCCTCTCTCTGTGGCCCTGGGCAGGGCAGGTGACACATTCTGGCACTGTTGTGGTGTCAGTTTTGTTTGGGCTGGTGGGATTTTTCTGTTCTTCCTCATGGTTTCTTGTGGGCAGCCCAAGCTGCTGAGTGACTTAATTCGAGTGTGTCACCACAGTTATTTTTCTCCTAAATGCTTCCCTGTATTTGCCTCTGCTGTCAAGTGAGAAGCCAAAGTCACAGGTCCAAGTGAAGTGAATGTGGCTCCTCTTTGCTTTCTTGGCTTTTTGTCCTTCAAATTATATTTTTCCTCCCAAAATACTGACTACACCTCCACTTAAAAGCAAAGCAAGCAAACAAACCACTGACAGAATGAAGCTGTGGATTTCTTTGTGTGCTGAGTTCCACTTTGTAATCAGCTGGGACTTGGCTGCTTGTGCTCCCAAAGCTCGGGATCAGCTGGCTGGGCCCTGCAGGAAAATCACATTTTACAATGCCCTGGCCTTGGCAAATCCTCAGCCTCCCTGTGCCCAGGAGGGAATGGGAGCAGGGCAGGGGGTGTGGGGTGGGTTCTGCTGCCCTGGCTGCAGGCTGAGTGTGCAGCACATCCCTGCAGCTCTGCCCCTCAGCCCTGGGGGTCTCCAGGATGGGGATTTGCAGCCCTGGTTCGTTCACTGCCCAGCTCCTGTTGCCCACCTCTCCTCACCTGGTGCAGCAGTGGGACAAGCCCTGGGATCCTGTCTGGGGGAGGCTCCCTGGGGCTGCCCCCCTTTCCCGAGGCTGTCCTTGGCTAACCCCGGTTCTCTGTGCCCTCCCCCAGCTGGGGTGTCCCCCTGGCCATCACGGTGGCCGCCGTGGCTCTGAAGAAGATCGGCTACGACGCCTCCAACGTTTCTGTGGGCTGGTGCTGGGTGAACCTGGACGCTGAGGATCGGCTGCTGTGGATGCTGCTGACGGGAAAGGTCTGGGAGATCCTGGCCTATGTGACCCTGCCGGTGCTCTACATCCTCATCAAGAAGCACATCAACAGAGCAGTGAGTAACTCTTCTGGCTGATTCCATCCCCCCTGCTCTGCAGTTCTGGCTCCTTGTCCAGCAGCTGCACGGGCAGGAGAAGTGTGGGGACACTGAAATGTCCCCAGCCCTGGGTGAAGCAGTCCCTGATGCAGCAGCACCATCACACTGTGACGTAGCAGGAGCAGATTGTAAAAGCCCTTTGAAAAGGAGGAGCTTGTGGGATGCTCATGAGGGAAATGCTACAGCAAGAATTGAAACAGAATGTGAAGGACAAACTCAGCTTTAATCAGTTTTCTGCAGTTCCGCTTGTACTGAGATTGGAACTCTCAAAGCTCAGTCCTTCCAGTGTCCCCAACGATGGTTTGTGTTTATGAATGTGATTTTGTGCTGGCAGCTCAAAGCTCTGTTTGGAGTCCAGGCACTGGAAGGCTCCATACAGGAGGCTCCCTGTCCTAGCAGGGGTTTGGGATTCAGAGCTGTTGCTGTTCCTTGTGAACACACAGAACCCAGGCATCTAGGACAGCATTTGCATAACAGAGAAATCCAGAGGAGAGTGGCAGGAGGAGCTGCATCCAGAGGTTCCTTTTCTCTCTGAGTTGTGTTAGGGAAAAAAGCCCCACGTGTGGGTAGATGGAAATTTGTCCTGGAAATTTCTGCCTCTGCAGCTGTGGTGGTGGAGGAAATAAACACAGCCCTGGTTAGGGCAGGATCCTGCAGGTGATTGGGAAAAACGAGGTGATTTTTCAGCAGCCCCAAGTGGGAAGGAAAGGGAAGGGAGGTCAGGGAGGGTTTGCTGGTGCCTGTCAGCATCACCGTGCAGCAGGCAGCACACGCTGTCCCGGCCGTGGTCACAGATAGCAGCGTGACCTCCTGGAAAGCTGCCCTGGCGTGGCTGCTGCCCGTGCCAGGGATTCCTGGCTGGCTGCTGTCCCTGTGCTCCCCTCGGGCCAGGCTCAGAGCAGCGCACGGAGCCCCCCGCGCTGTCCGTGCTGGCCCAGCAGCACCAAAGGCACCGGGGGCGGTGCTGCTCACAGTGCCACTGTCACCCCCTGCGGGACACGGGGCTGGGGCTGCTCGGGGAACGGCCCCAGGGCTGTCCCATGTCTGGGGCTGTGCTGAGGTCCGTGTGTCCGTCCCTTCCATGTCCCACACTGGGTTATGCTGATGTCCGTGTGTCCGTCCCTCCTGTCCCACACTGGGGCTGTGCTGATGTCCGTGTGTCTGTCCCTCCTGTCCCACACTGGGGCTGTGCTGATGTCCGTGTGTCTGTCCCTCCTGTCCCACACTGGGTTACGTTGATGTCCGTGTGTCCAACCCTCCTGTCCCACACTGGGTTACGTTGATGTCCGTGTGTCCATCCCTCCTGTCCCACACTGGGTTATGCTGATGTCCGTGTGTCTGTCCCTCCTATGTCTGGGTTATGTTGATGTCCGTGTGTCCGTCCCTCCCAGCACGCCGCCCTCTCCGAGTACCGGCCCATCCTCCCGGCGGCCCCGGCCCCGCGGCCCCGCGCCAGCATCGCCGACAAGAAGCTGATCCTCATCCCCGTCATCTTCATCTTCCTGCGCATCTGGAGCACGGTGCGCTTCGTGCTGACCCTCTGCGACTCCCCCGCCGTGCAGAACCCCGTCCTGGTTGTGCTGCACGTGAGTTTTTGCAGGAAATGCAGCCCAGGGTGCACCAGGGGGAGGTATGGCTTTGGTGCTCCCAAAAGTGCTTTTTTTGGGCGGGATGGAGGAGTGCAAGAACACCTGCTGCCCTCAGGTGGGCCCCACTGCCCTCAGATGGGCTCTGTTGCCCTCAGGGTGAGCCCCTGCTGCCCTCGGGTGAGCTTTTCTGCCCTCAAGTGAGCTTTGCTGCCCTCAGATGGGCTCTATTGCCCTCAGGGGTGTGAGGCCCTTGGTGCCCTCAGGGGTGTGAGGCCCTTGGTGCCCTCAGGGGTGTGAGGCCCTTGGTGCCCTCAGGGGTGTGAGGCCCTTGGTGCCCTCAGGGGTGTGAGGCCCTTGGTGCCCTCAGGTGAGCCCTGCCCGGGCAGCAGCAGTGCTGCAGCAGTGGCAGCAGTGCAGCAGGAGCTGCTCCAGCAGCATCTAGTGGCTGCAGAGGAAAGCTGCACTGGCAGGGACGGACAGGGCCGGGTGCTGAGGGAGAACAGCTCTGAGGGGATGTTGTGTGTGTGTCTCCAGCAGGGCTCAGCCTGCTCCTCCCTACACCAGCACACAGCAGCCCCCTGCTCTGCTTTTGAGTGCTTTTTTTGGGAAAAAGCTCATTTTTCTGAATTCTTTGTTCTCAAAGTCGGTGTCTGTCAGCACTGCAGCCGGTCTGACAGGGTGTTTGCTCCTCTCTGGGGTGCCCGTGGGAGCAGCCCCGGGTGATTCCTTCCCCATTCCTTTGCAGGGAATCGGGAACACGTTCCAGGGAGGAGCCAACTGCATCATGTTCGTGCTGTGCACACGGGTGGTCCGGGAGAGGCTGCTCTCCCTGCTCTGCTGCGGCCACCTTGGCCAGCTGGACTGGCCCAGGGTCCCACAGGGATCCCACAGCTCCTGGCAGCCCCCACAGCCCCACAAGGACAAGGACGTGCCCGGCCCCGAGCAGACAAAGCCGCTGCTGTCCAGCACCTGAGCTGCCCTGGCTGCTGCTGATTCCTTCTCTCATGGTAAAACTCCAGAGTGAGAGTGAACTCCAGAGTGAAAGGAGCTCCTTTCCTGCTGCCCTGCCTGGGCACAGATGGGAGGGCAGGGAGCTGAGACAGGGAGAGTGGCAGAGAGCAGGGTCAGGGAGCAGAGAGCAGTGGCAGGGACATGGAGCAGGGACAGGGGACAGGGGGGTCCTGCTGCTGCCCTGTGTGGCTCTGCAGCCCCATCACGCTCCCAAACCATTTACAGAAGTGCTCTGCTCCCTTCCCCCCGAGCTGCTCCCCCTGTGAAAGCGGGAACTGAGCTGCAGGGCTGTCTGGCCCGCAGGAACAGGACAGCAGGCAGAGCTGAAGAGGAATTGGTGGCTGGCTTGGATGTGGAATCCATGTGCACACACATTTTGTACTGCACAGATCAGAGGCTTGGATTTCCCAAGGGGATGCAGCCCCTGCTGCCCATCAGCACAGAGGGGAGCAGAGGGGAAGGGATTCAGCCAGGCTTGCCTGGAAAGTGTCTGGGAGCAAAACTTGGAGAGAAGCTCTGAATTTGAGGTGCAAGCCAGGGCACTGATATCCTCGCACTGGTCTGGTTGTGTGAGCACCTCATTTCCTGCAGAATTTATGGGGGTGTCAAACTTGACCCATGGCAGAGCCCTGGGGGCTGTGTGGGTTTCTGTCTGTGGAGCAGAAATTGGTGCAGCTGAAGGAGGGGAAACCCAGAGCAGCTGCCCTGGGTGCTCAGATAAATGTTCAGAGTCCTGGAAGGGCAGGCAGGCTGTTGGGGATGGCAGGGCTCTGGGCACACCTCTCTCCTTACACCTCTTTCCCCTTCTCCCAGACCACACAGCCCATAAAAACAGAGCACTTTTTATTTGCCATCACTTGCCATTTTTAATTTGTGGAAGGGGTTTTTGCAAAGGGAGCAGGAGCCTGGTGAGCTGTCTGGGGAGGGAGGGCAGCTGCTGCAGGCCCCCAGCTGCTCCTGAGCTGCTTTTTTGGCTCCTTGCAGTGATGTTTACAGCAGGCAGCACAGTTCCATGGTGCAGAGTCCCGGGGGGCTGTGGGCAGAGGTGAGTCCTGCTCTTTCCTGAAGCCTTGGCATTCACTTTATAATTATATTAGCATATTTAAACCTTAATTTAAGCCCTAAGGCTGTGTAAACACAGGGAGTCCTCAAGAGCTCCTGGGCCCATTTCATGGGGCTGCTGAATGGCTCTGCTCCTCAGCCTCCCTGGAGTCTTTGACAGGTGGATGGAAGCATCTTATCTGTGCCATAGATGACTTCAAGAGGTTTTTTCCTCCTTTCAAAAGGCTTTTATAAACTTCTGAAAGCTAAATAGCAACCTTGATAGCTCAACCTCTTGTGAATCCCACAAGGCTTGGAAAGAGGAGCTGTGTTAAACTTCTTGCAGAAAGGTAGGATAGAAATTTTTAAATTTTTTGAGATGGTATCGTGCTGTGTTCAGGTTTTTTTGGAGCCAGCCCTGAAGAGAGAAAGTAAAATTGTCACCAGCTTGGCCTAAGGAAAAACAAAACAACAGAAAAAACACCACCAAAAATAATCCAAACAGATTCCATGGTCTCAGTTTGCCTTTTTCCATTACAGAGCTCTGGGAAATTCTTGGGGGAATGTGCCAGGGTCACATTTCCAGCTGCAGGAGTGGGACTGTGCCCCTGCAGGTGTGGGGTGGTGGCACAGCCCTGGACAGTGACTGTCACCTGTTCCTGCAGGTCAGGGGTGGTGGCACTGGTGGCACAGCCCTGGGCAGTGACTGTCACCTGTTCCTGCAGGTCAGGGGTGGTGGCACAGCCCTGCAGTGTGACTGTCACTCATTCTGTGTGGTTACAGGATGGTGGCACAGCCCTGCAGTGTGACTGTCACTCATTCTCTGTGGTTACAGGATGGTGGCACAGCCCTGCAGTGTGACTGTCACCTGTTCCTGCAGGTCAGGGGTGGTGCCACAGTCCCCCAGAGGGAGCTGCAGCCCGGGGAAGCGGCGCTGGAGAGGCTGAGCCCTGGAGAGGTCCCGTTCCTCACTCACACCTGCAGCCTCAGCCGTGTCAGGATCCTCTGGAACAGAGTTCTCTGCACTCCAGTTTATCTCCTCTCCTGCCCTCACCCTCCACTGTGAACCTGAGAGCTTGTTTGGGGTCTTGCTTTTTCGAGGCCAAAGCGTGGTGAGGAGAACAGACTCTGTGGGGCCAGGAAAGCCTCAGGAGCTGCTGGAAGGACTGTCCTGGCCATGGATTGTGTGTCACCTTCCCGGGAGCTGCGGGGAGCTCCTGCTCCTCACTTGAACAGGGACAGCAGTGTTCATTTTATGCTGGTGATGGATGTTTACCCCTCCTCCGTGGTGTTCAGGGGTTTGTGGTGGCAGCATGGGGGCTCTCCTGAGGGAATCAGAGCCCCCCTCGGTGCTCAGGGATGTGGGGGTGTCCAGCAGGGATCCAGGACCGTGCCTGGCTCTGCTCCTGAGCCCTGTCTGTGCCTGGGGACTGTTGGATTGCACTGGGGAGGGGATGGGGCTTTGTGTGCCATTTGGGGATAATGCCTTAC
This sequence comes from Acrocephalus scirpaceus scirpaceus, assembly GCA_910950805.1. Lineage (NCBI taxonomy): Eukaryota > Metazoa > Chordata > Aves > Passeriformes > Sylviidae > Acrocephalus > Acrocephalus scirpaceus. The sequence goes on from OU383794.1 coordinate 804,523, forward strand.
CTCATTCACAGCTCCTCACCTGCTTGTTTTTTAAGTATTTCCCCCAACTTTTACAAAATAAAGTTCTGTTTCTTTACCAGGACACTGCCCAGCATTGCATTTGTGCAGCAAAAATAGGATTTCATCTGGTTCTTGGTTCCAGAGCCCCAGCTCTGCTGCTGCTCCCTGCAGAGTCCTTATGGATCCAGCCCTTTGCTATTGCTGGGGATCAGAATGCCAAACCTTCCCCTCCTTGTTTGACTGGGAGCCACGTGTGCAGCTGATAAAGCAGGGTCTGACTTATTTGCAGGCAGATTTTTCATTTATTTCTTAAATCCTTGTTTCAGGACCTGAAGTCCTGTTGTAGCTCAGGGGCCCAGAATGTTGAATTACCTTTGCCTGACCATACAATTCCTTCCCAAAATGCAGGAGAGAAGGTTCCCTGGTGGATGTGTTCAGGGTGGGCATTGCAGTGAGCTCTGCAGCAGGGCTGGCTGCCAGCTCCTCTCCAACATCACCTAGAGCTCACCTCTAACCTTCTCCAGCACCTTTACTCTCCTGGAAATTAAATTTGCCCTCTTAATAATTTTTTTCCCCCCAAAGATATCATGGTTTCATAGGATCCAGCCTTGAGCACAGATCATTAGGCTGAGGGTGAATAAATCCCTGCACACGTGCAGGGGAACGCTCACCACGAGCTGGGTGAGGGCACAGGAGGCACAGAGTGCAGGTGAAGTTTCCAGGCACACACGTTCCACATGCTCCAGGGTGAAGAGCAGGTGTAAAACCTTGGAATGTGCTGCAGCTGAAATGGAAAATGTGCTTGTACAATGCCTGTAAAGTCAGCTCATTGCTCATGCCTGGCTCTGTCCTTTGCCCAAGTCCAACAGGATCCCAGCTGCTGAAGATGTCACACCCCTGCAATCGCTTTGAAAATCCGAGAAGTTGATTCCCTCCCCTGTCTCCCTTCAGCAGCCTCTCTTCCAAGATCATCCCAGAGCCAATTACAACCTCAGATGTTGTTACCACATTCTTGCTGAGTTTGGAAAATATTCAAGCTTGTTCTGCTGCCATGAGCAAATATTTACTCTGATGAGGGGTTTTGATGACAAACATATGTGTTCTCTTTGACTCCTGTGTGTTTCAAGATTATTTCTTCAGGTTCAGGAACAGAGTTTAAAGACCATGATACAGAATTCTCCTCTGCATTTACTGTGTCAGAGCAGCTGTCATTCTGCCAAGAGCTCCCGGAGGGTGACACTGCTTTTAAAGGACTGGATGGAAATTTGGATTGAAATTTGTCCTCTCTGCAGTTTCCCCAGCTCTGGGGCAGAATTTTCCCTCTTGGCTTAAGGCCTGTAAAGGTGAGGAGAACACGATCTGCTGGGTGAGCTGTGGGGCTCACTCACAGGTGCACCCACAAACTGTGGCACAGGAGCGTGATCCCCATGGATACACAGGACCAGGGTCCTTCAGGCTGTTCACTGAAGAGAAATGCAATAAAAGAGAAACGCCAAGGAATCTGGGGACTAAATTCCACCACACTGAGAGCAGCAGGGCTCTGTTCTTCCTCCTCCTTCGGGGCATGCTGCTTCCACGTGGAGCAGGCAGCCAGGGAATGCGTGCAGGACACGTGGAAAAGGGGTGTTGCTCAAGAGATGCCTTTTTTTCCTGAGCTGCCTGATAAAAATAGACAGACCAATAAGCAGGAGGTTTGTTTCTCGTTCCTCTGGCTGCTGGGGACGCCTGTAAACTTTGCGTTTCTCTGATAAACTTTACAGTTATAGTGGATGATTAACCAGGTGCTGGGCTCTTAAAGCAATCCCATAACAGAGGAGGTTAATAGAGAGCCAGCAGCACGTGGTGCATGGAAAACTCAAGTGCTCTGGAAGAGACCCTGCCCCAGCTCTGGGAGGATGAGCTCTGAGGACTGAGGAGTGCCTGAGCCAGCTGGTCCCTGCAAGGTAGGACAGGAGCAGCACCAGGGGCAGGGCTGTGGCTGCAGGGGGGTTAATGGGGTGCAGGGCTGTGCCTCCAGCCAGGCACCCTCTCTGTTGCCAGGGCTGCTCCCCATGTTCCCTGGTGCTGCAGTTGCTGGGCAACATCTCCAGCTGTAGCACCCCCAGGAGCTGCAGCTCTGTGGGCTCTGCTTGTCCATGCACGGATTTCAGGGGGAAATTGGCTCTTTTCCCCTACTTTGGTGAAAGCTCTGCCCCTGCTCGTTGAGAGATGAGCCTGTGCCCCCTGCCACGGGGCAGCACCTGGTAAAAGAACACCTGATACTGGCAACAGAGCTGAGAGGAAACTAAACTGAAGCCATGGGAGAGCCAGGCAGAGGAAGGGGATGATCAGGCACACTGCCTTGCCCTGCTGACAGAGCCTGCCATCCATCAGATGTGTTTGGAAGAGTCACAGAAGGGGTTTTTCTGTGCAGGGCGTTTCCATCTCCCGTGGCTGCCTTGACTGGAAGAACCTGTGCTCAGCACCTGTGATTCCCACACCAACATGAAGCTGAAAGGAGAGAAGCAGGAGGGCTCTGAGAGCAGTGAAGGTCCCAAGGGGGTGAGTACACTGGCTGCCTATTCCAGTCAGAGTCTCCCACAGGATACAGAACAAGCCCTGGGGATCTGTGAGGAAAGAGAGGAAAAGACCGTGATCTTCTGGGCTGAGATGTTTCTGTTCTTGAGCCCAGTTTGTGTCTGTCTGCAGTGAAGTGTTGCACTGAGTCTTGTGATTGTCTGCAGCTCTCCCTGTAACTTCAGTGACTTTCCCCTTCTGTGTGACTTTCCCCTTCTGTGAGTGAGTTTTCTTTCCTACTTTCTAATCAGATTTAGGCTGCAGATGCTTCTGGATGGGGCAGCCTTTCATGGCAGTGTTTGGGGAGTCTTGCACAACGCACTGCTGGGGGGTGCCAGAGGTTTTCCTGAGAGTGCTGCATGTCAATAATTAACACCAGTGGCTCTTTGGAGCTCTGGGATTTGGCTAATAGAGCAAGGCAGCTGCTTTCCATCACCAATGAGGGAATGTCAGCAATCTCCTCCTAGAAAACGGACCTGGAAGCTTCAGCTTCCTCCTGATGCTGAGGCTGAGATTGGATTGAATTTCAATCTCTTGCCACACCTTAAACTCTGCAGATCCCTGGAGCTGAGCTGCCAGAGAGTCTGAGGAATAGAGAGAAGCACCAGCAGCTATTTGGACAAATGTTCAGTTAGGGAAATGACAGAGCCCTCGTGTGGGACCTGAGCTGAGTGCTGGGATGGAAAACCTCACAGACATTAAAGCCATTAAGGCTGGTGATGGTGGCAGCAAACGAGATGAAAATGAAAAATGTCTTTATTGATGTAGCAGCAGTGAAATGCATTAGTGAGCTATAAAAGCCAGCCGAACAAAACCCCAACAACCCAGCTCTGTCAACACAGCCCCAAAAGCCACTTGTTTGGGTTGTTTGTGAGGCTGGGGAATGTGTGCCCACAGCAGGGTGTTGATCCTGCTCCAGATGGCAATTCCCCTCCTCTGTTCCAGTGCAAAGTGCAGCTCTTGGGGCCCTCAACCAGGCCCTCCGTGGGCTGCTTGGATAAGTTCTAATTGGCTTCAGTGGCAATCAGTTAGATCCATAAATAGCTCTACCCCAAAACACAGAGGAAGAAAAAATGAGCAGGAAAGGGATTTTGCCACGTGGTGCAAAAATCACTTCTTTTTAAAGCTCTCCTGTGCCAATATCCTGTGTTATTCCACTGCCCAATTTGCATGTTGGGGAAGAATAATTGCATTCAACCTTTTTCCCTGCAGGGTGGTGTTTTAAGAATGGTAACTTGAAAAAAAATTAATCATCCAAATGATTCATCAATACCAGCAAAGCAGAGTGAATTACTCTAATGACTGTGGGCATATCAAGCAGAACAAAATGAGTTGTAATGGAAACAACCATTTTAAATGCAGCAAAATGAAGGGAAAAACACAGAAAGCAAGACTTTGGGTATTGCTTTGTTTTTACTGAGTGTTAGTAATGCCTAAAAGCCAGACTCACTTCCAAGGTGGTGTTCATGGTTTTTTTCTCTCCCTCTGTAGAAAATGACACTTCCCCTGGCCCTGGTAGCTCTGATTTCTGCCTTTGGATCTTCCTTCCAGTACGGCTACAACGTGTCTGTGATCAACTCTCCTGCCCCGGTGAGCAGCCCCAGCCTGGTTAGAGCAGAGCAAGGCAGATGTAACACGATGTAAATTAAATTTTTGTGGGTGTTGGAACCCTGGGCACTGAGAGTTTCAGACTTTCTGTGCTGACAGGCACTGACCCCCAAGCAAACACTGCATTGGACCTGAGGCTGTGGAAAAGGCTTCTAAAATTGAGTGACAGCTCTGGGATTGTGGGTGTGCAGTTTGAATAGAAGTGTGTGATATCACAGGGTGGAAAACTGAGAGTTTAAGGGTTTAGAATACAGTAATATATACATAAAGCAAGATGGAGGATTTAGGGCATAGGCCAGTCCTTCTTTTTCACATTCCTCTTCATGAATCTCGGTGGTATTTTGTAATAATACTTGGTAATATTTTGTAATTTTGTAATAATCCAAATTTTAGTTGGACAGAAAAGTCCACATGTGGGCACAGGCCTGTCCTCTCTTTGTGGACAGATGAGCTCTGGGATGCCTCCCCCTCTGGGAACCAGGCACATCCTAAAGGGCAGGACAGCCTGGAGGAGCAGTTACCCACCCCAGGCCTCTCCATCCCTCTCTTGCATTCATTTCCCAGCTCTCCCATTCCACTTTTTTTATCAGGACAGTTATTTTATGGCAGAGCTTTATGGCATTTGTTGTAATCTCACCTTTACAGCATGAAAATTGCACTGGCTGTGCTGAATCTGCTTTGTGCTTCATTCCAGTACATGCAAGACTTTTACAACAGAACCTACCTGGACAGGACAGGGGTGCCCATGGATGGAGGCTTCCAGACACTGCTCTGGTCTCTCACGGTGTCCATGTTCCCTCTGGGTGGCCTCTTTGGGTCACTCATGGTGTGGCCAATGGTCAACAACTGCGGCCGGTAAGTGTGAGCCGTATCTGGGGTGCTGCCCTGGCTCTGGGGCAGATAACCCTTATCTCCTTAGGTGGGGACTCCACCTTGCCCAGCCCTTCAGCAGCCTGAAATTGTCCCCCACACCTCGAGGCTGGATGAGGGAGAGCTGCTGGGCTCAGCCACGAGTGTTGTGTGCCCTGTGTGGAGGAATTTCTGTGGCTGTGGCACGGCCAGGGCTGGGCTGTGGGCTGGGCACTGAGCCAGGGAGCAAAGAAAGTCCTGGGATCTCAGCTCAGGCCCAGCTTCTGCTGCTCAGGTTCCCTGAGAAACTTCACTTCTTTCTGGAAGCCTTCCTTCCCTGCAGGAAAAATGTGGCAAATGCCATTTCCTCCTTGATCAGTCCCTGGCATGATGATTCATTTGAGTTTTGGACAGGATGACACAGAGGGATTTATCTGCAAGTTAGAAATGCCCAGCTGAATCTCTTTTTTCCTTTACTTTGCAGAAAGGGCACTTTGCTGATAAATAACCTCTTCTCCATCGCTGCTGCAATCCTTATGGGAACCTCCGAGCTGGCAAAAACCTTTGAAGTAATCATCCTTTCCCGAGTTGTCATGGGAATATTTGCTGGTAAGTGGATGGTAAAGGGAGAGCAATAAATATTTCCTTGGCAGTGTAAAGGTGTTTTATTTTCCCAACACAAGCTTTCACACGTAGCACACTTTAGAATCTGCATGACAAGGCTGTGCTCCAGCCTGGTGCAGAAGCACTAAAGATCTTTGGGAGATAACAGTCCTGGGACTGGAATTTAAGCTGCAGGGAGGAGATGTGAGTCTGTAAATGCAGCAATAAACATCTGCTGGGCACTGCAGCTCCCACTGCCAGCAAACCTGCTGAGGACAATCTGTTTTCCCAGACAGCTTCAAGCAGATAGGCTGCTTCTTTCCTTTTTAACAGAACCAGAGTAATCCATCAAAAGCATTGCCAGACCCAATAATCCAGTCCTGGAACTGCCTGTTCTTCCTGCAGGAGAAAAGAAATGTTAAAAGGGAGAGCAAAGTGCCCAGAGCCTCTGGATTTCCTGCAGAGATAGGGGGAAGCCAAGGATATCTGCGTGTTCCTGGTGTGAGTGGCTTTATTGGAGCTGCAGGAGCAGGGGACAAACAGAACCATGCTGGGTACCCCAGCCCAGCCAGCTCTATTGGGGTCCCAAGAGCATTTAGGCTCAATTAATTGGCTTTGGGCTGGTGAGACTGGCACACTCCGTGGTTTGTTAATGAGCTGGGATAACTTGTAAAGACAAATTTCCTGCCTTAGCTCACCAGCTGTAATTGCTGCATGTACAGATCAAGTTGCTTTCCCAAGCCAGTTCCTTGTTTCCCATTTTTTATTAATCCAATGGTTTCATTTTGGCTTTTGACTCTCTTAAACCTGGCAGCTGCTCTCAGCACTGGAGCTTGGAATAAATGCTAAGGGTCTTGTTAAATGTGATCCCTCTTGGCAGTTATTTATAACCAAAACACAAATCCAGCCTGGCTGTCCTGGCTTGTCCTCCTCAGGCTGATGTGGCCTGAGCTGTGCCTGGGCAGGATCTGGGAGGATGCCAGTGTCACCCTCTGGCACTGGTGGCACTTGTTCCTATGCCTTTTAGACCTTTTAGTGTTCAAGTTATCAGCCTGATAACCTTTGTAAGGCTGGCTCCTGAGGCCCAGGGCCTCCAGAAATGTCAGATAAGAGTGCCCTGTGGTCATTTGATTCCAGGAGTTTGGGAGCTGCCAGGATTTACAGCATAAGCACAGGAGCTGGCAGCTCGCAGGGGTCACTGTGGGCAGCCCTGCAATGCTCCTAAAAATAACCCTGGTGTCCTTATTAGAGCACAAATACCAATTCCAGCAAGCCAACAGACATCTCAGACCAGCAAAGCTCTCAGCACAGCATTACTGGGCAGGGAATTTTTAAAAGCCAACACAAAATCACTTCCTTCCACTTTCACATCAACATGTCTGGGTACTGATTTCCCTTCTTGTTTTAGAGGAAGCAAAAGTTCCTCTCTTACACTTGGAGTTTATTTCCAGACCTGAAGCAGCACAATTATTCTTTGTGTGTCTTGTGCTGTTCCTGGCAGAGCCTGCTGGGGGAAAGCTGTTTTTGGGAGGATGAACACTGAACACTCACACCAAGACACCCCCAAATCATTGCTGGCCCTGCAGGCAAGGCAGGCTCCTGCTGATCGTGGCAGACTCCAAAAATGCTTTGCTGCCAGCAGCTGATAACCCAGACACTCAGAGCAGGAGGGTTTGAGTGTGAGGTTTCTGTGCATCCTGTGGTGCATCAGGAATCTCTTTTGTTCCCCATGGGAAATCAGCCTGCTGAAGGTTGAGCTGCATGTCTAACACTGCTCTGAATTTCTAGGCCTGGCTTCCAACGTGGTTCCCATGTTCCTTGGAGAAATGTCCCCCAAAAACCTGCGAGGAGCCATTGGGGTGGTCCCACAGCTCTTCATCACCATTGGCATCCTGGCAGCTCAGATCCTGGGTCTCAACAGCATCCTTGGGAATGCTGAAGGTAAAGCTCTGCCTCAGGGCCTGTCCGTGGGCTCCACAGGGGGAAGGTTTCTCCCAGCTGATGTCCCATGTCCTTCTGCAGGGTGGCCTGTGCTGCTGGGGCTCACTGGGATCCCCTCCCTGATCCAGCTGCTGACACTGCCCTTCTTCCCTGAGAGCCCCAGGTACCTGCTCATCCAAAAGGGCAACGAGGAGCAGGCACGGAAAGGTACGGCCCCAGCTGGGATGGGATGGGCTGGATCTGGAGCAGGGGAGGTGGGATGGGCTGGATCTGGCTGTGGGACACTGCTGGCAGCACCAGGGTGTGAAATTCTCCCCTGCTGTGCTGCTGCTGGGTGGAATCCTCAGAGCACAGCTCCCTTCCCTGTGTGTGTGCACCTGCAGGTGCCCAGAGCTGCTGCCCAGGGTCACACATTGCTCTGTCCTGGTCTGAAGCAGGACAGATCTCTGTCAAGGGTGGTTGTGTCAGCTGGGGTTGGGCTCTTTCTCCAGGCAGCACTGACAGAATGAGAGGACACAGCCTCAGGCTGCACCAAGGGAAATTTAGGTTGGAAATTAGGAAAGTTTTTCCCAGCAAGGGTGATAAATACTGAAATGTTCTGCCCGGGGAGGTGGTGCAGTCACCATCCCTGGCTGTGGTTAAGGAAAGCCTGGATGTGGCACTGGGTGCCGTGGGTCAGTTCAGGTGTTGGGGCTGGGTTGGACTCGATGATCCTGGAGGTCTCTTCCAGCCCAGACATTCTGGGATTCTGTGACTTTGTGACTCTGTGGTTCTGCAAACCTGGGGCTCACCACTCCCCCTGCTCTCCCCACCAGCTCTGCAGAGGCTGCGGGGCCGGGAGGACGTGGACGATGAGATCCAGGAGATGTACCAGGAGGACCAGTCTGAGAAGGAGGAAGGGCAGTTCTCTGTGCTCAGCCTGTTCACCTTCAGGGGCCTGAGGTGGCAGCTCATCTCCATCATCGTCATGATGGCAGGCCAGCAGCTCTCAGGGGTCAATGGGGTGAGCAGGGAAGGGCACAAACCTGGGCTGGAACTTCAGAGGGGTGGTGTGGGCAGGGCTGGCACAGGAGGGACAGCTGGGAGTGCCCCTTCACCCAGGACACGCCCAGTGTCACAGGGGGTGGATCAACCCTGGCCAGTTCCAAATCCATGGACAAGGTACAGGGTCAGCTGCCTGTTAATGATAATTGGAATGTTTTGAGAGTAAAGTGCCCAGATCCACACACCAGCGTCTCCAGAAATGGACAAATTCCATCGAAATTCCTTCCTCAGGCTTCTGTGCACAAGTGCCAGGATTTAAATCAGCCAAAAGGGGGATTCCCATCGTGTTAACCCAGCTGTGGTTCTGCTGCAGGTCTTCTACTACGCAGACAGGATCTTTGAGTCAGCAGGAGTGGCCAGCAGCAGCATCCAGTACGTCACCGTGTCCATAGGGGCCATCAACGTGGTCATGACCCTGCTGGCTGTGAGTTTGTGCTGGTTCTCTCTGGGTTCTGACTTGCCCACCTTCCCCTCCCTCTGATGAAATTCAGTTGTGCTCATGGAATCCTACAGTCACAGAATGGTTTGGGTTGGAAGGGACCTTAAAGATCATCCCACCCCCAAAACCTTCCACTGGAATGTTATTTGCACACACTGGGAGATGCTTTCCCTGACAGATACCCTGTGGTGTCCCTTGGACAAAAACATCTGCAGCAATTGCTGAGCCCCTGGTGTCTCCCCCTCCCCTGTCTCTTCCAGGTTTTCATTGTGGAATCCCTGGGGAGGAGGATCCTTCTCCTGGCTGGCTTCCTGCTGTGCTCTGCCTCCTGTGCAATCCTAACTGTGGCCCTCAATCTCCAGGTGTGTATGAACGGCTCAGGTGGTCCCACCCAGATTTCTGGACTTTACAGGAACAAGGGAACAGGCCATTGGAATATTCTGGGGAATGTTCTACACCCTGGGGAGGAGGGGGCAGCTGAAAGGTCTCTGTACTTGCACATCTGCCTTAAAGGCAGGAAGAGCTGTGATCCTGCTTGCCTGCATGCTCCTTGCAGGATGCCACGTTCACAGCTCCTGCTGCATCCCTCTGGCAGCAGGGCTCATACCCAGGGTGGTTTCTGTGCCTGGTTATGGTGTCTGTCACATTGAAGGGTGACACTGCCTTTAAATGCCTTCAAATGTTACTGTGAACGGTGCCTTGAGTGTGCTGGTGATGCTCAGGCAGGATCCACATCTAACCTGTGATCCAACCCCTGCAGACCACCGTGTCCTGGATGTCCTACCTCAGCATAGTCTGTGTCATTGCCTACATCATTGGACACGCCATCGGACCCAGTAAGTGCCACAGCCCCCCAGTCACCCCACAACCTGGGTAAAACCAGGTGTTCATTGTGTTCATTTCCAACCAAAACCTTTGTGGAGCTCATCCAGGAAGGCTGAATTTCATCTCTGTGTGGCCATGCCCTGTGCAAGACATTTAATTGCCCCGTTTTTTCCTTTAAATTTAACCCTTGTTTGATTTACTGGGTGCTTCTAAACGCTGATGGTTCAGAAACCACTGTCTGCCACTGAAACGAGCAGTCCAATCAGGAATTCAGAGAGAGGGGATTGCCTTTGGGATTCCCTCAGCTGTGGCTGCCTTGCAGGTCCCATTCCTGCTGTGATGATCACGGAGATGTTCCTGCAGTCGTCCCGACCCGCGGCCTTCATGGTGGGGGGCTCTGTGCACTGGCTGAGCAACTTCACCGTGGGGCTGGTGTTCCTCTACATGGAGGTAAGACCCCACCACAGGGCAGAGCCTGCAAATCAGCCTCTTCACCCCTGTGTTCTTACAGAGAGCCTTTGAGGGGCTGTAAATGCACTCGTTGGTTCCCAAAACCTGTGTGTGGGATTGTGTTAAGGGCAAGAGATGGATGTTCCTCAGCATTTTCTCATCACACCTGGCTGTTGCACAGGCTTTAAAGGAAAGCAGTTTGATTGCCAGATGTCATCCTGGGCTCAGGAGCTTGGAAAAGATGGGAAATTCCCCATCTTCCACTGCAGGGTGTGCCTTGGGGGGACAATTTTAGCTTCTGAGATTTGGGTGCCCAGTTCAAACTGACCCCAGCCCCTGCCTTTAACCTGTGCTCAGGCAGCTGCTGAGTCCAGTTTGAATTATGGAGCAGACCCTCACTTCCTTTCCCAGTAAGTGTGCAATAAACCCGTGGTGGTGGTTTGAGAAGACAGAACCTAAAACCACTTCAACTTTGAGTAGTTCAGCCTAAAATCTGTGCACCTCAGTGTGGCTGCATTTCCCACAGCCAGTGCAGGGTGCAGCAGGTCCAGAGCAGGGAACCCCCAGCTGGAACTGACCCCTGCTCTCTCTGTCACTGCCCTAGGCTGGGCTGGGGCCCTACAGCTTCCTCATCTTCTGTGCCATCTGCGTGGCCACCATGCTTTACATCTTCTTTGTCGTTCCTGAGACCAAGAATAAAACCTTCATGGAAATCAACAGGATCATGGCCAAGAGGAACAAAGTGGAGATTCAGGAAAGCAAAGAGCTGAAAGATTCCTACCCCGTGGGCAAGCAGGAGGAGAAGAAAGCACTCTCCAGCAGTGAGATGTGACCCAGCTGTGCTTGGCCTGACAGGATCTGTTCAGCAGGAAAACAAATGCAGGGATCCCTCCTTCGATGCTGATCTGACAATCACGGAGCTGTTAAGGCTGGAAAAGACATTTAAGATCAAATCCAACAGCAAACCTAATGCTGCCAAGTCCTCCTCTTGTTCCAAGGAAAGGGAAATGTCCTCAGCCAGCTCAGTTCTGTGACAAGCGGCCGATGGCACGAGGTGATGTGTGTCCCTGCAGTCCTGGTGACACCTCCCAGGGGACACAGGGCAGCCCTTGGGCTGGGTGTGGGGCACTCGTGTGCAGGGAGTGCACAAAACTCCTCAGAGGAACTGTCACTTGTGTGTTTGAGGGTCCAGCAAGGGGAAATTAAATTGAATTTGGTATATCACTGTGCTGCCCTCTCTTTTGGAAAAAGCAGGATTGTTGAACAGCTTGGCGTGGATTTTGTGTAGTAGATGGAGAATGTTTCACATGATTTACTTTAACCTTAGGGAATTAGTTTATATATACAATATTCCTGGGCTCAAGGCTGTGACATGTAAGTGTTGAAAAAGGAGCTGTTTCTATGCTCTGTCTCTACATCCACTACAGAAAAGAAGGCAAAGTTGTGCCACTGGCCCAGGGATTGCACAGGACCTGTCCTGGGACCTGTCCTGCCAGGGCTCTGCATCCCGTGGGATACAACTGCAAGGGAAGTGATGGTGAGTTGGTGGAGACAAACAGAAGGAGGGACAAGATGGTGAGAAACTGAGACTGGTGAGGGATGGGAGAGAAATTTTATTGGAGAAAGCAGCTCCTTTGAGCAGAGAGCAGCTCTTTGGCATGAAAAAAAAAATCTGTGTATGGGGATCTAAATCAACCCCTGGGAGGGATGTACCAACCCAGGCTGCTGGACTGTGCCAGATTCTGCAGTTCATTGTTTTATCTCACTGATGGAGGTTTTGGTCTCTTGGAAAAACACCCTGTGAGCCCACACAAAGCAGGAGGAGAAACAAGCAAACAACCTCAGTCTTTCCCAGATTTCCCAACAAACAGTTGGGATCCTCTTGATGCCCTCAGCCAACAGCGAGGCTGTGCTCACTGGCAGCTGGTGTCAGGCTGCAGGAACACCCCCCCGTGGAGGGCCATGGGGGTTTGTCCCCAGGCTATGACGTCCCCCTGGCCCTGCCCTGCCCTGCACAGCGCCAGCGCCCGAACCTCGGCGGCGCTCAGCACTCTGCTCCACAGGTTCACCTGGCTCAGCCAGCCCGCCAGCCCGTTGGAGAACGTCCCAAGCAGAGTGTCCCTGTCCTTGCCAAGGAGCAGCGTGCCCCCAGCCCGGCTCACGTACCCCTTCTGGATGCTCTGGGCTTTGCCAGCGGCTCCGTTGAGCCACAGCTTGGCCGTTCCCTGGTGGGAGGCCCAGGTGAGGCAGTGGTGCAGCCAGCCCTGCGCCTCGTGCTGCAGGGGGAGGCTGAGGAATTCCCCTCCTATCCACAGCCCCAGCTCTGAGCCCACGGTCACCAGCAGCTCGTGCTCGCTGTCCCCAGTGGAGTAGGACAGGATGGTCTGGCTGCCCACGGGCTGGGCTCTGCTCCAGAAGCACAGGGTGAAGGCTTGGAGAGACAGAGCACACAGGGGATGGACCTCCACAAAGCTCTCGATGTTTTCAGCGGGGAAGTAGAAAGCTGGAAAGGTGCTGGGTTCTGTACCTGAAGTAACCAAAAAGAGCAGCAGTTACAATTCCTGTAAATAAGCCCAAATTCTGGAGAATAACACCCACAGAACCAGCAGAGCTGTGTAGTCTGAGTTCCCAGTTACTGGTGTGTGTTGTGCCAGCAGGGAAGGGGTTTGAAATGATGAAAAGCTGAGCTCTCCCACCCAAATGTTTGGGAAAATCATGTTTTCCCCTCCTTCCTCCTCTTTTCTCATGTTGTATAAAATAGAGGTGATGATTATTTATCCTGAGGGAGCTGAGCTGAAATTTTTCACTGTAAAAATGTGCTCCCATGTGGCAGGAGAGAGCTGCAGTGCTGTGGGAGTAGCTGGCTTAGGGCTGGGGTTGATGATGGTGAAGGATTTCCATCAGCAGGCCCAGATATGGGACCAAATTCTGAGTGTGTCAAACCTGTCACTGGTTTGGGCCACCAAGGTCAGCAGGGCATGGGCTGTCCATCCTCACAAGGTGAGCTGGACTCCACCTGTGCTTCTCACCTGTGTGGCCCAGTCCATTCAGCAGCTCTGTCTTCATGTCCTGCAGCTGCACCTGGATTTGATCCAGCAGGAGGGTGACTTCCTCTGGATGACACTCTGCTGGAGCAATCAGACAGCTGAGTTTACAGAAGGCTGGGACCCACACATGCTACATTTTCTAGCTGGAGCAAAACCTGTGTTTTAACATGCAGCTCCTCTCCTCTGTGTGGTGCCAGAGCTGTTCCCACACAGTCCAGGCACACCTGGGCTGAGGGTCCTGACGTGGTGCAGGTGGCACCAGCTGCCCTGGAGCTGTGACACTCAAAGGGCAGGGCTGGCACCCACCCTAAACAAGGGGTGCCAGCCGGGACACACCTCCAGCTGAGCAGGGACTGGATTCCAACCCCTCCAGTGAAAGGATTTGCAGTTGCACACCTTCCCCGAGGGTGTCTGTGCCCCCCAGGCGTGCAGGGTCCCCTGGCCCTTACCCTGGGCACGCTGGGCAGGGAAGGAGGCCTCCACCACGCGGCCCCGCAGCGGCTGCGCGTGCCGGTAATCGTTGCGCAGGGTGCGGTTGTGCCAGTCCAGCAGGGTGCTCTCCAGCAGCTGGATCTGGGACAGGGACAGGGACAGCACATGGGGCATGGGGACAGCACACAGGGACAGGGGCAGCAATGGGGCATGGGGACAGCACACAGGGACAGGGGCAGCACACAGGGACAGGGGCAGCAATGGGGCATGGGGACATCACACAGGGACATCACACAGGGACAGGGGCAGCACACAGGGCACAGTGGCACTGGGACAGCACAGAGGGCATGGGGACATCACACAGGGACAGGGAGAACAGCTCTGCCTGGAGCTGCAGTGCAGAATGGCACAGGGACAGCACAGAGGGACAGAAACAGGGCACAGTGGCACAGGGACAGCACAGAGGGCATGGGGACAGCACACAGGGACAGGGGCAACACGCAGGGCACAGGGACATCACACAGGGACAGGGAGAGCACATGGGGCACAATGGCACAGGGACAGCACACAGGGCACAGGGAGAACAGCTCTGCCTGGAGCTGCAGTGCAGAATGGGACAGGGACAGCACAGAGGGCATGGGGACATCACACAGGGACAGGGACAGCACAGAGGGCATGGGGACATCACACAGGGACAGGGCAGCACACAGGGACAGGGACATCACAGAGGGCACAGGGACATCACACTGAGCATGGGGACATCACACAGGGACAGGGACATCACACAGGGCACAGGGACAGCAGCTCTGCCCAGAGCTGCAGTGCACATCCTGCAGCCCGGGGTTGGACTGAGCATCTGGTCAGACAGGAATCCTCAGGGTCTCTTGCCAGCAGCAGGAGGGGAAGGATCAGAACTGAGCTCTCTTATCAGCTAAGCTGATAAAGGCATTTTGCCTGGGGGAGCTCTGAGCACCTGCCCCATGATGTGCATGGATGGAGATTCTGCTGCTGTTCTGTACCTTTGTCACAAGTGCCTTCCAGCCTCCCCCTGCCAAGGAGTATTTCTGTTTGAGAGAGAGCACACTGAGAACCCCCACTACTGTGGTTTCAGTTTAATCTTGTTCTTCTCCTAGCAGAAAATGTTTCTAGTGCTTCTTTATTATTTATTAACTTGAAATCATTACTTTCAGTGTAAGTCTAGACAAGGAAAAGCCCTGAAATACCTTCTAAAACCTCCAATTATTCTGTAATTATTTTAATGTTCTGAATGGCTCTTTTTGGTTTAGGTTTTTTTTCAAGGGGACTCTCTTGCAGTAGTTTTTGCTCACTGGTCTCTTCCTTTTTATAGTGCCTCAGGGTGGCTGAGCTGAACTGAGCAGAGTTTTGATATCAGTCACCTGTAACCCCAGTTGCTCAGGAATCCATCCCAAAACTCTGTGTGAGAGAAGCCCTGAGAGCTGCTCTGAGATCCCTGCAGGACAGAGAGGGAAATGCTGGGAGGGAAGGGCAGCACCGACCTGTGTGTGTGACAGGACAATGGGGGAGTGGAAGATGGTCCAGATGACGCTCTCGGAGCACGGCGGGGTGGTCAGCGAGCCCTGGTACCTGTAGAAGTGGGAGAGGTTTTCTGGCAGCATGGCCTGGACGTCCAGAGAGCTGAGCGTGGTGGATTGACCTTCAGAGGGAACAGAGATGACACCAGGAGTTCATGGGGAGGGAGGAGAGAGGTGAGAGTGCTCTTGGGGCTGGGGCTGGCAAACCCCCCTGCCCAGAGCCTTGGTGGAACTGGGAGGAGATGGAGGCAGGAAGGGCCTTGGTGGGGCTGTGCTGTGCCAGGCAGAGATCTCGGGGTGCTCTGCCAGTCCCTGGGGGGCTCCCAGGAGGCATCAGGGCTGTGCAGGCTGCAGGGAGCTGATCTTTGGTGCTGCACAGAGCTCCAGGAGTGCATTCATTAGCAATAAATAGATAAATATTTATCTATTTATTTATAATAATATATATTATAGATATTACATATAAATATTATTGTATAATAGAATTAATTATATTAATAGATAATATAATTAATTAATATATCATATATATTATGATTTATATATTTATAAACATATATATTTTATATACATAAAATATGATATACATAGTATATACAATATATTATATACTGATCTATAATATATATTATATAATATATAATATATTATATATTTTATATATATAATCTATTATATATTTTTATAATGTATTTTTATATATTTATATATAAATATTAACAATATATTTTTATTATATATAGAATAGTATATATTAATATTTCTTTATATCTATAAATATCTATTTATAAATAAATAGAAAAATAAATAAACAGCCCTGGGCTGGGCTGGCTGGAGCTGAGCAGGGCTCTGAGGATGCTCTGCCAGCACAGCAGCAGGAAAACATCAGTTCAGAGGCAGTGTGTGCACCCAGGCTGTGAGGAGAGCAGGGACAGAGAATGGCACTCCCAGGCCTTACCTGCAAACCTGATCCGTGCCAGTTTGGAAATGAACTCGCTGTAGTAGGTGTTCTCAAAGTGCCCATCCTAAACACAGCACAGACACTGATCAAAAGGTGTCGCCTGCCTGTCCTCACTGCTAATCTCTTGTGGGGGGTTCATTCATCAGCTGGGAGACAGAAAACAAAAACCACCAGAGACCTCCTGATGGGCTGGGCAGTGCAAGGCAGGGTCAGGTTTGTACAGCTTGGGTAGATTGGTGAACAGGATTCCTTTTTTCTGCTTTTAAATCCACAGTGAATCAAATGTTCCCACTGGCAAAGCAGAGCAAGGCTTGGAGGCACAGCAGGGAAACCCCAGCTGCCACACCTGATATAAATATATGGGATATATATTTTTTATATTTATATATATAAAATATTACTTATGGGGCAGTTTTTGGGGCTCCCAAGTGGTGTTGGCTTGTTTGGTGAAGCCCAGGGGAAGCAGCACAGCCTCCCAGAGAGGTTCCAGACCCATCTCTTGGCACAGCTGTACAAACCTGGCCCAGGCTGCCGTGTCTGAGGGAGGTTTTAGCCCAGCCCCTGTCCCCTGGGTGACACCTACCACGTAGAGGAAGGCCAGCACAGCCAGGCCCTGGGGCTTGTCCTTGGCTTCCTCAAAGCTCGAGTAGTTCGCAGAGTTGTAGTGGACAATGTGCAGCTGAGGGAGAGAGATGGGGTCACTGAGCAAGGAGTGAGGAAGGATTTCTGGGTGTTTAGAGGGACAGATGAAGGGACAGTCACCCCCCAGTTTGTGCTGTTTGTGCCTCACCCCAGGCCAAAGGGACCTTTGGTTTCACAGGTTCGTGGTGGCTGTGGGGGAACAGCTCCACCTCTGAGGGACACGAGTGCTCTTGCCATGGCTTTTCTTGGAGCCTTCAGTGCTCAGGCTCAGCCCTCCCACTGCACCACCCCAAGCCCCTGTGGGACCCTGGTCCCCCCTTGCTGCTCCCTGCAGGCTCTGTGGGCTGCAGTTCCCAGGGTGGGAGCTCCCTGCAGCCCCGTGCAGCACCAACCTCGGCGAAGTAGCGCATGCCATCGATGGTGTGCTCCGAGCCACTGCTCTCCAGGTCCAGCCCTCCCCAGTGCAGGTGCATCTGCACGGCTGTGTAGAGCCCTGGCAGCCCCCTGGAGATCTTCATGGTGGGGGGCAGATCGATCTGAACTGAGAAATGACAGGATTGGAGGCAGTGGCAGCAGTGGGTGCAGCCTTGCCCAGCCCTGCAGCGGATCCTGCAGTGCCAGAGCCTCATTCCTTGTGGGAAAACAGGGGGAAGTTTAAAGCTTAAAACCTTTAGGGCACAGTGTGCACAGTGTCCCCAGTGTGGGAGAGAAAACAGTTCAAGTTTAAAGTTTGAACAGTTTCAAGTTTAAAGGTTGAAACCTTTGCTGGGCTCAGGCTGGTGCAGGCACAGGCAGGACTGGGCACAGGCAGGACTGGGCACAGGCACTGCCCCTCTCCCCCTGGGCAGCTCTCCTTGGCTTTGGGCTCTAATGGAACCTTTAATGCTCAGCTCTCACCCAGCACAGCACACCTGGCACAGGTCTGTTAACCCCTTCCTTTCCAAGGGGAATAGGAATAATCAGCACAGCCTCATGTGTTGCCTCAATTCCCAGTGAGGCTCAGCCCCTCTGGGAATTCAGGTTTGAAAAGGCTCTGTCACTGCTGAAGGATTGGTGGGCACAAACCTCTTTTCTTCTCCTTGCCAAGGAGAAGTCACAAACCCTTTGTCTTCCTGCTAATTCACTGCTAGAAATCCTAGATTATGTTAATAAATCTAGGAGTGAAAGTGGAGAATTGCCTCGTCTAAATGAAAGCCCCCAGCATGTTATAAAAACTAGCGACTATCCTTGCAAAACACAGCACAACATATTATTAATTAGTCATACTTTGGGTTTCTGAGGAGTTTCTTTTGTTTGTGAACTGTTTATAGACAGACAAGATGAAAGCATGTTTCCTCCTAATATCCCAAAGGCTCTAGAGTGGGAGGGATAAAATAATCTACCTTTTTCATAAGTTCCCTGCTGAATGCCTTCCATAATGAGGGTTATTTACTTCAAGTGCCTCGCCAGGGTTTCCATTTTCTACAAAACGCAGCCGGGGAATTGTGCTGGGAGTTTGTAACAAGCCTAAGGCCCCTCTAAGATATTCCAGGCAAATATTTGCTGCAAGCACAGGGAAGGGAATAGCCTGGTGAGCTTCTGCTTTGCAGCCATGGGGAGTGTGAGGGGGGAGTGTGGCTGCTCTGCCTCGCCCCTGTTCGCCCTGGCTGTGCAGGATGAGCTGGGGCAGTGCAGGGTGGGTGAGCTGAGCCCTCCCCAGCACTGCTGCTCTGCAGATCGGCCTCTGTGCATCCCTGCCCTGCGGGGACAGCACACACAGCCTGCCCAGCCCAGCCCCGGAGGAGATCACTTAATGAGGGGCACACCGAGGTCCCGTTAAATCTGCTCCTGGAGGAAGATGCACACGTGGATGACATTTTAATTTATCTGTGCTCATCGTCGCTGCCGGCTGGAGGACCAACCCTCTTTAAAACAAAAGGAAAGGTGCAAATACAAAAGGCTTTGTTAACTCAGGGCTCTCTGTGTGAGGGGCTCACACCACAGCAAAAAGGCATTTTCAGGTGAGATTTAGCTGGTGATAAATCCCTACAGAAAAAATGAACCTGAGTTCCTGGGTCAGACATTTGGGGTTTGGCCCTGAGAGCCTGTAAGGAGAGTCCTGCTGATCAATCCCTCTCCTGCCCCTTTCAGATCTGCTGAGTGTTTTCCCTGAGAGATTCTGCTGCCCTGTCCCATCTCACTGAAGCCAGTAGAAAAACCCAGCCTGACTCACAGGAGCTGTGAATAGGGACAGTCGTTTGTCTTTGTGCTTTAGGAAACTGCCCCACACCAGAAAATCATTGTTGGGAAGTTAACAAAAGAACGGACACATACACAGATGTCAGAAAAGCTAAACCTGCAAGAATTAATGTCTAGGCAGGCAGGGCAGGAGTGCTGACAGAGAGCTCCGGGCTGAACGCTGAGCTTGTGTGGGCCACACAAAAGGAGTCCCAGTTTCCAGGAACACAATCACAACAATCTTCCTCTGCTGGCACTTTGTCTCATCCCTCCCCTGCCCTGCCCTCACATCGTATTTCTTTGTTGCAGGCAGGAAGAAAGAGCAGCTGTGCAGGACTCAAGAGCTGACAGCTTTATGTTCCCAACACCTTCCCCAAACCACTCATCCTCTCTCTCCTGCAGCCATCAGAAAATTCTCTCCTTGCTCATCTGTAGTCCAAAGGCATTATCCCAACAGTACCAGCTGATGAATTATTTAGGCAATGAATTACAGATTGCAGCTGGGGAATCTGGGATCTCCTAAATTGTGAGCATTGCCCTGAAAGTGTGTAGCCACAGGCTGGGCTTTTAACGTGGGCTGTGCTTCAGTTTCCTTTCCTGAGCCCCAAAATACCAATCCTCTGGCTGTGAGGGGGGATCCTCCTGTGTTATAGGGTGACCTACATCCTAAAACCTGGGACACAAAGGTTTCCATTCCTGATTAATGTCAGGAATGTCATTCCTGTCACTTCTGATTAATGCACAGGCCAAAAGATGCATTTTTCTGAATGCAGAGCAGTCAGTGTGCCCCAAATACCTCTCACTGCTGCACTCCTGTTGTCTTGCAGCACATTAAAGGAAAGGGTCCATCTGGAATCCTCCAGCTGCATTTTATCCCCTTTCCATGTCCAACAGAGAAAATACCTTGCAGAAACCCATCTGCCTTTCATTTGGTTTATTTTGTATTTCTGGAGAGCTTTCCTGGGTGACTGAGGAAAACAGCAAACCTAAGAGAGCAGAGTGAAGGGAGATGGCAAAGCTGGGTTCAAGCAAAGGGAATTGTGAGTGTGAATGCATTTCCACAGCTGAACCAGAGGTGTTCCTGCAGATCCTTACCCGAGTGGCCGTTGTTGGTCATCCTGAGCTGCCCCTGCAAGGGCCCATCGTACCCACTGAGCTCCAGCTGCAGCAGGGGGTTGTACCTCACCTTCCTCCTCTGGATGTCAATCGGGGATTGCTGCTGGCCAGCACAGTCCGGGAAGTGCTGTGCCCAGTGCTCCTCATCCAGCTCCCCTTCTCCTGCAGGGGAGGCAGAGGTGAGAGGGATAAGCTGTTAGCCAGGATCCCAGGGGAGATGGCAGGGATGTGCTGTTAGCCAGGATCACAGGGGAGGCAGAGGTGAGAGGGATGAGCTGTTAGCCAGGATCACAGGGGAGGCAGAGGTGAGAGGGATGTGCTGTTAGCCAGGATCCCAGGGCACACAGAGGTGACAGGGATGAGCTGTTAGCCAGGATCCCAGCATTCACCAGCAGGAATTGCCAGCCTAATTACTGGAACGCCAGGAGCTGCAGCCATAAAAGCTTTGCCCTCCCCAGAGTGAAAATGCACATTATTGTGTCTGCAAATGCACATTATTGTGTCTGCAAATGCACATTACTGTGTCTGTGGGACAAGCCTGCTGCAAAGTCAGGAAGCTGCATTGCAGCAGGGCTCAGTGGCTGCTGGAGGCTGAAGCTCCACCAGAAGAGGAGCAGCGTTTACATGGAAATGGGGATTTAAATGGGGCCCAACTGCCAGAGGTGTGGAATTGGCTTCTCAACCGGAGTGAATAGGATCAAGGCAATAGGCAGGAAGGCTCAGCTTGGGATCAGGAACTGACAGCAATTAGCTATTTTTAACTAGGGAGAGAGCAATTGCAATAGTGCAACTCTTCAATATCCTTTGTTTCAACTTAGCCCACTGAAGATCATAAAAGGATTAACATTCCCTTCAGTAAGCTCTGCAAACTGCCTGACACAAATGAAATATAGATAAAATTTCACCAAAAAAACCCCTAAATAAGTACTTAGTGCTCTGTACTGCCTGGGATATGACAATAAAATAAGAAGCAGGCAGTATTTAAAGCTTTTCCTTGCAGGATCATCCAAAGGGCAGCTTTTCTTCTAACACATTCTAAAGATTTCCCCCATTGTGTGAACCTCGTTGTGCTGCCAGCCCTGACAACGTGTCCTAACCACACAAAGGAGTAAAAAGAGGTGACATTGAGGAGAATCACTTTCCAGACACGGAGGCATCAATAAAGTGGAATAAATGAGCTGCTCTGTGATCTCTCACTGAGGGACAGAAGGGAAGGGAAACCCTTGAGCAGCAGCAGCCCCAAAGCAGCCCCAGGTTTACCTTGGTAGGTCCAGGGCACCTGGTGGCACTGGATGAGGGAGGCCAGGAGCAGGTGGAGCAGGAGCGATGCCATCAGCGTGTCTGTGTCGTACCTGCAGCCAAGGGGAGCCAGTGCTTTAAAAACCCTTTAAATCAGCAAGAGAAACAGGGAACAGACTGATTTACTGCAGGTCTGGCCTCTCCAGCCCCCTCCTCACAGTCACAGCAGCACAGACAATCTGGCCAGGCAGCTCCATTGGCCCTTTGGCTGAGCTGTCCCTCGGAGGGGATGGGTTTGGCCATTGAGGGGACAGGTTTGGCTATCGAGGGGACAGGTTTGTCCCTCAGAGGGGACAGGTTTGCCCCTTGGAGGGGACAGGTTTGGCCATCGGGGGGACAGGTTTGCCCCAGGTTTGCCCCAGGTTTGTCCCAGGTTTGCCCCAATGGCTGCAGGGGACAGGTTTGTCCCTCAGAGGGGACAGGTTTGCCCCAGGTTTGCCCCAGGTTTGTCCCATCGAGGGGACAGGTTTGCCCCAGGTTTGCCCCAGGTTTGTCCCAGGTTTGCCCCAGGTTCGCCCCGGAGCTGATGCCCTCGGGTCGCTGTCTGACCCCCGCACGGCTCTGCCCACTTTTCCTGTCCTTTCTTTCCCGATGAATGGCTTGAAAAGCTTCTCGCTGCAAGCATGGGTACAACAGAGCTTTGTAAGCAAAAATCAGCTTCCCTTTGCACAGAGCAAGGAGCCAAGGCAGAAGGCATTTGGAGGACTGGATTTCAAAAGTGCAGAGCATTCACAATCTTACTGGAAATCAAAACTGTAGACTGAAAATCAAACTCCTGGGACTGGGTTTAAAAGCACTCCACACCCCTGAGCCTCAGCATTCAAAGCATTTTGCTTTCAACAGCTTCCCTCAGCACTGAAAATCTCGTTTTAAATGGCAGAGATTTGCAACCTTTGAAAAACTCAGAGCTCTCAAAACCTATTTAGACTTGAAAGTACAGGCACCATACAAGAGACTGAAACCCTGATGGCTTTTCAAAAAACACAGGAATTAAAATAAAAACCTAGCAGGTGACAGGTGTCTAAATGCTCTTGTGGACTTCTGTATCTCTTCAGACACTCCATTGCCTTAAAAATGTGTCCCAAGCAAATATTTGTTTGTCTGTGGTCCAGTAAAAGTCATTTGGCAGGACAGGGAACAGACCCTGGATTCTCTCCTTGCCTTTTTGTATCCTGTCACCAGGAAAATGCCTTTCCCTTTGAAAATCCTCCTCCTCCCTCAGGAATGACACGCTGCTGGCAGCCCTTCCTTCCCAGCCCCTAAACCCGTGGTTTCAAAACAAAAGGGGAGCAGAAATCTCCCCGGGAATGGAATTTTTTACCTTCTCTGGAAAAGAACTAGAGAGTCCAACAAAAGCAGCATAGCTGGGCTGTTTGTTTTAGGTGACAGGCAGCAATATTAAACACGAGGCAAGACAGCTCAGATCAGTGAGATCTCAGCACATTTTATCACAAGCGTCCCTGCCACATGTGATGAAATTGGCAATTATTTTCAGGAACAAGGTGATTTTCAGCCACTCAGCCAGGTGGCAGCAACTGAGGTGAGTCTGGGGTGAGGGTCAGGCTGAGCTGCACGGAAGGCAAGACCCGGTGGGGCAGTTTGGGGCAGTTTGGGGTCAGTTTGGGGCAGTTTGGGTCAGTTTGGGGCAGTTTGGGGCAGTTTGGGTGGCAGTTGGGGCAGGACAGGCCCCAAGATGCTGCAGCACAGGCTCATCTGTGCTCATTCTGTGATTCCAGAATAATAACAGCAATTCAGCAGTAAGAGGCACAGGTGAGCTACAGGTGCTGTGGGAAGGCAGATTTCTGTGCTGAAGAACACAGGCAGGTATTTTACTCAAAATTTTATTCTTTCAAGTGGATTGTTAACATGAAAAGGCCTTTCCTGGGTCGCTGGCTGGTGCAGTGCATGTTTAATCTTTGGGAACTGCTGATTAACACCGAGCTGATTAACCAAATGTGCTTTTTCCCTCTCTCCTCTGAAGAAATCATTTATTCTGACGGTTGCACTGAACTGTGCAGGGACCAAACCAAGCAAACCTGCCCTGCAATGCACTTCTTAATCCTTGTGTATCCAGTTGTGTACACAGGCTTTGAAATCGGCTGAGGGTGAAATTTGGGGTGTTTGTAGCTCTGTGCACTTCAGGATTCCTCACAGCAGCACGGGAGGCTGTGCAGAGGAGCCGGGCACAGGTCACCTCTCCTGTCACCTGGCCCTGAGTGCAGCAGGGGAGGGCAGTGGGTGTCACACAGTGACAAGCTGCTTCCCTTGCCTGGCTTTATTGATCAGCCAGCCCAGCCTGCACACAGGACATGAAATAAACCCCACTGGGGAATGTACCAGTGCCAGCAAACTGGAGATGACAGCGAATTAATTTTTAATGGAGCTTTTGCAACATTTGTGACATTTCACTTGACATCAGCGGGAGCTGTGGGTGCTCATCCAAAACCCACATCTCTGTTAGCTCAAATTATTGTCTTTAAGTCCCTCCTAACCCAAACCATTCTGTGATTCTGTGCAGACACAGCAATCCATGGAAAGGATTTGCTAAGGGCACAAAGCATGAATTTGGGGGTTAGAACAGAACAATAATTTTAATTAAGTTCTTTAAATGTATTAGGATATTGAGCTTCTAACTATGAAACTGAGCGTTATGGAAATCCTCCTGTATAAAGGATTGCCCACATCAACCACTGGTTATTGGTTCTTGGAGCTTTTTTAGTGTACGTGGTATGCAACCTGGCTGCCCTGAGGCTTGTCTCAGTCAGTTCTTTTGCTACCTGGACAAAAATTGCTGGAGAGAAGAATGTCCAAAGTGCCTGGGAGCTCCAGGCAGCACTGGAGGTGAGCTGGGGGCTCACAGGTGAAGGACCAGGACTCATCTCTGCACCGAGATTTAGCCAGTGAGAAAATCTGATGTTGTGTGTGTCAGCCACGAATATTCTTGGCATGATTTCTTCCCAGAGGCAGGGAACTTTCACACAGACCTCAGCCTGCCCCTCCTGCCCGGGCTGCAGTAGGAAATAAGCCTTTTATCCCACATCGTTGGCTTCCATGCACTTCACTTTTATCTCCACGGTTTCCCCTGACTCTTTGCCATCTTTTAAATCCTCCTTCTCCCAGGCTATTCTCTCTGTCCTCGCTGGCCTAAAGCTCAGCTCAAGTCTGACATTCTGAGTATTGGTGGCCACATGAAAACCTTGATGTGGCATTGAAGTAGCTGGCTCAAACCTCAGCGCTCCTTTGACCCAGAACTTGAAAGGGTTAACTCCTCTGCCTCTGAATCGGCAGGAATTCCATCAGAATTCCATCAGTGAGGGCTGCTTCACTGCCCAGCCCAGCAAACATTGGACCAGGAACAGGATGTTTGAAGTGAGATGGACACAGTGCCTTCAGTCAGGCCAGCCAGGTTTGTCTGAGTGAGTCTAAACCCTCTTCAAACAGAGCTCTCTGCTGAGGTTGTGCAGGATGAGTGAAGGTATCCAGAGCCTGCACAAGCTTTATGAAAGGCAAAGATCAGCCAGTGCTGGCAGGCCCAGACCCACGAGGAAAGCTGACAATAGCTGTGCAGACTGAAACACGAGATTCTTTTATTCAACCATTCCTGTAATGTTCCTACATCTTATTTCCAAAACTGGCCCTCTTTTCTTTGAAATTTTGCCCGTGCTCTTTTTTTCCCCTTCCCTTTCTGCCCCTGGGTTTCAAGTACTTAGAGAGATCACAGAGGTAGAAAAGCACTGAAATTCATTTCTCCAGTTCACACAATCCCTTTAGACCTCCTTCATCTTATACAATATTTTGATGTATTTGACTAAATTTAATCAGAGAATCACAGAATGGTTTGGTTTGGAAGGGACCTTAAAGAATATCTAGTCCAACCCTCTGCCATGGGCAGGGACACCTTCTTACCTTCTTCTGATAAAAATTCAGACACCTTTATGATTCTGCTGAAGCTTTGTGGAAGAAATGGGCTTTGAGGCAGTCAGAGACAGACACCAGAGATCTACACCAGTGCTCCTAAAGGCAGGATTTGCCCATTTGAAAGCAGAGAGGTTTCCTCTGTGAATTCCATTTCACGGTCTAACAGATCTCAGCATTAGCTACCTGCAGTTCATTGTCAACCTAAATTTTCTTTTGCTCAGTTTCAGCCAATTACTCTTAGTTATAGCTGTAACCCTTGGATTATCTTAAAATAGTTTTCCCTTTTTAATGTTCCCATCACTTCTGGGGTGGTTATCACCTCGCTGCACCACGGGCAGGAGCAGCCTTTCACTGCCATTTCCCCAAGGTGGAGGAAAGGACAATGTGATGCTATAAAAAGGAGAGAACGTGGTCAAATAATCCCTCTTCATTTTCATTTCCAGGAAATGTCGTTACAGCTCTTGTAAAGTCTCTTCAGGGCTGCTCTGCAGACTTTGCTGAAAGGGGATTTCACATTCTGGATCTCTGCTTGAGGCTTTGGAAGGGAGCACAGCGGGAAGGCAGGATTAGGAAGGGGAAAGCCAAACTTGCATGGAGTGTGAGGAGCACTGGAATGTGCTCTGAGAGTGGGGATCAAAGGAGCTGTGTCAGGAGGGAGCCCTGGGGAAAGGTTTCCATCATCCCAGGGCTCTGTGCTGTGCACGGGATGGGACAGAGAAGGAATAACTCAGTGACAAGGCAGCTCTGGCAGCGTGTGCCAATACCTGTCCATGGTGTAATGAGTGTTTTATCCATATCTGCACTGCTCCCCTTAGAAATGTTCAGTTTGTTCCTCATCTCCCAGTGTTATGGCAGGCAGGGAAGCACAAGTGCTGCTCCATGTCTGAAAATCGACATTAGCAGGGCACAAACAGAGGAGAAGAGCCCAAGTCCCTCAACAAACAAACAAACAAACAAACAAAGAGTGCACAGAACGAGTAAAGGCTCTGGAAACTGCTGCTGCCCATTGCTGGCTAAGCACTTTTCCTTTCTGCTTTCAGCTGCATTGTGCGTTGAGCAGCTGTGACATCCAGTGGCCAAACACAATACGGTTGGGGCTGGTACAGAGCTCTCCATACGTGGTAACAATAACAGAGCCCTTCCACGGCACTTTTCATCTTCAAAAAGCTGGATAAGCAGGAATTCATTAACCCCTGCCCAGCTCAGCGGGGCAGACCAATGCAGAGATCCCAAAAGTACACACAGGAGGGGACAGCACTCTCCACAGGCACGGCAATCACTCTGCAGGCACGTGGAGAAGCTGCTGCAGGACCAGAGTGCAGGACCTTCAGCCCCAAGGCAAGGAGCAGCCGCTGATAAGGGATCACAAGGGTGCAGCTGGTTCAGAACTTGATGAAGAGGCCACACCTGAGGGATGGGTTGTGCTTGTTTTCCCAAGAGCAAAGATGTCCATGGTAAAAGAGGGGGAAAGGTGGGGAAAGCTGAGAGATCCCAGCAGGACCAGGGTGGCTTTGGAACCAGAGATCCTTTGTCAGAGGTAAAAGCATCTGCAGAGATGTTCTGAGAACATCAGAGGACTTTGCTGACAGATGTGGAAGGTTGGGAAGGCAGCACAGATGTGGATTTGGATTAAGAAATGCAGCGGTGGAACTGAAGAAATGTGACTACAAGGAGATGCCACCTTAAATTTCCTCCCTGGCCCACACAGCAAAGCAGCCTTGACAGAGATGTTTTACATGGGTGTCTCTGCTGCCAATCCAGACATGCCCATTCCTTTTGCTGATAAAAGCAAACGTCAGTGAGATGCACTGAGACCCAAATTAGGGACAGATGCCCCCAATTTCAGTGACCAAGGAAGCAGTCCCTGCTTTCCCAGGCCATCAGTGCCCCGGGGTTTGCTTGCTCAGCTCTGCAGTGCTTTCTTCTGCAGGCAAGGTCATTGCAGGGACCTTCAGAAGGAGCAAAGTGCCCACAGTCCCTCCTCTCCCAGCAGCTCATCACCACTGCTCTGAGGAGCCAAAAGTGATGATGGGAGCTGAAAGTGTTTCCCATGAGAATGAGGCTGATTTTTAAGGCAGGAAGACAACATGAAGGAAATTTAAATCCTGCTGTCTGTGCTGTACCTGTTCTGTGACAGGAGAATCCTGCTTGATAAGTCTTGTGCTTTACATAAATATTTTGCACTTTTTAAGGAAACAAATGAGTTGTTATTGGACTACTCCTTTTTTTTTTTTTTTTTCAGATTATCATTCAAAAAAACCCCAACCCCAAACATCAAATACAATTTCTAACTGGCTAATCAATTCCTAGATTGCTTTCCCTGTTTTAGTGGAATATATTTCAAAGAGAAGGGGAAGGCTGTGATCACAAGGAGCCTCAGACACCCTGTGAGGGGCAGTGCAGGACTTGCACTCTGGCCCCTGCAGAGAGGATTACCTCATGGTTTCAGCATGGGTGCAACCAGCAGCCACGGCCTTTGGATCCACAACGCCTGGCAATTAATGTCCAGCTGGTTCAGAATTTTTCAGTCTCTGTACAAATCACCACATCACATCATCAGCTGCTGGGAAATGTACTCTGGTATCAGCACCCTGACTCGTGCACTGGTTCCCTTCCAAGTAACCATTCCCTGTACCCTGGAAATGGATGTGGCAGCTGTAAATGTAGGCTGGCACTTGGAGCAATAAAGAATATCCTGCCTGGTACCCGAGTGTCTCACACAGCCCCCGTGTGCTCAGGGAGGCTGGTGATGGTGAGGACCCACAGCTGCACACAGACTGTGCCCACACTGACCAGGATGCACCAACCAGCCCTTCCCCAAAGCCCTGCTGGAAGACAAGATAATGAAGATGTGCTGGAAATTAAGAGCATTAGGAAAGCCACAAGGTCTGTCACCTCCAGCCATTTCACTATTCATGTGCCTAAAGGTGCCTCATGGCAGGGTGAAGCTGTGAGACAAAGGCACGGCAGAAAATGGGATGAAAAGTGAGGGAGAAGGATGAAAAGTGAGGGAGAAGGATGAGAAGTCAGAGGAGGTTCCGAATGCCTGGAAGAAAACATCTTAAACAGTCATCCCACAATTTAACAGATACCCGGAGAGAACATTAGTTAGAGTCTGCCATTACCTTTCCAATGAACGTTCCTTAAAAACAGCGGGAT
Organism: Acrocephalus scirpaceus scirpaceus; assembly: GCA_910950805.1. Lineage (NCBI taxonomy): Eukaryota > Metazoa > Chordata > Aves > Passeriformes > Sylviidae > Acrocephalus > Acrocephalus scirpaceus. The sequence goes on from OU383794.1 coordinate 833,182, forward strand.
CTGAGGGTCAATGAAGAGCAGAAAACTGAGTGACAGCTCACGTCTGCATCCGATGGCTTCCCCTGGAGATCTCAGCTGGGCTGGAGTGAGCCTGGCTCCCTGAGACGCAGAGCTCCCAAAGGAAAGGTGCAAAGCCCGGCTCCCTGAGAGGCAGAGCTCCCTGAGATGCAGAGCTCCCAAAGGAAAGGTGCAAAACCTGGATCCCTGAGAGGCAGAGCTCCCTGAGATGCAGAGCTCCCAAAGGAAAGGTGCAAAGCCTGGATCCCAGAGATGCAGAGCTCCCTGAGATGCAGAGCTCCCAAAGGAAAGGTGCAAAGCCCGGCTCCCTGAGAGGCAGAGCTCCCTGAGATGCAGAGCTCCCCAGGGAACCTGCTCAGAGCACCGACAGGCTGGCACTTGCTGAAGTGTCAGATGGAGCAGGTGAGGGAGGTGCTCAGGCAGCCACCCAGACACATCTTCAGGTGTTCTGGGAGGCACTGGGGGGAAAGAGAAGTCCCTGAGCATGCAGGAAGTGCTTTCAAGGTGCACCCAAAGCTCACGCCCTGGAATGTGCCCCGCACTGGGGATGGTTATTAGCACTTGAATGCATCGAAAACAAGTCCTGATCTGTGGTGGTTCTGCTCCTGCCCTGGCACCCTCAGGTGCCTGAACCAGCGATTTCACACTCTGCAGAGCTCAGAAGGCTCCTGCCCAGCTGCTCCAAACAGGGCAGGGAAAGGCTGGCCTGGCTTCTCTGCTCATCAATGTGCCACAAACAATCAAAAAAAATTGTATTTATCACACTTCCAATTTTACCTGTAGAGCACAAGGAATGTGAGGCCTTGCAGTGGAGGGATTTTGCTCCTGAGAGTCGTTCTCCATCTCTGGCTGGTGGATGCCTGTGAGCCGGGTCTGTGCCGGAGGTTTTTCCCCATCTGCTCCATCAGCAGTTCCTCTGCTGTGTTCCTGCGTGGGCTGTCGAATGGAGCACTGGCTTTATGTGTCCCCAAACTCTCTGTGTACCCCATTAGCCATACAGGCCCCTTCCAAACCATAAAATATTTTAGGAGTGTGCTGAGTATTTGATAAACTGGTAACAAGCTTGGATTCCCAAAGAAACTCACGCTTCCTAGATCTCTCATAGCCTTGGGGATGCTCTTTGAAGGAAGACAAAAAGAAAAATCAGGCAGGATACACGAGTGAGCAGCAGCACTTTTAATATCAGCCCCGAGTTTAATTTTAACACGTATGGCACAGTGCAATTTTAAATCTGCTGATCCAGGGAAAAAATTATACCAACACCTGAGCAGTGCCAGGCTCGTGCTCACGGGTCCCTGAGGGCTGCTGCCTGCAGTGTCCCCAGCTGTGCCTCCTCGGGGACACGGGGCCAGCACAGCACAGGTGGCTCCTGGCACGGTGTCCGTGGCTCCTGGCACGGTGTCCGTGGCTCCTGGCAGGGTGTCTGTGGCTCCTGGCACGGTGTCCGTGGCTCCTGGCAGGGTGTCTGTGTCCAGGGGTCCTGCCGGGATGGGGAATGCAGGCTCCCAGCTCACTGCTCACACTCCAACCCGGGAAATCTGCTCTGTGCCCACAGGGGAATGACAGCGAGGCAGGGGACAAGCCCTAAACCCCTCCTCACAAGTTCTTTCTCACAAGGAGTGGTTTAGGCTGGTCTCCCACTGCCAGTTCTCCCCCACAGCTTTGGTTTGGTTGAATGAGAATAGGGCAAGAGCTCAGTGCTCCAAGCAGGGGGTTTGCTTAAACCCCACTTCTGCCCCCCACCAGGCTAATGATGACCTTTCAGAATCTGTTCTGTCCCCAAAGAGCACCCTGCTGTACTGCAGCATCAGCCTCTGCTCGCTACTACAATGTTTAATTTCCCTCAGCCTCAGGCTTTCTTGTGCTACATTTTCTTTAGCTCATTATAAGACTTGACACCTCTGTGTGATATTCCTGCATGGCAATAAAGGCACTTTTATGAAGTGCAAAGATAGCGAAGCATCTCTAAGCCAGTATAAAAATCCAGCTGTAGGATTTCCAGCATCTGGAATGTGTTTTTACAGGGAATGTTGCCCTCACACCAGGAAGGGCAGGGCTGCAGGATAAGCCAGTGCTGCCAAGGACGCAGCCATAGGGGGTACAATGAGCAATTTTGTGGGGTGCTGGCACCTCACAGAATTATCTACCTGTGACAGTTTAATTCCAAGGGCTTTTCCTGCCCGATGGTGCCTCATGGTACAACCCAGCAGCATCCTGATCCATGGCAGCCAGAGGGATGTGCAGGGAAAGCACAAACCCCACACACAGAGGGGACATGGGACACAGGGCACTGTCACAAAGCAGCCTGGCTGGCACAGGGCTCCTCCCTGCTGGGGAGGCTGCTGTCCCAGCCTGGGTCCCAGGGCACTGTGGAATGCCTCGGGAAGCTCGGTCCAGCAGACTTCCTTTGCTTTTTATTAGACTTTAAGCTTGCCCCGAGGGGATGTTCTCAGGAAGGAGAGAAAAATGTGCCCAGAAGGTACATCAGGCTGGCAGGGCGAGGCAGGGCTGGAGGAGCACAAACTTCACTGAGCTGTGAGCAATAAAACGGCTTTGTTGGTGCAGTCAGGGTGAACTGGGCACTGCCACATCCTCACAGACAGAACACACAATGCTTTGGGTTGGTGGGACCTTAAAGCTCAATCCATCCCACCCCTGCCATGGGCAGGGACACCTTCAGCTTTCCCAAGTGCATATCCCAGCAGAACAATTGGAAAAGTTTGTTTTCCTGCTGGCACACTGCTATGAGGTGTCACAGCCCATCACGTCAGTGTTAGTGCTCCTTCTCCACCCAAGGAAGCGTGATGGTTATTCACTTCAAAATCAGAGTGAATATTTATTGCACTTGTAATCAACCTTTCCCTGGAACTATTACAAACACAGGTTCCAGCCTTCCTCTTTCCAGGTTTGCTCATTATTCCCACACCCCTCAGCCTCCCTGGGCCGAGCCAGGCCCAGCTCCCTCAGTCTCTGCTCATCAGGGAAATGCTCCAGACCCCAACTTTGTGTTCTCCCCTGGACCCTCTCCATCAGCTCCTTGTCTTTCTTGTACTGAAGAGCCCAGAACTGGACACAGGGTCTGGATGGACACAATTGTGAGGAAAGGCTGAGGGAATTGGGATTGTTCTGACTGGAGAGAAGCTTTGGGGTGGCCTCATTGTGGCCTTTCAGTGCCTGAGGGGAACTTAGAGATGAGGAGAGACTGCTTACAAGGGCAAGTGGTGACAGGACAAGGGGGAATGGGTTCAGACTGACAGAGGGCAGGCTTAGATTGGAGATCAGGAAGAAATTCCCTGTGAGGGTGGTGAGGTTCTGGCACAGGGCGTCCAGGGAACTTTGGATGGAGGATAACTCTGCAAGTGTCCAAGGCCAGGATGGACGGGGCTTGGAGCAAGCTGGGACCGTGGGAGGTGTCCCTGCGATGTCCAGTGTCCCTCCCAAGGCCGGACATTCCCGCACACCATGCGGGTCCCTCACGGCTCCCCCCGCGCTCCGCTCCACATGGTCCCGCCCGCTCCCCCCGCCCTCTTGGGCCGCTCCGGCCCCGCCCCCGTCGCCGGGGATTTTCCACGAGGCCGCGGCCCGGCCGCACGTAGCGCACGCACGCGAGCCCGCCGCTGGCGCGAGGCGGCCGCAGCCAATCGGAGCGCGGCGGGGGACGGCGCGGACCAATGGGCGCGGCCGGGGGGCGGGCCCTGTGCGCGAGGGCGGCTATAGCCGGGCTCGCGCCCAGGCGTTGGGTCTCAGTCAGAGCCGGGGCGGCGACAGTGGTGCGGCTGCGGAGCGGGGCTGCGGGCACAGCGGTGAGTGCGGCGGCCGCTGCGCCTCTCGCTCAGCCCCCCGCGGGCCGAGAGGCCGCGGTTTCCCTTCTCAGGGTAGCAGCCGTGGAGCCCCAGCCGTCCCCGTGACAAAAGGCCGGGCTGAGGCTCGGTGGTCCCCGGGGGATGCAGGCCGCTGTGTGGTGCCGTGGCACCGGTGGGGAAGGGAGGGCCTGCGGCGGCCTGAACCCCGGCAGTGTGCGGGGGTGGGATTTAAAACCGGGGGGGTATGGTGGGTCAAGAAAGGGCCAGAATCAGGGGAATATGGTGGGTCAAGGCGGGGGCAGAATCGGGAATATGATGGGTCAAGGCATCCTCAAAGGCAGAGTGTAACCTCTTTCTTTTAATCATTAACAGTCGCTCTCGGATTGCGTGTGGTGATTTGGACCTTCCCCTCTTTAGAGGATGTCCTTCAGCTTCCCATCTCAAATATTTAACGTGTTCTGGCACTCCATCTGTGCCTGAGGTCTCTTAGTGGGTAATTAATTAAGTGCTGGCTATCCCAAGGCAGCGCTGGTGGGGAGAAGCACCTGGCTGTGCAGGTGTGGATGGAGGGCTGCCTGTTAACCCTCTTGCCTCGTGCGGGGCTGCCGGAGAGGATCCTGGGCTCTCCCTGCTCCGTTACTCGCCTGCTGAGTCACAGGGTAGGGCCGTGCCTCTCTGAGCCTGGCAGGAAGTCTCAAGTTTGTCATCCAAACCCACAGGCTGAGCCAACGCACTTTCAGGCCTCCATCTTACCAAAGACAGAGAGAGAAAGTGGTTGAACGTGTCTGTGATCTGCTCCCTGCCAGGCATCCTTTAGAACCCGTTGGATCATGCTGTAGTGGTGAATTAATACCCCGTGCAGTGCAAAGGAGCAGGGTTGGAATTTGCACGTTTGTCCAGTTTCTAGGAGTGCTTTGGCAGGGGAATTAATACGTTGGGATCTGATAAGAGTGCACTCAAAGGTCTCATCTTTTTTCGGAGCACTGGTGGTATGAGAGTTGGGGTCATAAGGACCTTTAAGTGTCAGGAGAGGCTTCCACTGACAAATGTGGCAGGCCTGTAATAAGACACTCACTAGGGCAGTTATTTCTATGGCTAAACTTTAGTGTTGCTCTTTAAATCTCCATTCAGCTGCTTGCAGTGCTCAGCCTTAGCCCTGTATTGATTTTAGAGAAATGTGGCTGCAAAATGACTCACAAGGACAGGTTTTGGTGGTAGGGTTGGCTATAAAATCCAAAAATCTTTGGAAATAATTTTCAGTTGGAGTAATCTCCAGTTGAGAGTCCTGCATTCCCTGTGCAGGGCATGGGGTCAGATGAGGAATAAGTGGTGATTTCTCTGACTTGAGCTGGTAGTGAAGCAGATCCTCAGAGCTGGCAGGGGGTTGTAACTTATCCTTGGAGTAGGGACTCAGGTGCTCCTGGGCAGGCCAGGAGAGCAGGAGCATGGGGCTTCCCCCTGAAGGGAGACAGTGACCTTGTCAGCAGATTATACTGCAAAAAAAGGTTTAAGGCAGTGTGCTCGTTAAATACCACCGTGGTATTTGCGTGTTTGGCAGAGGACAAAGGTCTGAGCACACCGTGCTGCTGTGACCTCTCCTCCGTTCAGTCAGCATTTCCATGGTTAAACCTGGGCACGGGCTGACCCCTGTGTTCCAGATCAGTTGACTGAATTGAGGCAGAATACATCGTGCTGAGCTTGTGGTGAGCCAAACAGCATCAGTTTTACCCTAAAGGTCAAGGGGAAAAGAGTTTCTTGAACACAGGAGGGGGGAGGTTCCAAAAAAAGCATCAAGGATTTCTGGGGTGATGCAGTGCTGTGAAATGCCTCTTCCTGCAGAAGAGGGAGGGACTTGTGGTCCTTTGTCAAGGATGCTGGAGTAATGTCTGACCTGGCAGACATTCCCAGTGGAAGCTCTTGCAATGTGTATTCCTGAAGTGCCTCAAGGTCAGCAAACAGCTTTAGCACTGTCCTGAGAATTCCTGGGAGCTGGCTGTGCTTTCAAAGAACGAGGCACCTCAGGCTTTGTGACAAAGCCAAGGTTCTGAAAATGAAAGTAAGGTTTAGCAGGTGCCAGCCTGATAAACTCTGAAAGTCCTTTCTAGATAAGTGGGCACTCTTCCTGTTAGCCACTGCTCAGTGCATCTGCAGAGAGCTGAGCGTGGGTGGGACTGATAAGCAGAGAGGTGCAGGGATTTATTTCTAGCTTGTGTGTTCACGGATTGAAGCTGAGTAGTGGCAGCATGAAGGTCAGCTTGAAGAAGTTGTCTTGTTTCATATTTTACTCATATCATGTGTCAGTGTGGGGGTCTGGCTGAAATCTTAGACAACACGCAGGGGCAGGACAGCTGGAAGGGACACTGGAAGGCCAAGGGGGGACAGCAAAGGCTGCCTGTGCCTTTGACCTGGGGAGGGCAGAGTTTGCTGTGGGGGAGGAACGAGTGTGTGCAGCTGCCCCCTCACAGACTGTGAACCAGCAGCATTTCTAAGGTCATGTTTTTGTAACTTTGCAGTAACTGTGGAAGGATTCATGACCATTTCTGTAAACAGGGTTGCCACCCACATTGGCTTGCCAAAAAACCAGCTTCCAGATAGTTCTGCTTCTGAGGCTGAGCTTTCTTGTGTGCAGATGGGCTGGGTTTGGTGCCAGTCGATGGCTTACAGGCATGTGTATGACTTGATTTTTAAATGTAGCTGGGCTTACATAAGAATTCCCTTACTGCAGTTTTCTGAAGTGGATAAATGTGAGAAGGGAAAAAGGAAGAATTCAAACATTGGGGGGATCTTTATTCCTTTTAAGATGAAAAGTTAAGAGGAAAAACCATTCCTGTAAATGCTCAACAGGGTGTAACTATTAATGCAAGCTTTTAATGAGAGCTGTGACTGCTTCTCTTTGGTCATTGGTTCCGTTTGGCTCTGAGCAGCTGCTGTGCATACTAAGAGCACTCTGTGCATACTGGGAGCTGCTGCACTCTGGTCTCTTATCAAAAAGAGCTCTTAACTGATAGCAGAGAGTTGCTGTTTTGGGATCTCTTGGCTGCTGTGACGTGGTGAGGTGATGTTCCTTTAGATTTGTCATCTGCTCCTGCTGTTCTGTGTAGGTCTGATGATACTGCAGTCAAGTCATTTGGAAAAATCAAAAGAGATTGTCTCTTGCATATAAGGAAGTGATTTTTTTTTTAATAGCAAAAGTCATGGGACTGGAGGAGCTTGCTCAGAGAAGCTGTGGCTGCCCCATCCCTGAGGATGTTCCAGGCCAGGCTGGATGAGGCTTGTCCAGCAGCCTGGTCTGGTGGCAGGGTGTGGGATGGGTTGAGTTTTATGGCCCCTTCCAACCCAAACCATTCAGTGAGTAACTCTGAGCTCCTCTTTTCAGGTACTAAAGATGTCGATTACCAAGATCCATGCCCGTGAAATCTTTGACTCCCGTGGGAACCCCACTGTTGAGGTAGACCTCTACACCAACAAAGGTGAGTCCTGAGCTGCAGGTGTTCATCCCTGCTTAGATCTGATAGAACTCGAGGCAGTCAGAAGTGTACAACCTGTCCTGTTCCAGCAGTGGAACTGTGCTGGCTTTTTCCTCCACACATAAAACTTGTTGGAACTCGCTGTGAGACTTGCAGGAAAAGCCTCTGCCTCATTCTGTTGGATGAATTTGCTGAGCTCGAGTTCCTGGCCTGGGCAGTGCAGGGTTTTATGCTGCTTTCTTACAGCCTGAACTGTGTGAGAGCTGTTCCAAACCTGCCCTCCTTCCCTTGCCCCAGCATAAACTGGGATAGCACCTGGAATTTCTGAGTTCAGGCCTTTGTTCCTGTCCTGGAGCAGCTGCTAATGGCCCTGGTTGTCAGTGCTCCCCACACTCTGTACGAGTACACTTGAAATTTAATTCCTAATTTGTCTCCACTGGCTTTCTGTAATGACACAGTCTCTTGTGCTGCACAGTTGAATTTTGGGTAATGATTTCTTCCCTGCATAAGTACTCAGGCATGACTGAAGAACTTGTCTAATTGGGCTTTCACATGTAACATCTTATAATTTTAATTATTGTAGGACTTTCCCTTGGTTTATTTGTTCATCCCACATCTGATAGGATCTGACAAAAGCATTGTGCAAACTCATACCCGTGTGGTTTGGTGCAATGAGCAAACACAATGGCTGTAATACACTGACTAAAGAGCTGATCTTTCTGCCTCAAAAGATTAATGCAGTCATTTAATGAGACTGCCCCCACTAAGCTCTTTGATTTAGTGGGATAAGGGAGAGACTGGAGGCTGAAGTTGGCACCTTGAACCCCAGGCAGAGCAGGCTCCAGTGGGCAGATTTGCTCCAAGTCCAGCATCCTTGGCTGAAGGAATGGGCTGTCTGGGTGGCTCTGCTGTTGTCAGAAGAGCTCAGAACTGTTAACAAAACAGGTCTCCTAATTGTCCCTTTTGTGCCATATCCTAGAAGAATTCAAGGGCTTGCCTTGCCTAAACTCAAAAGCAGATCCAGTGAAGGAAGCTGTGTTTTTGGAAGGGGAATGGACACCTTCCTTAACTCTTAAAATGCACATTGGAAGAGAAGTCAGTTTGCTGTTGATCACTGTGAGGGAGATGCTGATAAATTGGTGATGCTGTAAATGAGCAGAAAACCCTTGTAGGATCACTGTGTGAGCAGAGGTGTGGTTCAGAGATTCCCTCTCCCAGCTCCAGGGCTGGGGGTGTGTGGCAGGCTGAGATGATGATTTGTGGGTTTGAGTGTGCCAAGGTGTTTTTTTCCTGTTGTGAACAGGTCTGTTCAGAGCTGCTGTTCCCAGCGGGGCCTCAACTGGAATCTACGAGGCTCTGGAGCTCCGTGACAATGACAAGACACGCTACATGGGCAAAGGTAACCCTGGGAGCCCTGGGACTGTCACTGCCTGTGCTGCCTCCTGGCCCACTGTGTGTTCTGCACAGGGCCTGGGGGCTGAGTGGGGACAGTGACAGCAGCGCCTGTCAGGTGTGAGCTGGGGCAAAGCAGAGGTGGCTGCATTGGTTCCTGGAGGGTGACTCTGCCTCCAGCAGTGCAGCTGCCTGGTGCTGCAGGGCAGGGCACCTGCACAGGTGGGTGTGAGCACACCCAGCCAGGTCACAATGTCTCTGGTACAACGTGTCCCGGTGTACTTTGTTACCCTGCTGCTCTTGCACTGTGTTGGTGCTTTACCATTGTTGTGAGGGCATTTAAACTGCCAGCTCCAAAAGCCTTGGTTGTCCTGCAGTTAATCACAAGGTCTTTTCATAGACCCAATTTTTCCAGAACCCTTAAATCTGTCAGCTCTGACACTGCAGACTCCTTAGATCCCAGCGTGTTAAATCCTGAACCTGAGGCTTTATGCCAGCTGCTGTTCACTGTGAATGTGCAGCTCTGCACTGGGAGTCCTGGAAGGTGCCTCTGTTTCAGACCCACAACAGCTACAGCCACGCTGGCTCTTTGTCTGCCATTACAGGTAGCCAGGATACTTAAATTTGTGTTAGTGGTGTAATATTTTACCAGTCTGGGACTGGCTGTGTGTTCTGAAGAGAAGCTAAACCCAGCAGTCACCGGGCTGGCTTGGGAACAAGTATGGCTGAGGATGAATAGCTGCAAACGAGATGTCATTACCTAATAAACATCCCAGCAGTTCTTCTTGTGATTATTCTGAGAGCTTGGACAGTCAGGGCTCCTTCTTAACTTGCTGCTCTAAAAGCTTTGGTGATGCCTTTGAAGTGTAAGCAATCATCTTGACTTTTGGCTGGAAGAGAGAATTATTTTCAAACTTTCCTGCCAGGTGAAAAGAAGCTGAAATATTTTTTGCCTATTAAGAAAGAGCAATTAAAGTGGAGAGCTACTGAATTAAACTTGAAAAGCCTTGTCTTAGAAGATTCATGGGTTTTAATACCTTAACAGAGAATAAATGCCTGGATGACTGAATGTCTCAAAAACCTGAGGCTCTTTTGCTGTTTACCCAGGGCACTTTTTCTTGCAAAGAGTAAATGTGTATTTACCTCACTGTGCTGAATGTGTGTGCTTAGACCTGTTAAATCTGATCCTATGGGCAGTTCTTAATGGCATTTAATTAGACTGTAGTTAACAGGCTGTAGCTGAAGGGCTTTGTCAGCTGGGAAATAACACGAGTTATGAAAAAATAATCATCAAATGGGATGAGCTGCAGACAGCTGGTAGGCCTTTTGTAATAGAGGTCTGCAGACTTAAACCATTTGAAAAAGCAATTAATATTGTTTAGGATGCAGTCAATTAGCATTCATCATTCTGAAGCTTAGGTTTTTGGAAGTCTTTAAACACTGCACAGTAAATAAGGTGATGCTAGAGCAGTGTTACAGAATAATGCCAGGCAGTGAAGTGCCTGAGCTGCTGTGTGTAACTTCTGCGGAGACATTTTCTATCCCTTTACTCCTGGATTCTGGGAGTTGATAGGAGAGCCCACCCTAAACCTTCTCTAAATGCTGTCTGCAGTGATGGCAGAGTTTCAGGGACCTGGGTGGAAAGCCCAGACAGAGCCTTGCACAGCTTCCTCTGCTCCTATTGTCTGTGGTGCTCAGTACCACGCTCCTGCTGCTGTCTGTGTCCTCCCTGCCATTCCTGTGGGGCTGGCTCTGACTCTTCACCTGTGCCTTGACTCTGGGTCCATTTCGCTTCTGTCAGGTGTCTCCAGAGCTGTTAAATATGTAAACGAGTTCCTGGCCACAGCACTGTGCACACAGGTAATGGATGTGCTCCCAGTGCAGCCCTGGCACTCGGATGAGTCTCTCCTGGCATGGCCTGGCAGACTAACCTGGCATTCCTGGACAGTTCCTAGCCAATGCATCCCTCATGTGCCAGCCAGGGCCTCTCAGTGTTCACTCCTGGCTGGGGTAGCATGAGGTGGTTTTCCTGGTTACCTGAGATCCCCTACTAATCCCTGCATAACCTGTGTGTTGACCAGTGTCTGATTTGCTTGTTCCTTCCAGGTGTCTCAAAAGCTGTTGAGCACGTCAATAAAACGATTGCACCTGCACTGATTAGCAAGGTAGGAGCAATCTGTCTTCTCTTAACATCTCCTACAGCCAGGCAGTGTCCATCCATCCTCTGGTGGTGTGTGACCTGGGGGTGTCAGCCTGTGTGTTGGGGTGCATGTGAACAAACTGACTACAGCAATGGTTTTATTTAATTTACTTAATGAGTGCGTATCTAACACGTAATGAAACATTCTCCAGCAGCCTGGTGTTGTAGTGTGCACAAACACTTCAGCCCCTGGGAGCTGCAGGAAAACCAGCTCGGATAGCAGCTGATTTGTGCCTCACAGAGGGGCTGGGTTTTATCCAAGCAGGGCAATTTGGAAGGGAATCTGAGGGGATCCAGAGAAGTCTGCTTGAATGAGATTCCTTTGTGCTTTGTGGGCACTAAGCCCTGCCTACAGAGGCTGGTGCAGAACTAAGTGATAATTGGTAAAGGGATGGCACATCCAGCTCAGCTGTCAGCTTGGGCTGCTGCACACCAGGAATTGCTCTGGCCAGCTCGTGGTAGCTGCCCCTGAGCAAGAGTTGGTGCCTGCCAGGGGTGTCAGTGCAGTCAGTGAGGGTTTGTGGACCTGTGCTTGGTGTCAGACAATGTTTTGTTTGCTTCTCTGCAGAATGTGAACGTTGTGGAGCAAGAAAAGATTGACAAGCTGATGCTGGAAATGGATGGGACAGAGAACAAATGTGAGTGGGCTTTGTGTTGCACTGAGGGGTGGAAAGATGGAGATGGGTCAATAGAATTCTGTTTACCAGAACCAACAGCCAGTGTATAACCTTGTGCTGTGCACTGCCATAATTCAGTGGGCTGGTACTGCTGGGTCTCTTTTTGTAAAGACACTTCTCTAAACAATTTCTTGCTGTTTCAGCCAAATTTGGTGCTAATGCCATCCTGGGTGTGTCTCTGGCTGTGTGCAAGGCTGGTGCTGCTGAGAAGGGTGTCCCCCTGTACCGTCACATCGCCGACCTGGCTGGAAATCCTGAAGTCATTCTCCCAGTTCCTGTGAGTCCCTGGGTGGGGCAGGCCAAGGCCTTGGCTTGATTTTAGCCTGGTGCCCTTGGATCAAGCTCTGGAGAGTGAGGGTGTGAATGTAAGGGCTGTCACCACGTTCCAACCTGGCTTCTCCTGCTTCCTCCAAGGCTTTCAACGTGATCAATGGAGGCTCCCATGCTGGTAACAAGCTGGCCATGCAGGAGTTCATGATCCTGCCCGTGGGGGCAGAGAGCTTCAAGGAGGCCATGCGTGTCGGGGCAGAGGTCTACCACAACCTCAAGAACGTCATCAAGGAGAAGTATGGCAAGGATGCCACCAACGTGGGGGATGAGGGTGGCTTTGCCCCCAACATCCTGGAAAACAAAGAAGGTAAGAGTGAGCCAAGTGTGGGAGGAGATGGAACTGATAGCTGGAGGATGAACTGATAGCTTGCCCAATATTAGTGACAGGCAGGATCAGTAGGATCAAAGGTGGAGAACTTCCTGCTGTGTCTTTGCTCTGTTTCATACCCTGACAGACATCCCAAGATGCTCTACTGATGTGGTCAGGTATTGGACATCAGTTTGCCAGGATGGTTTTTACCTCAGTGCCTCGTTACTCTCATTCCTGTGGCAGCTTTAGGGAATCTTGTGCCCTTCCAGTTGAAAAGTGATGTGGGAACATCTGTGCACTGCAGGTGTTCCAAAAGACAACAGTCAGAGATGAGTGGAGTTGTTTTTCTGCAGATAAAGAGGGAAAACAGTTGGTGCTCTGCCTGGTCATGTGTGGGAGGCACAAAGGCTTGCCTGGGAAGCTGAGGCAGTTGCTGCTTCCATGGGCAAACAGTTCTGTTCAGGAGCCTGTGGGAGAGGCAGTTTGTCTGTGGGAAGCAAAATATCTGTTCCTACAAAAACCACCAGAGGAGCTTTATCTGCCACTCCAGAAATGGAGCTGCTAACAAGGCAGTAGAACACGAGCTCAGTTCAGTTGCTTTTTACAGCTGTTGGGTTTGTTGTTGTGGAGTTGTTACTGCCTTTTCTGAAGATTCTCAGACAGCACCAGCAATTGTCATTTGAGTCCCAGTGTCACGTGCAGCTCTGCTGGGTCTGTACCCTTGCAGACATCAGTGAAGATGACCTTGAATGACAATTACATTCCAAGGAATTTTTGTTGCTGGCTGCAGCTGCTTTGGCAGTTTGTGCTACATTAGCATCTTACAAAACAACCAAACCCACACAAAAAGAACCCAAACAAAAAACCAATCCAACAAGCAAAGAAAACACTTGATCTAAGCTTCCTGCTGCAAACAGCCTGGCTGATCCCAGCTGCTCCCCTGTAACTCAGGGGACTCTGCCAGACAGCACAGTGGGCAATATCCAGAGACTTCTGGGTGGTTCTGTCCCCTCTAGTGCAGGTAAATGTGCACGTGGAGAACAGGTAGATGCCAAGAGGGCTCTCCTGTGCAGAGGCAGGCTCTGTCTCCTTGCTGTCAGGGTTTGGATGCTCACCACTTCCATGGTCCAACCTGCTCTGGAGCTAAAAGGGATTAGAGTGCAGGCACTGCTTCCTGCCCACATGCATAAAGTTGAAAGAGGATGTGAAATCTGGTATTAAGCTTTCTGGGCTGACATGTAGTCCTGCCTGAAGAGATTAGGAATCCCATAATGGTGTCTCAAGGGTATTACAAGCTAAAAGCAGTATTAAAGTAATATCTTGTTCCAGTCAGTTCAGAAGTGGGAGAATTTAAGAACCTTTTCCTTTGGGCTTTCTGAAGGGGTAAGGGAGATTGTTTGCCAAGTGAGCGTGCTGCTGTTGGGAAATGAGGAGCTCTGGGGCTGGCATGGCTGGCAGGCACTCAGGAGCTGCTGCACTTCTGTTTTTCAGCCCTGGAGCTGCTGAAGACAGCCATTGCCAAGGCTGGCTACACTGACAAGGTGGTCATTGGCATGGACGTGGCTGCCTCAGAGTTCTACCGCGACGGCAAATACGACCTGGACTTCAAATCCCCTGATGATCCCAGCAGATACATCTCTCCTGACCAGCTGGCTGACCTCTACAAGGGCTTTGTCAAGAACTACCCTGGTAAGCTGCTCGTGGGGGTTGATTGCTGAAGGGAGGAGTTGGTGTGCAGCCCTGTCACAGTAGGGAAATGACGATGAGGGACACACACACAGTTTGGTGATGATCAGAGGCTTTTTTACATTTCATCTTTGCTACTTTTATAACACACTGCACTAAAAGGGCAGTGATTGGTCTGAGAAGGACTGCCTCTCTTCCCCTTTGGTAAACAACAGGTGAAGGAACATGTTAGGAGAAAAATGCTGAGAAGAGTTGAGCTCACATAGATATTTACAATAACAATGAGAATGTGTTCTGAAAACCAGAAACTTGTAGTTCAGTTTCTCATGGGAATCAGCATGCAGCAGTTAGCAGAATTCTGAAGCCCAAAAAATACAGAGCCACACAGCCCCTCTTACAGGAGAGATTGGGAGCTCCTGCCTCACTGAGCCTCTCAGGACTGTTCTGGGAATGGGTAGCACTTGTTTGTCTGCAGCCCTTTGGTACCACTGATCCAAACAAGACCTTTGTGCTGGCATTGTCCCTGAAGCTGTGTCCTTCCACAGTGGTGTCCATTGAAGACCCCTTTGACCAGGATGACTGGGCTGCCTGGAAGAAGTTCACTGGCAGTGTCAACATCCAGGTGGTTGGTGATGATCTGACCGTGACCAACCCGAAGAGAATTGCCAAGGCTGTGGAGGAGAAGGCCTGCAACTGCCTCCTCCTCAAGGTCAACCAGATTGGCTCCGTGACAGAGTCCCTGCAGGCGTAAGTGCTGCCCTCTGGGCCAGGGTGGGGCTGGTTTAACTGGGGCAGGTGAACATACAGAGCACATCTAGGGGAACAGAAATCTGATGGGGTATCTGGGAAGGGAGAACTACTAATTACATTAAATTATTAATAATTAATTATAATTAAAATGTTGTTAACTGATAGAGGACATTGACAAATAAACCTGTACCTTCATGGTCCTGACATCACATGGGTGCCCTGAACAACTTCCCAGAGTCTGAGGATCTGTGACAGCAGCTCCTGATCACCTTGTCCTGTGATCCTGTACCAAGGGGCAATCCTGTGCTGCCCCTTGGCAGTGTCACTGGAGCCAAGGCTGCTGGGCACTGGGCATGGTGTGAGCTGCTTCTCTTGATCTCTTGCAGCTGCAAGCTGGCCCAGTCCAATGGCTGGGGTGTGATGGTGAGCCACCGCTCTGGAGAGACAGAAGACACCTTCATTGCTGACCTGGTAGTGGGTCTCTGCACTGGCCAGGTTGGTACTGCAGCTGCTGCAGTTGGGCTCTTTGCTTGTTGGGATGGTTTGGTGGTGAAGCCAAAGCCACGGTGCCCTGCACTGCCTCCAGGGGTGCAGATTTGCTGTGTCAGTTTGGAGGGAGCTGATTTGTTAATAGAGCGTGACAAGGGAACAGCTTATCTTGTGCAAACTCACCTTTAACCAGCAATGTCAAAGGTTTTAGCTCAGGGGCTGTGCTGGGGTTTCCTGGTCCTGCAGCTGATAGCAGAGGAACAACCTCTATACTCCCAAGACCTGCAGTGTTTGCATGTGTAGATATTGAGCCTGATGCCCAGGCAGAGATTGTGATGATGCTTATTACCCTGAGCAAGTTTTGTGTTGTCACTAAAGTTCTCCACTGACTTTGTGATTTCCCTCTCAGATCAAAACTGGCGCCCCGTGCCGATCCGAGCGTCTGGCCAAGTACAACCAGCTGCTGAGGTGAGCCTGGGACTGGGAAAGGGGCTTCATTCTGCTGCTTTGGGGGCACAGCTCGGGCTTTGCCCCTCAGAAACACCTGCAGGACACGCCCTGGCCCTGGCAGAGCTGCCTGTGGGTGCAGGTGGCTGTAGGCCAAGGAGGAGCTGAGTGGGAGAGATCCAGAACAGATCACACCAGGCATCCTGTGCTGCTGGACTGAGACATTGTCCTCTGTGCACGAGGCAGCTCCCTTGGCAAGCATCTCAAACATCTGGGATGAGTTGTGTCCGATGTGTGGCACTGCCCCACTGTGCAGGGGCTTGTGGGACCTGCCTTGGTCCTGTAGGGCCAGGTGGGCCAAGTGTTTCAGGACCAGGTGGGACAGGTATTTTAGTGCCACATGGCTCAGGTGTTTCAGAATCAGGTGGGTCAGGTGTTCAGTGCCACATGGACCAGGTGGGTCAGGAGTTTCAATGCCACATGGATCAGGTGTTTCAGGACCAGGTGGGTCAGGTATTTTAGTGCCACATTGATCAGGTGTTTCAGAATCAGGTGGGTCAGGTATTTTAGTGCCACATGGACCAGGTGTTTCAGTGCCACATGGATCAGGTGTTTCAGGGCCAGGTGATCCAGTGTTGAGTGTGAGGCCCGTGGCTGTGCTAGTGCAGGGCTTCTCTGCTGGCTGCTGACCCCCAGTGCTCTCTGTCCTTCATCAGAATTGAGGAGGAGCTCGGCAGCAAGGCTCGCTTTGCTGGGAGGAACTTCAGGAACCCTCGTGTCAACTAAGTGTGGAAGAGTCCTCCTGTTCTGGTTCAGCACTAGTCATTGACTTAGATCACAATTACCTGTACTAGAAAGATAAGGGCAGCTGAAGGAAAAGACCAGTCTGCAGGTCCTCTTATCCCCTAGATGATCCCTTCACCCAGTGTTTTCACCGACTCTGGTCTGTTAATTGTAATGCTCTGCTGCTTCTGTAGAACGATCCCTGGGGGTGTTGTGTGTATTTAACACCCTCAGGGGTCATGACATTGTGATTCTGGGCATAAACACTTTAGTTCCCTCCTCTGCCTGTCTGATCTTCAACGTTTGGAGCTGTGTGATTTGCAGTGCAGCGAGAGGTACCTGCAGACAGAGACAGTAGTGTTTTTACATGTGATAAATAAAAGCATCAAACAACCCAACAACGTCTGTGGCTTGGAGTTATTTGGTGGAGTCTGGGGAGCAGGATTCCCACCTTGGCATCATGGAGTCATGGAATGGTTTGAATTGGAAAGGGCTTTAAAGCTCATCTTGCTGTTTTTCCTGCGGTTTGGCAGAGTTTTTGGGGTATCTGTGTCCCCATGGTGGTTCTGTTATGTGTGGGCACTGTCACAGGGAGCAGAGATATGACCTCAGTCCATTCCCAGACAGGAAAAACCAAATTATTACACAACTGAGCGAGGGGGTGTCGGAGGCAGTTCTCGCTGCTAATGGCTGTTTTTTCCCGCAGTGGCAGATCTGTATGGAAGCGTTAATTTCCCGTTCCGTTAATGACTTCGCTTCGCTTCCCGGATCGCTGCCCTGGGGCTGGGCTGTGCCCAGCGCTGCCCCCCGGTGGCCGCGCCGGGCCTTGCACGGCGCTCCCGCAATTCCATTTTGTGTTTTAGGGTTTTAAATCACCTTGGAGTGTTCCAGCCAGCCGTGCTGCAGGGCACGTGTCAGCAGCTACCTTAAAGAATGTTCTCAGTTCTAGTGCGGGAATAACAAGGAAACAACCTCCCCTGGGCACCTGGCAGTGGTGTTTCCTTAGGAGATTTATCTCCTTTGTCAGGCTGCTCTTAAGAAGAGCTTTGCAATAAATACCAAATTTAGCAGCCCCAGCTCAGCACCGGGCCAGGGCCTCCCCTCTCCCACATTTGTCCTTTCCCCAGGCGTTGCTCTGAGCTGGTTGCACTCCGTGGCAGATTTGAAGCCCACTGCACTTTTCACACTTAGCTGATCTCTGAATTAGACCTGTTAAATGAATAAACCAGCTAATTACACACAAATCCTATCAAGGGATTTTTTTTTTTCTCTCTCAAAGAGGCAGCTTCTAATATCTGCAGAATGGTTTAGGAAGCTTTTTTAGCAGAGCTGTGTTCAGGAGCACGAGTAGGGCTGTTCCTCACCTGGCACTTCAGTAAGTGAAGTCCAAATGCTCAACCCCCTTACCTGGGCCTCTATTTCCACCTGGTGATTTTCTTTTAATAAGCATCAGAAAGCAAAAGGAGCTGGAAAATCAGGTCACTGGTTGCCATAAATCGACCAAACCCCGAAGGGCAGCGAGGCTGTGATGAAATGAGTGACACGAGCAGGGCCTGGCACCTGGGCTGCTGTGCTTGTGTGTGCAGCCACATCCACGTGGGGGAAAACCAGGCTGGAATCGTGCTCAGTTCAGAGGAACAGCTCAGTCCCGGCTCTGACAAAGCCCCTTCCACTTGTGCTGGTTAACACTGCAAATGGAGCCGGGCATGAATTCATTATCGTTCACACCTTGTCAGAGCAAGGTGCAGAGAACAGTTACAGGTCAATTACCAGGTGTGTCTGTGCCTTAAAATAGCCGGGAAATGGCAGGGCTGGAACATTGCTTGGGCTGTACAGCCCAGAGCTGCATCGGCTGCTCTTGAACCGTGTGTGACTCAATCCCGCCCTGTCAGATGCTGTGCTCACCTGTCCCATCAAACCCCTTACATAAAGCTTTCAAGTTAAATCTCTGAGAGTATTTGGGCCAGATCAGCGAGGTGCTTCCAGCTGCAGCGGATTCAGGCTCTCCCTAATGAGGCTGCAGCGTTGAAAGGAGTCACTGGCAAAGGAAGAAAAGAGCCCCGAGTGGGGAAGTGCTGGAGCGTGGGGCTGGGGTTTGTAGATAAGAATTTTAAGCGCGTTAGAGAAAAGTGAATGATTGGTAACGCTGTGTGTGTTTGGAGTGAGGGGAATAAGTGAATAGGGAACAAGGTTTGATTGCTGAAAATCAAGAGCTAAACCTGCAGTGCTGGAGAGGAGGGGAGCTGTGTCTGCTCCTTAATCAGGGCTCGGCTCCCGCTGCACAGCTCCTCACCTTTCTGTGCCGTCCCCACGGAGTTGGACTGGAAAGGCTGTGCTTTATAACAGAGAGCAAATGTGGCACAGCCAGTGCCTTTATTACCGCAATAATTTGCAGGGATGGCACTCCTTGGAGCAGAGGAGGCATCAGCTTAGCAAACACGAGCTGGGAGGCTGCTCTGAGAATAGCAGGCAGGCTTAAGAGCAGAGCTGTGCTGAGTGATGGGCAGAGGGGAGAGGCAGGTGGTGCTTCTGGGAGCTGTTGAGGTAACAGGATTTAGAATGGAGTCATGCAAAGGAGTGCACTGGGAGAGCTCTCCCGTTAGCCCAGCTCTGTTTCTAGGTGGTGGGGGTGGCTTTTCTGCCTTGCAGTGCTCCTAACACTGATTTCCTCTTGGTTTTGGGGTCTGGTGCAGGCCCTGTCCCAGTGAGTTTGCTCTGGACAGGAAGGAAAGTTTCCATCCCTCGGTGATCTTGAGAAACCAAATGATTCAAAGTTTGGATTTCCTGCCAGGCATGAGATCCAGGTGGGAGTGAGGGCATCACTGCTGACCTTCCCTCTGAGCAGCTGAGCCTGGGGCTGAGCTCTGCCAGGACACCGAGGGTGGCTGTGCCCCCGGGAGTGGCTGTGCCCCCAAGGGTGTGCCCCAAGGGTGGCTGTGCCCCGAGGGTGGCTGTGCCCTCAAGGGTGGCTGTGCCCCTGACAGTGGCTGTGTCCCCAAGGGTGGCTGTGCCCCAAGGGTGGCTGTGCCCCAAGGGTGGCTGTGCCTCCAAGGGTGGCTGTGCCCCGAGGGTGGCTGTGCCCCCAAGGGTGGCTGTGCCCCTGACAGTGGCTGTGCCCCTGACAGTGGCTGTGCCCCAAGGGTGGCTGTGCCACTGGGGCAGGCTCAGGGCCAGCCCTGCGTGCCCCCAGCAGCTCTGGGGCTGTGTCCTCACTCTCCCTTTCACAGCAGCATTGAAGGAGCTGTGCCAGGCAGGAGCTCAGGCCCACCCCTCCCTTGGAAAGCTTTTCTTGCTGTTTGTGTTGCAGGGTGAGATGATTTCCCTGCAGATAGGAGCTGTGGGTGGGTGTGAGAAGGCAGGAACCTCCTCTGAGCACGGGGGAAGGTGACCTCTCCCTGCAGCTGCCTCCTGGGCCACCAGGGTGGTGCTGGAGCTGGAGCTTTCCCATTCTGGGGAGCCCAGGTGTGCTCCTTTCTGCAGGGAGAGAGACCCAGAGGGAACCAGGTGCACTCTGAATGCACTTTATAGGCACTCTGAGACTGGAAGTGCACGGTGTGGAGAAGGGGAACAAGGAGAAGAAATAAAGCCAAACCACCTGCAGACCTCAGTTCTGCTAGGAAAACCTGGAGGTAAAAAACAAAGAAGGAAAAAAACCCACAAAAAAAAAAAAACAAGGAAGAGAACTGAGGAATGGAGGAAGAAAAGGGGTTGAATCAAGAACTCAGATGATAAAAATGACAGATACAAAACAAACTATGAGGAAGAAAATAATCACAAGGCCCAGATGACTTCCTTGTGCCACACTTGAGTGTGGTGAAATCTCAGACCTGAAGCACGAGGCACAGGAGCAGCTCTCTGGAATCACCCAGGTGCCAGTTACAGGCTTTGGTTACAGCAGAAAGCAGGAATACAAACTAATTGTGCAAAACGAAGCCCTTGGACAAAGGCCAGGGAAGCTGACACCTCACTGCCAGCGGTGTCAGGAGCATCCCGGGGCCAGCCTGGCTCCGCAGGCGCAGGGTCAGCCCCGGGGCAGTGTCCCCCTGTGCTGGGTGCCTGAGATGGGCACACGGTGTCGAGTTCCCGTGGAAAACGAGCCGGGAAAGCACCTGGGCTGGAGCAGTCCCAGGGAACCCAAGGAAGGGCTGATGTTTCCACAGCCCCCAAACAGGAGAGGTGGATGGCTCCAGCGAGGCAGGCAGGTTTCTGTGGTGCAGAACAAACCCTGAGATGCTCTTGCCCAGCTGGGCAGGTAAGAACGAGGCTCTCCAGAGGAGAGAGGCCCCAGGGGGAGCCGCAGGTTTGAGCCCTGCTCAGCCCCACACGCACCCAGAGCTCGGCTCTGTTGTGTCATTTTCCTGCTGCTCACTTGTCCCACCTGTCCCCAGGGATGGGTGACACTTTCCAGGGCGGTGGGGAGGATCCCTCAGTCGGTTTTGTACAGTGCTTTGAAGATAACAAGTGCTGAGGGGGAAAAAGGGACGGTGCTTGAAATGGAAATGTTGCCATTGCTGTGGCTCTGTTCTCTCTCCCTTCAGAAAAGCCCATTCAGAGGCGCCATCAAAGGCAGCAGTGTTGGAACAGCAGAGAAAGAGCAGCTACAAGGGGGAGGTGGGAGCAGGCACCTCCTCCTGGAGGAGCAATTTGCAGTGGGAAGGACAAAAACGCAAATCTGAAATCAATCCATCTCTGCCCTGAACGCTTTGGTCATTTATAACAGCTCCAAGTCGGGCACTCAGGACAAGAAGGGAAGCTTGTAAATCCATTTACTGCAGGAGGAGGGGTGGATTTACAGCGGGGGTGCACAAAGGGCCCTGAGGTGTCCCAGGGGAGCAGGACAGGGCTCGGCGGTGTCACAGCAAACCTTTGAACGAGCAGGAAGCAGCAGAGCCGGCAAACAGCCCCGCTCTGGGGCTCCTCTTCCCTCCCCTGCAGGGCAGATTCAACTGGTTCGACATCTGCTGCTATTGTGAGCCCGCAGTCGATAATTGATCATGAGCAATCAATTGATATTAACTGTAAGGAATGGAGCAATGAGCCAGCTCTGTGCATGTGGCTGACAGTGAATTCCCTTTAGCAAAGTCCAGGAGTTTGGAAGGCATTGAAAATACCCCTCTGTGAGCTGTGTGAGATCCCCATGGATCTGCACAAGGCACCCTGTCCATGTGCCTGATGGAAAAAGGCTTTGCTGCTGGAAAGGAAATGGAAAAGCCTCAAGATTTTGTGTGGCCACAGAGCTGGATGTGAGCTGCCCCTGTGTTTGTCAGTGAATGTGCATGAACTCAGTGCCCAGTGGTTGTTCAGACTCGAGGCTGGGAGGCTTGAAAGTGAAAAGGTACCAAAACCACAACAAAAACTCAGCCCAAACCCTCCGGTGCTTGGATCCCTTTCCCATCTCCCCGCCTCAAAGGGCTGCTGTCAGTTTGTGATGTTGGTACAATCCAGCAGCTGTTTGGGGTTGAAAGCAGGTGAGTTCTGTTTAATTTGTTTAGCAGGTTTTATCTGGTATGTAAATCCCAGAATGGTTCCTGTGCCTGTCCCTAGGTGTAAGCAGGATGCAGAGCTGAGCGTGGAGGGGTGATGCAATTAATCCCACTCATGAGGAAAGACTCATTAGTCATTTGCAGCTTCAGCACCGGTGCCTTTCAAGGTGCACAAATCTCTCGTTAGACACGTTTCATGTTCTGCAGATGCCATTTTGTCCCCTCTCCACATGCACTGGAACATGCCCAAGTTTACAAAAATGAGAGGAGCGATTGTTAGGGCTGAAATTTTTTTGTTCCCTTTCAATGGGATTTTTTTTCCCTTTGCACGGCGCACATCCTGGGCTTTGATAAATGAGTCTCACCAGACACTGTGGTAAGCCAACCTCTGCTAATATTCATTATGCAGAACCCACTAGGAAATGGTCTGAGTCAGGGAAATCGAAAACCTTTAAAAGATAAAAAGGTTTTAAATTTTTTTTTAATTTAACGAGGAAACTAATTTATAACATTTTACATTTCTGGCATGTTTTAAAATATTCAAAATATTAAACCCAGAAATTCTGTGGTTGTATGTGCTGTGTGTTAGAAAGCTGAGAATGGTCACACAGAAGATAGAGCTTCCCCCCCAAATTCCTGGGGTGTTTGGGAGGTGTGTAGGACATGGTTTGGGGGTGCACTGGGCAGGGTTAATGGTTGGACTGGGTGATGCCACAGGGCTTTTCCACCTTGATGATTCTGTGAGCCATGAGTTCAAAACTCCTGAGCCAGTACAGAGACAAGGCACTTTGAGATGGCAGGAAAAGTGTTTGAAGGTGACTGAGGATGTTCAAGGACCTGCAGGGAGCCCCGAGGTGGGGCTGGGTGTGAACAGTCCCAGGACTCCTGATCCCCTTTCCATCCCCAGCAATCCCCAGCAGCTTCTCCCTGTCCCCGAGGCCCCAGGGGACAGCAGGAGTGGCTGTGCCACGCTCACCTGCCAGCTCAGCCTGTCCTGCTGGGAACTTGTTCCTCCAGCCTGGGAGAAGTTGCATCAGATGAGGGAATAGCACAGGGCTTTTCCACGGGCTCTGCTGAGCCCTGGCATTTGCTGCTCCCTGCAGTGGGTGTGAATATGCCCAGACTGATTTAAATCTCATTTCTATTACTTCTGCTTTCATTGCAATACAGCCACTTCTAGACAGAGATCTCTGTGTCCAGGAGGAGTTCAGGCATATCCAGGGCATTGGCCTCCAAGTGGGATGAGCCTTCCAAAAATTCTCTGGTAGGATCTGTGGAAATGAGATTTTAAATTCCTGAGATTTCTACAGTAAACAAAACAAAGCAGAAAACCCCCCAAAGCAAACAGTTTTCAGCTAAAGGGCTGGTGTTCAGATATGACAAAGGGAAAGAAAGAATATAATCCTTTTTTGTGAGTGGAGTTAGGTCATCTGTAAAAGCCTCTCAGAATATTATCTCCCGAGCTAATCGCTGTATTGACATTTGCCTGTTTCATTAGAGCTGAGTTTTTCCTGCATTGCTGAGGTTACAACCTGACTCATCTGTCATGGTCAAGGACTGGTTTGTAATTTCATGACTGGAGAATTAAAAAAAAACAATCAAAAAACCCCTCTCCATTATTTTAACTAGCTGAAATGGTGTTCACAAAATTCTCAGTATTGGTGTGTTTTGACTTCATAGTTCCTAGTCAGAGTTTTTTCTTGTAGATTTTTGTTTCAATCAGTTGGCAAAGTGTCAGTTATTAAAAAAGAGGTTAAAACAGATTTGTAAAGAGATAATTTTAAAAAGGTAAATACACCACATACGGTGCCATATGGATGACAGATAAAATTGGTGCAAGGCTTGGCAAAGGGAGAAAAAACAACCAGTGGAATTTTGCCACTGTTTGGTTCTGTTCCCCTGAAATGAAGGAGGTGGAATGGTAACAGGTGAACCATGGTGTGATTTTTCCATGACAACAACACAGTAACAGTAATAATTTGAAGTTCCTGATGTTTCCTTGCCTCAGTGGATCTGGGGGTGCCCAGAGGAGCTGAACTCTGTGACTGAGAGCCCCAAAGGACAAAGGCAGAACTCCTGGGAGGGTTGGGAGATGGGGAAGCAGCAGCAGGAGCAGGATGGGGAGCCAGCAGAGTTCCCAGCCAGCAGCAGAGCCAGAAACTGCTGCTCAGACCTTCACAAACATCCAGGGCTAAGGACCAGGAATGTGAGGATTAACATTCTGTGCGGGTACCCCTGTGGCACGCTGGAATTTCGGTGTCTCTGTGGGTTTGGCCAATTAGGATTTCTCTGTGTCAGCAGTTCCCACCCCACGGGAGCGCTGGGAGCCAGAGTCAGACTCTGCCTTGCCAGGGACCTGCCAGCCTCTCACAGGGACAGGCTGCATGAACATCAAATATTTTACACATGGAACAGAGAACGTGCCCACCCATCCCACCAGTGACCTCTGTCCACCTGGATGTGAACCACGAAAATCTGCAGTGAGCACACAGAGGAACAAAAGTTTCCCTCAGCAGCGTTTGGGTGTTCCTTGATCTTCCTTGTGTTAACTAAACCCCGTGGCTTTAGCTGGGAGAAGATTATGGGACAAGCTCTGTGGCTTTGTTTATTATTGTCCTCAGGGAGAGCTGCATCTTTGCCAAAAAAAAAAAAGACAACCCAAAAAAAGCAGCAGCTTCAAGTGCTATTCCTGCAGCAATCCCCTGGCTATGAACCAAACTCATAATTGGATCACTTGTTCGTGGTGTGAGGATGTGGCTTTGCCTGCTAGGACGGGCTGGGAAGAATTTTGGGGGGTACACAGATGTTTATTATAGAACAGAATCTCAGAATCCCAAACTGGCTCGGGTTGGAAGGACCTCAAATCCCATCCCAGCCATGGCTGGGACACCTCCCACTGTCCCAGGCTGCTCCAAGCCCTGTCCGGCCTGGCCTTGGGCACTGGGCCTCCCCACCCACCCTGCCAGGGAACAATTCCCTCCCAGTATCCCACCTATCCCTGCCCTCTGGCACTGGGAGCCATTCCCTGTGCCCTGTCCCTCCAACCCTTGTAAATCCTCTGTCCTTCCTGCAGCTCCTTCAGGTCCTGGAAGGCCACAATGAGGTCACTCAATGAGAACAACCCCAATTCTCCTCTCAGCCTTTCCTTGTGCCCCATCCCTCTAATCAAGGTGGTGGCCTCCTCTGCACTAGGATGCACACATTATACATGTATTTATGAGGCTGTTCCCCCCAAGAGTGCTTGGGTTTGTTTAACAGCAAAATCTGGCATCAAACTGTTGTGAGTAAACATTTCTAATCCTTGTTGTGGCAACTCCATCACCAGGGCAGAGGAAAGAGGAAATGAAAGGGACAGAGGCTGCTGTGGAGAATTTCCCCATCACAGAGAGAGTGACTGGCACAAGCTGAAGGCAAACCTGCCAGCGTGGCAGTTCACGGAGATTTTAATGCAGACATCCAGAGGCCAAGGAACATGAAATTGTAATTAGTGCAGAAAATAGGAGAGATGGAATCGGGCTCTATCAAGGACAGCCTAAGTGTAGCTCTGAGATGGCTGTGTCAGACACGGAACTGATGTGCATTTCCAGACCTTATCTAAATTAGTTATTAGAACACAATCAGCTCCGTGCCTCACCCTCTGGTGGTAATGTCCCCGAAGTTATGCTGGGGATAAATTTGTCCTGGATGTTCAGGGCAGAGAACTGAATTCCTCTGATGTGCAGAGCTCAGATCTCCTTGTGTGTTCCCCTCTCTGCAGTGAGGACAGTTCCCACTTCCCCCTGCTGAAGGCAATAACAACCTCAAACTTATCTCTGCAGCACCACTGGAATCGACCACGGAGACAGTTTACAGAGACAGCAAACAGTTGGGGTTACACGAGTGTAATTGAGGGCAAAATCTGCCCTGACACACCCGAGTGCCTTTTCAGAAGGAAGATATAATTCTACATGAAAATGCTCAGATCCCCGGGAAGAATGTGTGACTTTCTTTACAGCCATGTGATTTATTTTGCTGGCCTGTGGAGGAGAGGTGAGGTTAATGTTAAATAACAAGTTTGCTCTATTTTCAGCTCTGCTACCTTCACGTTATCTTGTCTAAATATGTGATAGCTCGGAGATGAAGCAGCTTAAAAAAATCTCCTAAGTGACCAAGTGTTTTATTAATTGCTACTCAGTAATTTGGAATTCTGCTGTTGTGACAACTTCCTCGCTGCACAGAGCAGCAAGAAGCAGCATCAGCTGTTTATCCAGCAAAGCACTTATGCATAATCTGAACACCCAGTGCAGGGCCAGTAACAGCAGCTTAATGTGACTGATACAGAGTGTGAGCCTCAGAGGGCTGATGGACTGGAGCTTCTGACAGAGCCATAAAATTCTGTGAACTGTTCACTAATCCATGAGAACAAGACAGCTCGGGGCAAACACTGCAGCCAGGACACAGGGACAGGAGCACACCGGGGCTGTCCCACCCTGGCACCGGGATCGCCCTCACCGGGGCTGTCCCACCCTGGCACCGGCCTCGGGCACCGGGATCGCCCTGGAGCAGCCCGGGACAGGGGCAGCTGTGGGACAGGAGGGGCTTTAAGGGCTCTCCAAGCCAAACCATTCAGCGCCTCCATCAATTTCTGCCTGAAGCTGCACCAGGGAAGGCTCAGGCCGGACCGCTGGAAGGTCTGTGTGGTCAGGTGGGAGCTTTGGAAATTCAGAAAGAGTTTCCTGACATGAAGGGTGGTCAGACACTGGAAGGGGCTGCCCAGGGAGGTTTGGAGTCTCCCTCCCCGGAGGTGTCCAGGGAATGACTGGATATGACACTCAGTGCTCTGGGCTGGGGACAAGGCGGGCATGGGTGGTGAGCTGGGCTCGATGATCCCGGAGGTCTTTTCTAACCTCACCGATGCTGGGACAGCACAGGCTGGGCTGGGAGCAGCGGGGGACAAAGACACCTCAAAACAACCCCGGGACAGCGATCGGGACAGCGATCATGGACCCGGCCCGCAGAGCCAGGGGGAGACATGGAGGAAGGGAGGGAAGGGAAGGAAGGGATGGATGGGGGGCAGAGGGAAGCGCTGCCGGGGCCGATCCCGATCCACAGAACCAGGGGGAGAAATGGAGGAAGGGAGGGAAGAAAGGGCTGGGGGCAGAGGGAAGCGCTGCTGGGGTCGATCCCGATCCACAGAACCAAGGGAAGAAATGGAGGAAGAAAGGGATGGGGGCAGAGGGAAACGCTGCCGGGGCCGATCCACAGAAGCAGGGGAAGAAATGGAGGAAGGAAAGGAAGAAAGGGCCGGGGGCAGAGGGAAGCGCTGCCGGGGCCGATCCCGACCCGCCCCTCCCTCACGGCCGCCTTTGTGCCGGGCGCCGCCCCCCGCCTCCCCTCGCGTTTAAATCCCCTCCATCCCGCGCCGCCATTGGCCGGCGGGTCACGCGGCGCGGCGCGGCGGCCAATGGCGAGCGGCGATACTGGCGGGGCGCGCGGCCGGCGGCGTTGCTGGGCGCCCGCGGTGCGTGCGTGCGCGAGGGCAGGGGCGGGCGGGGGCAGCGCGGGACCGGCCGCTCCTCCTCCTCCTCCTCCTCCTCCTCCTCCTCCTCCTCCTCCTCCTCCTCCTCCTCCTCAGTCTCCGTCCCCTCCTTGTTCCCCGGGAAGATGCCCCTGGGCTGCCGCTGCTGAGCCACCGCGCGGGGTCCCCGCCGCTCGCTCCCCCCCGCGCCGCCGCCGCCGCCGTCGCCGCCGCCGCCGCTTTGTCCCGGCAGCGCCCCGGAGCCGCCGCGGATGGTGTAGAGCCCGCCGAGGTGGGTGGGCGGCGGGCGCGCCGCGGGGCCGCGGTGGCGGGGAGAGGCCGCGGCCGCCCCCGGGGAGCGCGGGGAGGGAGCGAGCTCGGCCGGGGCTGCGGGGATGCTCCCGCGGGGGGCACCGAGCGCCTCGGCGGAGTTCTGTGTGTGTGTGTGTGTGCGTTTGGGGGTTATTTGTTTGTTTTATCCGCGTTGCTTTATTTATTTCGTTGTTTCGCTGCTCGTCTGTGGTGTCTGCCTGATGCTCCATAGGAATAATGTGCTGAGGAAAAGGTTTAACTTGTTAGGCACCCAAATAAAGGGGGTGTATGACTTATGTATGATTTAAATGCACGCACCCGGCAGAACGACTTCGCTGTTTAAAAGGCACGCTTGCTTTCATGTGTGTAGGTATGGAATCCTGAAATGAAGATTTTATGCAAATTGATTTAATCATAACATTTTCAGTAGCACAGAAAGGGGTGGGGTTTTCTCTTTCTTCTTTTTTTTTTTTTCCTCTTTCGTTTGTTTTGTTTTGTTTTGTTCCCATTTCTCCTTCTAAAGCGTGAAAAGAAGATGCCCAGAATCAGCAAAGTAGTAGGAGGTAGACAACATTGGAGGCTTCACTGCTGAAACTGACTGCTCAAGAAATTGCTGGGGAGAAAACAATATGATTCATTGTTGAGGTGTCTCTGCCCTTAGATTTATTTTTACAGGCTGTTGCAGTTATTTTGGTTTGCTGAGTTCTTATGCTGAGTTTTTCCTCGAAGCAGCAGCGTTCTTGGAGATGAGGAGCTCAGGAGGTTTTTATGCAGGCAGCAGGCTGCTGTCTGATGGCTGTTTACTCCTGCCTTACATTGGCCAATTATTGAAATCAAAGGTGTTATTTTGCTTGTGCACCAGAGCAGCTGAATTGAGGAGCCTCATGCACTGGCTCATCCTGTTAGAATTCAGTAAAAATGCTTTCTCAGTGGATCTGAAGTGACGATTCAGGCAGTGTGTTGTAAAATGTGGGGTTTAACCAGATGAAAATGAGCACTGTGTCAAAAGAAGTAGTTCTTGTTCGTGAAAGGCACAAGTCAAATTTTTGAATAATGTGCAATGTACCACATTTTTGTTGTTGTTCTGGTATTGCCAGGCAAATATTTTGGGGTTTTCTTTTTTTTTTTCCCTTTTCCTTTTTTTTGTACCCAGCTCCCTTAGAATTGAGAAATCCATGGTGGTTAAGAGGCGTGGAAACGTTTCTATGATAATAAAAGCACTTCTGGTAAAGACATCTCCTCCTGCTTTTGCTGCTCCACTTTGCCCCCCAGGTGACCGAGGGGGTTGTTTTCCGTGCCCGCCGTGGCCCAGGAGCGATTTTGGGTGTTTGTGGCCGGGTCTGGAGGGAAGAGCAGGAGGTGGCTGCACACAATGCCCGGGCTGGGAGCTCATTGTTCTTCTGCGCTCGCCGCCTCCGGGACTCCGCTCTCTCGCACGGCGCCTTTTTCCGCGGAGCGGGGGCACACTGAGCCCGGGCAGCGTCTGCTGCCCCTTCCCTGCCTCCCCAGCACGGCCCTGGGGTGCCGAGGAGGAGGAAAGCGGTGAATTAGCGGCCGAAGGGCGCGCAAACGCTGCGTGTGCGCTGTGCTGTGAATGGAGCGGGAGCACGCGAGGTGAGGCTCGGAAGTGCACTCCATTGAACCCGGGCAACTTTCCTTCCCTTCTCTCCTCTCCCTTCTCTCCCTTCCCTTCCCTTCTCTCCCTTCCCTTCCCTTCTCTCCCTTCCTCCTTTCCTTCCCCCTCCTGCAGTTAAACCCTGCTGCTCCCCAGCCCCCTGTGCTCCCTGGGGAGGGATGTGTGTGTGTGTGCCAGGGGAGCTGCTGGCAGGGCAGGACACGTCACATAAAAAGCCTGGGGATGACAAAAGCCAAGAGGAAGTGCAGGGCTTGACTTCAGGTTTCCCTTCCTGGTGGTTGTTTGAGGCTTTTGTTTCTCCAGCAGCATCTGTAAAAAGGCCCAGAGCAGCTGTGAGAATTGTGGGATGTCTGGAGCTGGGGGGGACCCTCAGGGTCACTGAGTGCAGCCCTTTCCTCCTCGCAGGGCTGTGGTGGTGCTGAGGATGGCAAAGAGCAAGTGCTGCACAAGGGGTTGGGATTTGGGGTTGTCAGGCTGGTGAGGTATGGCAGAATCTCAGCTGGCTCACTGGTGACATCAGCCAGCTGGTGATGCTGAGGTGTGCAGAAGGGAGTCAAAAATAATGTGGTTGTTGAGCAAAAGTTGCCAGTGTGCTGGATCCTTTGGAAAACAGGAAGCAGTGGCTGTCATAGTTTAATCATGAGGTCTCTGAGTTTTGGTTTTGACTCTTTGGCTGACTTCAGTGTGTAATTGAGGTAAATTACTTCATTTTCCTTACCTGAATAAAATGTGGTGGTTGCCTCTGGGTTGAGGACACTTTTTGGGTATTTTTCTCCCACTCCCAGCTTTGGTTTGGCCAGAGACTGTGGCTGTTGTGTGCACGGATGCTGTGGTGTGAGTTCAAGAGGTGCAGTGAAACACTTGTGCTGCCTCTCTGTGGCTCTGGGATTCCTGTGCCCTGTGAATTTGTGCAGAGACTGGGAAGGGTAACTCTGCACCTGGACAAAGCTCCTGACACTCCTGTGTGAAACAGGGAGCATTTCCTGGGCAGAAAAGGTGAGTGGGACAGGAGAGACAGACCTGCCCTCAGCAGTCATTGCTGATTTTCTGCATCCAGGGATTTGTTTTGCCTCGGTGGGGGATATTTGCATGCAAAATCCTTCCTGTGGAGCTGTGGGTGCATTTTTAGGGCTGCCACAAAAGGCGAGGAAGTGACAACATCCATGGGTTTGAAGAGATGTGGTGTGTGTGTGATTTTGGAAGCTGTGCCAGGGGAGGGTCAGGTTGGGGATCAGGGAAAGGTTCTTCCCCCAGAGGGTGGGATGGGCACAACCCCGAGGCTGCCAGAGCTCCAGGGGGGTTTGGACACCGCTCCCAGGGATGCAGGGCTGGGATTTTGGGGTGTCTGTGCAGGGCTGAGAGCTGGCCTCTGATCCTTGAGGGTCCCTTCCAGCTCAGGAGATTCTCTGATCCTGTAAACTGGTTACAGCTTAGGTGAGAAAAAGGACATTTTGATGTTGTGGTTAATAACCGACTTTTTAAAATAACACAATCTGTAAATTTATTCTCACAGCTCCAAAATGCATCTTTCTGTTGAAGCCACGCCGGGTGGTTGTTTCACCCATAAAGAACTTATTTCACTTTCGGGACAAGGGGGGAACACAGGTGTGCTAGAGCCCAGAGAATTCAGTAAATGTGTGTTAGTGCAGGGGTCACGGCCCCGCAGAAGGTGCCTGTCCTCCCAGCAGGGCTGTTCACACCTGGGATTGCCCGAGGGCTGCTCTGACTTCATCGGGAGCTCTGAGCCTCAGTGCCAGGTTACACTCTGCTCCTGGTGTGTGAACACACTGCCCGAATTGTGCTGCATTTCCAGTTGGAAAAATAATGATAATTGGGAAACAATTCGTTATTATGCGATCCTGAAATGAGATGAGGGAGCAAGGACATAAATTAAAAAGGGGTGGCTGGGGTTGGAGTTAACTGTTAAAAACCCAGACAAACTCAAAACAAGCAACTCTAAGTTTCTAATGAACTGGTACTTGGGGTTTTTTAGGTGGTGTCCTGGCCAGACTAACTGTTTTTAGTGTTCGGCTATTCTTCACTCTGGTTTTGCTATATTTTGCAGTTGTCTCAGTTGCATGAAGTCTAAACAAATCGTCCTGCTTGACTTAAAAGGATTGATACTCTCTGATTTTAGCTCAGAGCTTAAATTTAAATCAATAGGCTTAAAACACGGTGTATTTTTAAGTGAAACCTATCTTTGAAGCATAACAGAACAAACCCCCTATTGATTGGAGACCTGTTTATTTAAAGTGCTTTTTTTAGAGCTGCCTGAAATGAAGTTTGCAGGTTGCTGCAGCGGAGTTGGTTTGTTGGAACAGGGAGATGGGGAGGTGTGTGTGAAGGTGGCACAGGGAGCTGAGTGTGATCAGCTGCACTTTGGGAATGGCTTTTCCAACAAGCTGCTGGGAAGAAAATCCGTGCCCTCCTTGGAGGGGCAGAGGTGTTGGGGAGCAGGATCCACAAGGCAGCTTTGTGCTCTGGCTGCGGGTTTGCCAGCAGCGTTGTACACAGGCTTTGCTAATGTTGGTGGCTGTGCCCAAGCGCTCCTTTCAGAGAGGCTGATGGGGGAACAAAGGAGCAAACAAGATCTGAATGCTGCCCTGGCTCCTTCTGCCTTCGCAGCCCACAGGGGCGAGGGCTGGCTGGAAGGGAGTGAAAAGCACAAACAGATCGAAATATTAGCCCGGCTGTGCCTGCCTCAATAGGTGTTGTGTGCTTGGGCTTGGGGTTTGTTTTTTAATGCAAATGTTTGTTAGTTCACTGAGCACCCAGAATTGTACACTGACCTAGAGAAAAGTGAAACTAGTGAGGATTACAAACATCACTTTTCCCTCTGTGCCCAGCGTGGGGTAATGATCACCTTTTTTTTGTTGTTGTTTTCCTTTTCTGTGGAATTTCTTAGAGACGTGTGTTTGGAATGCGCTGTGGGAGCTGCTGGTGTTTCCCTGGGTTGAGACAGAAAGGTTCAATTTGCATTTGGCATCTTAATTATGTTAGAAATGCAATTCTGAAAATGTGGATCACCTTAGGTATCGCATAAATTCGACAGATTAAAAAGTAAGTTCTGATGATTGAGTTATTGAAAAATGGGCTATTCTCTGACTGTGTAGGTTGTCTTTTGTTCTTCTACAGAACACAAATGAGAGGCCAGTTCACATGATAAGATTCAGGATAAGTGGAAGAAAATGAGTGCTCGTTAATTTTGAGGTCTCAGTTAATCTATGTATTTAATCTACTTGTCTGTAATAAAAAAAGTTACCGTGGTATTATTAATCCCTGGTCCTGGGAGTCAATTTTGGCCTGTTTCAAATACGTAACAGGATTTCTCTTTTATGATGATGGGTGTTCCCATCTTTGCTGGTACAGGCAGTGAGGGCTGGAGTGGAAATTTATTTTCCTGATCAGCAGAACTAATGAAGGTTCTGTTTTAGTGTTTCTGCCGAGGAGACAGGAGCTTGTAAGTCCTGAAGTTTGCTCCCTCCATCCCTGCTGCCAGTGAAATCCTCTTTTTTTCCAGTGTCCTTCCTAACAGCTGAGTGGGCAATAACATGGCTGTGCCTACGGGCTCCTGGCTGCCAAGCAAAACCCCAAATGCTGTTTTCTGTCTGGCCATGCCTTACTGGGGATGTAATTAATTAGAGAGTTTTTTCCTATCCATCTGCTGGCTTGCACAAAACTTTCAGGAATGTTGGTTATTGCTGAGATGACTGTCGTGGCAGGCTGGTTGGAAATTCATTATGCACTCCAAGTTACTGGCATGAAATAAGAGAAGGAGGGAATTGGGGAGGGGGGAAAGGGGGAAGTGAGGTGAATTAGGAAAGTTTGTTTTCTCTGAGGAAAGTGGATAAAGAAAGAAAGGAAGTTGTGTCATCCAGTGCTAATAAATATTTCTGTCGGGGTGATGAGCAGTGTCTCCTTTATGTTGGTCCTTTTCATGTGGCCAACTGGTTTGGGGTGGAAGCAGACAAGTTCTTGGGCACTGGGCCCATCTTCTGCAGATTCTCCTTTTTTTGGAGCTCTTTGGAAGTGCTGGCAGTGTCAGCTGGTCTGGGAGCAGGCATCTCCTACAATTGTTGGTAAAATACATAGGGGAGACATTCCTGTCCTGTACTAAAAATGAATAAAAACACTAAGGAGCAGAATTTCTTACCAGTGAGAAGTCACTGGAAGTTAAAATTTTAGGAAACCCAGCTTTTCTTTGGTTTGATGTGAATCTGAGTGTGTGTTTATCCCATTTTCCCCACAGATGTCAGGGTTAGACATCCAGCAGGTGTTCCCTGCCATGGCAGCACGTGGAAGGTGCCAGAATTCCTTCCCTGGAGGACAGGTGACATCCAGCAGCCCTTTTGTGTCAGTGGGAAATGCTCTGGACACTTCACTCAGGGTGGCTCTGGCCCCTGGGATCTCAGAGCTTGGCTCAGCAGACTTTTAGCACTGCCTGTTCCATACCCACCCATCTATTGCACAAACTGACACATTTCAGTGTCAGTTCATGGTCTCATTTCAGCTAATATCTTTAAAATTTTAACAGAAATGAAGCCAGAGAGGCTTTTTCTCTATTGCTGCTGAGATCAGATTGGTCTGGAGGGAGCTGGTGGGACTGCACCACGTATAAACCTGAGCACCTGCAGGAATTGTGTGGTTTTATTACAATGTAAAGCAGGATGATCTAGACTTGAGTGTTTTGGTGTGGTGAAATAGAGAATTAAACCAAAATATGATGGTTTCTGTCAAAGCTTAACTGTTTTGGCAACCAGTTTGTTCCCTGGTTTAAAGAAAATGGCAAATTCAGTTAGTAATTAGCCATGCATTATAGGGTGTTAGGGGATCAGCAGCTTTGTGCTAAATATCAAAGCTATTAAATATATGTGTTTAAGGATTATGAATCTTCTTAAACAAGTGCATATATGGCAGTAGTCTGCTGATGCCAGCATCCACAAGGGACTGGAACACGTTTACATGAGAAGTGTCATGAATATGAAAGAAGAAAGTGCTGTAGATCATGGAATTCTGGTGCTTTAAGGGTTGTTTTTCCCTGAGAAACACCCAGTAAAAAACGGTGGTGTCAGACAATTGGGACCCTCAGATGGGCTTTGAATGAAGGAAGAACCCAGGTTCATCAGAGCAGTGTGTTGAGGTGAATGAAGCACAATTTCCCAGTGGTTCTGTGTGTCCTGTGGTGCCTGGCACTGCCGTGCTGGGGGGAGCAGCCTGGGTAAGAAGGAATGCAGTGTCTCCCTTAAAGATCTTCTAATGAGGTCGGTGCAGGAGATTTAAACACTTAATCCTCATTTCTACAAACTGGGAGTGAGATGCAGGAAATCTAATTTATGTCTCTAAGGTCATTCATTTTCATGAAACTTAATAGACCTGGCTCTGACTGCTCCTTAAACCACTGAATTATGTTACTTGCCTTCCAACATGAACCCTTCAGAGGAGAGCCTTTACTCAATGATTCAACAAACCTATTTACCTGTACATTTAGAGATTCCTGTGAGTCAAATGCTCAGCTTGTGACTCCCTGCTGGCTCACCCCCTTGATTTGCCCCTCCTGGCTGTGGCTGATCAAGGAAACCTTGGAAGGAAACTGAGGCACAATCCAGGTTCTCTTGTGCTCTGCTGGAACAGCCCTGGCTGCTGTTTGAATGGTTTATCAGAGTTCTGAGCTATGTGAAAAGGCAGTGGTGCACACAGAATGGTGACCTGAAGGTTGTTTTTAATTGCACTAATTCATGGGGAGGTTCTGGATTTATCAGTGACACGTCCCTGTATCTCACACGTCCTTTGGCAGGTCACTGGAATTGTATGTGACTTGTAACATGTTTATTTTGTACCTCTGCTGGGCTCTTTTTACATAATTCTGCCCATTTCCCCTCTGCAGACTTTGAGATTCTCCCTGTTCTGCTTTTTGGTGATTAATGTGGGTGTTTGAGGATGTTTCTTTTTCCCCCGAGTCTCAGCTCACCTTGCAGGGCTGGCTTTGTTAAACAGCCTGTAAACAGCATATCTGCTCATTCTTCTGCCTGGAAAAAGTCATTTGATTCTTATTTCCTGCTTGTCTTCATGCTGAATAGCCTCAGTCCTTCATTGTTGGGTTTTTATTGTGTAACTGCTTCTCTTTGGAGCGTGAGCAGTGGCACCGCTGCGCTGCTGTTCTCCGGGTCCGGCACTGCTCTCTGCAGCCCTGCCTCAATTAACGCGCTCTTCCCTGCGCTAATTAGTCATCAAATAACTCCTTCCACAGCTTTTGTCCCAAAGTACGACTTCAGCAAGATGTGGAGTGTAATTACTTTTGTGTATGTTTAGTCAAGTCTTGAGAGTCCCCAGAAGTTCCATTGACGCTTCTCCGCGTTCTGTTCTGATGAACATCTCGGATGTTCCTGGAGAGGAACAAAGGCTGGGAGGGATCCTCGGTGAATCTCTTGTTCGTTCTGTTTGAAACAGAACGTGTTTCCTGTATTGGATCCCACAGATGTCATCATTAGGTAAAATAATAATTAGGTTTAACTTGTGCAGGTGATAAAGGGTCGGGGTTCAAGCAGACAAGAGAGACTGGGAAGATTCCAGGTTGTTAAATCCTGACAGGAATTTAGATGTTGGTATCACAATATTTGGATCGTGCTCCAGACACTTAAAAAACCCCCCAAAGTCACTGCATGACCTTGAGCCAAGTAACTCATCGCAGTTGTGTTTTTCTGCTTACAGAGGAGGTGTGAGGGTACCTCCTTATCAGGGACTTTTACAGCTCTTGGGCAATAACAAAGCGCCAATTTGCCGTGTCTGTTTACTCTGCTAATCTAAAAATGTGTTTAACTTAGTTAAACACGACGTTTCCTCTTCGCAGTGATCATGAAACAGGTAGTTAATGCGTTAAAAACATAAATATATATAAAAATAATATATAATGGTATATTTGCATCAAAACATCACTGAGCTCTGTTCCACTATGATCACCACATTCTCACTGTACCTTTGAGTTAAAGACATTTGCTCTTCTTTTACTTAAAAACCTAATTCTGATGACAACTGTATGCTGTATCTTTACATTTTTAATTTTGTGTCCTGATGTATCTATTTGGTATTACTTGTCCATATCAAAATAGTTCAGGATCTTGCCATACCAGCAGCTGTGGAGAATGTCTAATTCCTTGGTGTTGAATGGAAATCATTCTTATTGTTTTTTTAAATGCCTCTTCTGTTAGATGCCAAATTTCAGCTTATATTAATTTTTTTCCTTAAAAGTTTCCGAATAAATTTCTGGTTTGCTGTTTTCCATGGATTTCAGAACTCTTTTATGCTGCAATTCTTGTCCTGGATTAAGTTTGCCTTTAAAATAAGCTTTGTAGGGATAATCTTGCCCTTGGTTTAGGTATTTGTGCTTTCAGTGGAGCAGAGTGACGAGGCAGGAGAGCTCTGAGCATCCCTGGTGTCCCTCCTGTTCCTGATGGGCTCTTGGCTCCTGCAGGGAGCACTTCCCAATCCATTCTGGAAATGCTCCCTGAGGAACCTTCTCTGCCTCCTGAAGCTGCGTGGAGCTGGGATTTCACTTCCAGGTGCACCGAGGTGAAATTCTGAGTGCTGAATGAGCCTCCCAGGGTGGAAAAGGTGGAGTCACCCTGCTGGAAGCTGAGGAAAGCCAGGGGATATTTCCTATGTACGTGTTTGGTTTTAATAAAAATATGTTCTGTAGAATCCAGTTCAGTAGGAACATAATTTGCACCTCATTTAAATAAGGTTCTTTAAATCAGTCTGTGGTCCAGTGGGTGTATGAAGAATCAAATCTGTGTTCTCTCTTCCCTGGGGAGAGGAAGGGCGGGCTCCAGGGAGGAAAATGAGGCACAAGAGATTAATACTTGCAGTGCAGGAAACACTGATCCCTCTGTGATCTAAAGTTTCTGTTTGAAGTCCAACCCGGTCTATTCTCTGAGTGCCTGGATGTGTTTTTGAGCTGCTGTGGCCTTTCTGTCTGGGCTGTGATTACAGAAGAGGTGGTGGCTGTAGTGACACAAGTAAAACCAAAATACTCCTTAAACTAAAATAAAACTCAAACAATTATCAGGGAGCATGGCTGGGGCAGGAGGGTTTCCTGCTGTGGTGAGTGTACTTAGGCATGTGCATGAGTTTGCCTCATTTCTTGAATATGACTTATTTTTTTCCCCTCCAGTTGGGTTTTTGGGGTTTTTTTGAGGTCCACTGCGTTCATTTCCCACATTATGTTGATACAGAAAGACACCAGATTTAAAAGGTACCTTAGAAGCACCTCCTGGCAGCAGCAATCCCTTGTCTTCAGTGCTAAAACACCTTAAAAATACTCGAAATTTTGCACTGGGCTGATTTTTGTGTGGGCAGAACCGATTTGGGTAGCAGCATCGCTTAAGCATCCCCGGGAGATCGCTGCCTGCTTAGTTCCTTGATGTTCACAGTTCTCAGGTCATCAGTTCCTACTTGCAGAAATAGGACTTGAGGGGCCAGTCATCCATGGCACAGTTTGACTTGTGCAGCTGTGGAGAAATGTCTGCAGATGTTAAGTGTTTGTCAGGAGGAGCTGCCGAGCGTGGCACGTGTGCCTGCTCTGGTGCCTCAATGAGCTCCGAATTTGGGCTGCAGATAAATCGGCTGTCAGGAGGGGCTGCGAGTCTTGTCTCTATAGCACAGGGTAATTTTTAGGTGGGTTTTTTAGGTTTTTGGGGTTTTTTTTAAGCCGCTGGTATCAAAACAAACCCTGAGTGCTCTGGGGAGTGAACGCTGCGTGAATTGGAAGCTTTCACATCAGTGAGGAACTGCTCTGAGATGAGGGGTGCAGTGGGACTGACATTTGGGGCAGCCCTGGGCACTGAAATGCATCAAATCATTTCAGAGGAGGGAGCTGCTAAACGCTGCAACAGTGCAGCCTCTAAAGGGCTTGCCTTGCACATGTGCAAGTCCTTCCTGCGAGCCACAGCACCCTCCCAGATCCCTGCAGGAGCTGGAAATCCATGGGAATTGCATTTGTCTGCTCCCATTAGTGGAGTGTGTTCCTGAAAGGACAAAGCCTTTGTACAGTCTGGCTGTTTTTGATGATCCCGAGCTTGAGGAAACCCACATTTCTCTGTAGTGGTAACTCATTCAGCTGTGTCTAAGATTTGATTCTCTCTTGTAGGAGGCAAAAATATTTGCTATGCCTTTAGTTCTCAGTGAAGTGTCAGAGCTGAAACACGTTTAAAGGACTCTGTGTTAGATCACAAGGTTTAATTTTGCTTGCTCGTGCACTTTTTTTCTCCAGCATGGGATTTCTTGCTATTTTCTTGGTGTGAAAAAGAGCCCTTACAGTGCCTTTCACCATGGCACAGCCTCATCCAAAGGGAAAACAGAACAAAAAAATGTGGAAAACTTGTGGGTTTGGGGAATGTGCTTCTCAAAAAGAACGTGACAGCTCACCTACACATCACTTCATTCCCTGTGTGCCAGGAGAGTTCATCAGAGATGTGTTTGCTCATCTGTGTTGGAGAGAATTCCTTCTGTGACTCTGAGTCAGAGCTTCTCAGCTGGTGCTTGAGGTGACAAAGTGATTCAGGTGTGGGACACAGGGAGGTGCCACTTGTGTGCCTGTGAGATTTTGGCTGTTAGCACCACGTGGCAGAGTGAAATTTTGGGTTTCATTCTTCCCAGAGCAGTGGGGAGTTGGACACACCCGTGACCACTGAGTGGCCATCGGTGGCCAGCCTTGGCCTGCCCGGACTGGTTCTTGTTTGCCACCCCTACGAGGCAGTGACTGTGGTCAGGGTAAGCAGGAAAAGCTTTCTGGAGGCTCTGAGGCAGCTGAAAATATTTCTGACTGGGTTTAGGAGAAAGGGAAAGAGCTGTGCAGATGATTATTAGGGGAGCTTGGGAGTGCAAACTGTATTTATTGGAGAGGAGCCAACTCTTAAACAGAACTGTAAAGACCCGTGCTCTGATCAGCTTTTGAATGTGGAAAGAGCTCCCCGGTCTGAATTACAGGGCTCTGGTTAAATGATTACATGAGGTATGTTTAAAAATAGCAAATGTCTTTTATGTCCAGTCAAATAAGGTTCTTGGCAGTCGAATGAAATCTGTGTTGACTTCCATCTGACAGCCAAGTGACTCAAATTCTATGTTTCCTAAAGGAAAATGGCTTTTTTATTTTTAGTTTCTGATTAATTCCATTGTAGCCTGTAACAATAAATAATCTTGTACTGGATTTTCTTTATAAAAGTAGGATGCAGAACTCTGCGAGCAGGCTTTAGTTCAGATGTTTAAAACGGGGAGGGGTTTAAATGCTGTGCTAAGGCAAGTTAGAATTGGTGAGGGTTTTTTTCAGTGGGAAATGGTCTGTTGAATTCTCCTCTGGTGTGATCCTGTGCACTTCAGTTTGCCAGATTAACAGAGCTATTAATAATAGCCACTCCTGCTCCTTCAGCCTGAAAGAGTTGGTAAGCATGGAGCTATATGTAGTTTGTATTTTTAATTAAACTTGTACTGGGATTATCTTGTATTACCAGCTACCTTCTAGAAGATTATGTTCATAAAAGGTTCATGAGTTGTTAAGTGGAAGAGATTAAAGTGATTGTTGGCGTGTTAGTAGAATTATTTGTTGCCTACGCAGCATTTGTTCATAGCTTTAATTTGCCAGTAATGGCAGACAAGTAAAATGCAAG
Organism: Acrocephalus scirpaceus scirpaceus; assembly: GCA_910950805.1. Lineage (NCBI taxonomy): Eukaryota > Metazoa > Chordata > Aves > Passeriformes > Sylviidae > Acrocephalus > Acrocephalus scirpaceus. Next base: position 873,120 of record OU383794.1, read on the forward strand.
CATCTGACTTTTAAAATCTACACGAGCTGACAAAACCAGGCCGTATTTCAAAGTGATTGTCTTTTTTATTATTATTCTTTTAACGTGATGTTTGGTTGTTTAGAAATATTGAGCGGAAGAATATTGTTTTCAGTGTTTTCGGCGCTCTTACATTCTGGTGATGCTCTTAATGGTGTGACCAGAAATGTATTTTATTAAAAAATGGAAAACCACTTAAAGCGTGGAGGGGATAAAGGAGCACAAAGAACTGATGAGCAGATGCTGGAGGAGATGGTTTCTATTATAGCAGACTTGTAAATCCTTGCTGTGTTGGTCATTTAATCAATATAGGAGAGGTGTTGGAGGGATCCTGTGCTTAGGGAGATAATGCCTTTAAATGCAGCGCTTAGGATGATTTTATGCATCCAAATCTGTTTAGAATGAACTGTGAAATAGGTCGGGGCAGTGATGAAGAATACAGCGGGTGTCTGTGCTGTTATCAAAACCCATTAGCGAGCCTGAATGGCTCATTGTGGTGCGGGATCCATCCCGGAGCAGGGAGTGCCTGCCCTCATTGGGGCCGCATGAACGGAGCCTGTGTGCTGCAGCAACAATGCTGCCACAGTGGCAATAAACATCTGCTGCCTTCAATAATGCATGCCAGGCAGCCTGGGCATCTCCGGGCTGCACTCGCCTGTGCTTCAGACCCAGCCAGGTAAAACAAACTTGCACGGTGCCATTCTGCACAGATAGGCTGTGAAAAAGTGAGTTATTACTTTGGGAGGTGATCTGTGGGGTGATTTTTTTGTGTGCAGTGTGTTAATGGCAGAGTAAACCCAGTTTCCAGTGCCTTCAGTGGGAATGTGTTGCACTGTTCTGCTCTGGATGTGGTGTAAAAGTATATAATAGATATTTTCCCCTCTCCTTTTTCCCAAGGAGTTGCCCTGGGCTGGTGCCTCGGGCAGGGCTGTGCCAGAGCTGCAATCCCAGCTCCACATCAGCCCTGGCACTGCCACAGGCTGGTACCCAGCTCTCCAGTGCAGGATGCTCGAGATGATTAAGGATTCTGATGTTAATTGCTCTTCGGTTGCCAAAAATGTATTCTGTTAACAATATGTGCAATTGCTGTTCCTGCAGCTCTGCCTGTGCCCGGGGTGAGGCTGCTCTGTGCTGGCACTGCCAGCGTGTGCCTGCCTGGGCTTAGGGGCTGCCCAGGGCTGCCCAGGCTGTGGGATTAACTGGAAACTCACACAGCCATTCCCAGGCTGCTCCTTGGGACTGGGAGAACACAGCTCCTGTCTGGAGCAGCCTGCAAACCCAGATTTTCATGGCCGGGCTTGTTTGTGAGAAGTGCATCCCCGTGTTTTGAAACATAAACCAACATCCTTGGTTTCCCTGCTCCTCCAGGCAGGCAGGATGTTCAGGGGAGTACCCAGTGTACAGGCCAGCCACCACATGGTGGCAATTTTCTCAGGAAAGGAATCTGTGTGGATAGAAACCCTGAACTTCCCTTGCTCAAACATGAAGAATGTGAGTGTGCTTTAAGTTAGGATGTGAACTACATTGATGGCTCTGTTTTGCAGATGTGGTGAGTTTGAAAGGTCTGTAGATCACAGGAGACTATTGAGAAATTAACATTAGCTCTGTCCTTGATTTAGTATTTCATGCATGTCTAGCTGGTAAAATGCTAAATGCAATTTTTTCAATTATAAAGGCTTAGCGAGGCTTAGAGATGATTTTCTGAGATTCTAAAATATGTACTATTTAATACATAATGCAAAAGGAAAAGCTGGTTTCTTAATGTAAGAACACGAAAATGGAACCAGCTGCAACGTTATGCCACCCTGATGCAGCTTTGATGCTACACTTTTAGCAGTGGATTAAATATTGATACCTCTTTCTGCCCCCTCACCTCCCAGTACACTTAAAGCTTTTGCAGTTGTTTTTTAAGTGTTTATAGAAGAGCTGGTCAAGTTTCTGTAGTTTTTCCCACTGGATTTTTGTGAAGTATTGAGAGTTTGTTTGTAGTTTAGGGGGAAGAATGTATGAGCAATTCTCTTCTATAAATACAGGGATGTATTTGGTGAGCAGAGCTGCAGGACTTTGTAAACTCCACGTTTATATGGGTAGGGAGGAGCATGATGTCCCTTGGCTGCAGCAAGATCAGACCCCAGATCAAGTAAACAGTATATGAAATTAAGCTATAAAATGGAAAAGAAATGTGTGATTAAATCACAAATGAAAGACAGATGTGAGGAACCCGGGGATTACACGGGCTGGTATGAAAACCATGCAGCAATCTGATGCTTGTTTGAACTGTACATTAGCTCTCAAGTGTGAGTTATATCCCCCTGAAACTGTTCAGGATGTTGGGAAAAGTTCCTGTACTGCCGGGGATTAGGGAAGTGGGGAGGTCAAGAGGAGATTTATGAAGCTGTTGGGATATTCTGCCAGGAGTGGGAACACTGAGTTCAGTGGGACAAGGAGCTGGCAGGGTTGCAGGTCAGGGACAGCTCTCACTCTGTCACTGGTGGCCTCTGAGGCTGAGCAGCTCCTTGGAGCCCTTGGGCTTGGCTTGGTCCATCCCCAAACATCTCAACATCCATAACTTGTATTTCTGACACAGATTCACTGAGGGATCTTTCCCTGCTGCCAGGGAAGCTGAAATTTCCCCATCGTTAATGGAACCATTTTAGTGAGCTAAAGGTGGCTGCAGTGTTATAACTGGAGTTGGATCATGGAAAATGTTTCTAGGTCCTGCTGTAAGCTCTGTAAAATACTCGGTGTGCTAAATTTTTATGTCTTTATTTAGTCCTTACTGTGGTGGAAATGGAGTCAGATGTTGCAGGACTGGTCCATACTGACCCAAATATCAACAAGCTAAATTTATTCTTTTTTCAATTTCTTTACATTGCCTTGCCTTGCTTTTTTCTACCATGGAAATGGAAACTGTGCCTGACTTCCCTTGCAGGATCACATCATTGACATTCCAGGGGCGGAAGGCAGTCGATATTCCCTGGTCCTAATAAAATGTGGCAGCTTTGCAGTGACAGCCCAGGATCAGCCTGGAGACTCTCACATTTACAGCACTGCCAGAAAAGCCCTCTGACCTTGTTTCTCCAAAGAGCACTGGTGTGATGCTGTGGGTGATTCCAGTAAGGCAGGTGGTTCCTCTCCATCCCAGACTCCTGGATGTTCCTGCTGGAATAATGGGAAGCAGGCAGTGCTGAGAGTTTGGGTGTTCCCCACAGCCCGGCTGCTTCTTTGCATTAATCCTCCTGTGTGCTGGGGTGTGTGAAGTGGATTTATCTGTGCCTCGCCTGCTGAAAGCTCTGCTGGGATGGAGAGGGGTGGTGCTGTGAGAAAGCACTGCTCCAGAGCTGCTGTGGGAGACAGGCAGGGCAATAAAAGTGCAGCTCCACGGCAGAATGTTCTGAAAAGCAGCGTGAGGAGAGAATAGTCATATTCTGTGACAGCAGAATCAATAGGCCTCTGTGGAAACAAATGAGAGTTTTATCTCTCCAGGCTATTGTTGAGGGCAGACTGAGGCAAATGTCTAATGGGTTCATGCTTTTGAAATCATTCTGTAACTGTAAGGGAGAGGAACAAGCTTTTAAAAATGGAGTGAGCAATTATGAAAAGGAGGTTACTCTGCTCTCCTGGAAATGCTGTTTTGTCGGGGCTGGGTGTTTGAGGCAGCAGCCACAGCTACCCCAGGATGGATCTGTGTGTTTACACTGTGTGGGTGGATCTGTGTGCCTGGAAAACCTGGGTGTCTGTCCTGAGAGGGAGAACCCCTGGGAATTTCCCAGGGAATAGCTGTGCAATTACAACCCCAGAGAAGCAGGATTATTTGCCGTGCAGCATCCCTGTCATTCCTGGCTGCTGGCATTCAGCATCTCCCCTGGGATGGCTCTGGCACCTCAGGGTGCTGCTGAGCTCTGCACACGCTGTTCTGCAGCCATCAGGAGCCCATGGTGACTGCAGAGGTGTCCATAAATGTTTGGGAACAGGAACGGGAACATGGATTACTCACAGAACATGGGAGCAGGGAGGGATGGGCTGTTCTGAGCGTTTCCTGCTGCAGAGCAGCTGAGGGGAACAAATGATCTGAGAGTACAACGTTCACAGGCACAAAGTGTTACCATAAGCTGCACTTGGATCTGGGAAAACCGTGATGCTCCTGCCAGCTCATGAAGTTCTTGGGTTGTGGGGTTTTTGATAGAGAACCTGGGAGCGTGGGGATGCTCTGTGTTTGTTTTTGATAAAATAACTGCATGATGTGCTGTTCTGGCCGGGCACGCAGCTCCTTTAACTTCGGAAGGAGGAAATTCCAGCTGGAATTTCTTGTTTATACAACACATGTGCTGAAGCTCTTGCCTCTTCCTTACATGTATATATATACACATATAAATAGATATAAAAATATATATATAGCTGTGGTGCTGATTATGCAAACAAGGAGAGATGAGCACTCATTGGATTGCCAGGGTTCTTTGAGCTTCAGCAATTTATTCAAACTTAGTAATTCCATGTAAAATGGGACATGCTTACTTTGGCCACTTGCCAAGTTCAAAACTTACTTGTTTTGTTTTTAAAACACTTGGAGGGCCAAAAGCCTTTGTTACATCCTCACTTCTGTTACTGGAGTGGGAACCAGGAAAGAAAAATGCCTTTTTTTTTTTTAATGAAAGAATAGCCTGAGTTTCAGAAATACTAAGCTGAAGTGATTTTTTTTCTCCCCCTTTTACCTTGTCAAATTAACATGATTGCATGTTTCACTTTTTATGCTAAGGAGTTTCTGATCTTCAAAGACAATTTTCAAAAAGACATGCTGGTTCAGCCAAGGAGACTAATATTTTAGAAGGAATATTACCAGTAATAAAAAGACAGAGTTATGATAGTTTGCATTAATTTTAATAACTTTTTGTGCCGCTCTCGAGTCAAGATGTGAGAAATTAAAGGGAGGCAGTTCTTGCCTGGCCTGCAGTGCGTTTGTTCCTGCATTATCTCCTGCAGACGTGGAAAAGGCTGCAGGGAACCTGCTGGGGCTGCTCAGGGTCAGTTCAGGATCCCTGGGCAGCAGTGGCACCATCCTTATCCCCCCTGGGAGCTCTGCCCTTCAAATGGGACAGCACAAAAATTCTCTTGGGGTTCAGGAGCATTTGGGTTAGCAGAGGGTAAAACAATAACGTGGTTTGTGCTGCCTAAATTCTCACTATTGGTAATCAGCTGTGCAAGTTGATTCCTTTAAAACTGTGGGGTCAAAAATCCCAGTTGAACATCCACACAACGTGTGTTTCCCAAAGAGATGTAAAATCAGAAACACTTAAAACGTGGGGTGTAAGTAGAATATCTAATGAGTTCCTGCGAAATGTCAAATCTCATTTATCACGGTAACCATCAATAATGCACCAGATGTTTTGACTGCATTTGGTTTTGTATTAAATTAAACATAGGCAGGGGTGCATGAAGTTCATCATTAATGCTGCCAGAGCTGGTGCTGTGACAGGCACTCTGTGTTCTGGGGGTTTGATGCTGCTGGTGGCTTTGGAGGTGCCTTGCTTGTAGTAAAGGATTGCTCTGAAATTGGTTTATCTTCATTCAGCCGAGCTTAGACTCGAGTTAAAACTGCTTGGAACCGATTTTTTTTTTTTTTTCCTCCCATCCTGTCAATCAGGTCTTACATTATTAGTTTAGTGAGTAATTACATTCGCTCTTTGCATTTTACTCGCTGAGGTGGAGGCAAGGCTCTAAATGGTAATAATTAGATATAATACCTCTGTTGTGAGGTAAGCAGGAAACTGCAAATGCCTGGGATCTTGTCCTTCGTGCCACCCGTGCCTGGGATGCAGCCCCCGGGGTTTGGTGGTGGGGAGTGAGGGATGCACTCGGTATTTTTGCTGCTCAGAGTTGGTCTCAGCCCTGTCCTGGCTGCTGGGGGAGAAGGATCTGTGCTGAGCCTGAGCCACGTGTGGGAGCAGAGGGTAATTGAGATGGCAAAGCTCGGAGATCCAGCATCCCCTCCCTCCCTCCTTGGAAAATCAGCCACATCACTGAAACAAGACTTGAAAAGCGTGCTCTGAAGCCAGAATAAACACCCTGAAATTTTTATCATAATGTTGCTTTTAAAAGTCCTAAATGTCCTCTATTTAAAATGAAATTCTTTTGTATTAACCTGCTTTCATATGCTAGCTTTCACCAGACTGCAGAATTGCCTGATTTGACTTTCTAATGTAACTGTAATGAATCTTCTGGGAAATGGAGCGATTGAGTGCATACACTGTGCAACTCCATTGTGAAATATTCTGTTAGATCTGCTAGATTCCTGGTTTTATTTTTTCCAAGGGGTGGAGTGTCCCTGTCAGGTATTAAAATCATAACCAAATGCATTCTCTAGGGGACTTGGGGAGCTCAGGCACTCCAGTGGGTAATATTGCCCTGATTAAATATGTTTGCAGCATCACACACATAAATACAGTGGGTGATGGTGGCACAGTTAGATTAAATTCAAAGGCGTGCATTTGGAGAGAAAAGAATAAAGATTAAATTTATTGGCAGATACCTGTGTAGCTCCTTTGAATACCTACAGGACAGATTATTTTAAAAAATGTATCAAAGTGCACACCAAACTCTACATAGGGAGTGTATTTTTGTGTTAAAATGCCGCCTTATTCTGCAGCTGTACTTGCACAGTGTCTGCCTTGTGAACAAAACGACCCTTTGAAGAATATTGCATATATGATATGTGAAAGGGAGGGGAGATCCGAGTATCCAGTGCTCAGCTTGGCACCCAGCAGCCATTCCTTTCATACTTTGATTTGGGGCTGAAATGCCCATTATTTGCACAGCCTCCTCCCAGGGAAGGCCATACCAAATTCTCTTGTGTCTTGATACCTTTTAAAGTCGTATATGTAGACTTGGATTTTTTAGTTCCTGTATCTTCGGGCTTTCTTTTTGCCATTTCTCCATAGAATTTTCAAGTTTACAAAATACTGGGTGTATCATTCAGCTTAGATGTGGTGCTTGAAAAGGCCATACCTGAGAAAAAAATAATTGTCCAGGCCACCTGGGCTTGTTGGCTGTTTCAGAGGTGCTGTGGAAATGACATTTCCAGAGTGGTGGGGTGGGTGGGCTCACCAAACCTCTGCACATCTCTGTGCTGGCTTTGGGATGGGGTCGTGATACATCCTCCAGCAGGGAGGACACTTGGAGCTTAAGGCAGCAAAATAATCGAAGAAAATGATCTGTAAGTGCCAACTTGCAGCTCGGTGGCTGATCCAGCTTCTCCTGGCAGGTCAGTGCTGCTTAAAGGGGATTTCCCCACTGCATATTCACCTGAGCTGTTCCTTCTGAGCACTTCTGTGCAGTGCCCTTTTCCTGAGAGTAATGGAAATTGCCCTGAATAAAACTAGACACCGTTTATATATCTGTGGGGAAAAAAATCAATATTTTCTTTGGGATCTGATGTTGAGTCCACTTAAATCTGTTTAACTTCAAAATGCAGGTAGTATATTGTAAGATGAAGACAGATAAGTACAAGGCAGGTTCTCAAGCCTTGGAGAACGTTAAAAATTCTATATTTTCCCTGCAGATAACCTTTTTCTTCTGTCAGTTGAGTTGGGCAATTGAAATAAAGGCTGGAGTTGCTCAGAAAAGATGTTCTGGGGGTTATCTCCAATTTGTGTCAGCGTTTTCTGCTCCCCCTCTCCCCTACCTGGTTTCCTTCCATATCAAATTTAATTCCTTAAACCCTTTGTGGTAGGTGGATTTGCACATCCCTGTGTGTAAGAGGAGTTGTGGGCATTGCAGCCTCTGGTCAGGGCAGTGGGGACAGGACTGGGGACAGGACTGGGGACAGTGGCACACCTGGAGCAGGGGTGGCACCCCCCGATGTCCCCAAGGCCACTCCGCTGTCCCCGGTGGCCACAGCATCCCTGGCGCTCCGCTGAAATCTCCCTGCCAGCTGTTGCCATTTCGCATTCAGTTTTTGTAATCACCCTTGATAAAATGGCTTTATTGTTGGCTGATCAGGTGTATCCTGACATAAATAAAACATTGGCAGTAATTGGCTGTGACAGCTCCGCCGCCGCCGCCCCTCCCGGCTCCGGCAGCCGCGGGAGCCCCGGCCCCTCTCCCCGGGGTAATTGGCTTTGACGGCTTCTGGTAGCTGCAATAATACTGATCCATGAGCCTGTGTGAGCTGCATAATGCCTGGAGGATTTTGTACCCATCAATATGTCCTCAGCTTGAATCGGTTTTTTATTTTTTTTCATACTTTTTTTTTTTTTTCCGTGGCAGTTTATTAAAAGGAACGCTTGCTGCATTTACTGTGTGTTTGGTATCTACACAGCCTCAGCTGTCATGGCAGATGAAAACAGCATCCTGCAATTGCAAACGTTCCTGCTGCTGATACAAAGAAAACCCCCCTGCAATTGCCCAGAGACACTCGCAGTTCAAGTCTCTTATTTCTGTAGGTACATTGATGTTTCGGAATGATCCGTGATAATAAAACGCGATAATCTGCTGGCAAGAGCACAACTGCTTTTGTTTGCAAAACTTAATAAGCTGTGAGACAAACACAGAAATATGCAAAGGCAGAGCTCTACGTGCTAAGTGAGGCCTGACAGTTTCGGTTCTAACCACAGCTGAAGGCGAACTGACTTGTTTGTTACCTTGGGTAATAACTCAGATTTCTTTTGTGGTGTCTGGCGGAAAAAAAATAAAGCAAAATCTTGTATTTGCTGGTATTGGATCGCACTTGATCTCATTAGGGCATTCTGAGAAATGGAAATGGCAGCAAATCCAACTTGGTTGGATCCTAATCAGTTGCAACACCAAAGTTATTGGGTTCTTAACCAGAATTGGCACATGGAGCTGAAATTCATTAAAAGTAGTTCTTAAAGTGGGATTAGTTTTTCTCGGTTACAATTACTGCTGGCTCATCACGGAAAGCAGAATTTCTGTGGGTGAAGTGTGGCCAGAGTAATTCACTATCTCATCAGGAATCGTGACTCCTTGGGATGGAAGTTTGTATAAATATCTCTGTAAACTTTGTGCCCTGACAGGCTTAGGGAATAATTTCTAAAGGATTCCAGGAGTGCTCCAGGAGCCACTCCAGAGCAGAGCAAGCCTGCAGTGCTGAGGTGAAGCTCTTACTGCTCCTGGAGAAGATTTTCCTCCTTGTTTGAAATAAAATCCTCCTGGCACCCACCAGGGCAGCTCGCTGTGTGGTGGAGCTGCAGGAGTGATGCATCCTTGGGAATGACTCAGGCAAAGGGCAGGGATTTATTTCATCTGCCTGGGAGTCAGAGCCAAACTCTGCTCATTCACTACAATTACCTTTTTTAATATTTATTTTGAACTCAAGTGTGCTGATTGTGACACGGGTTATGGGTTTGTGTGCAGTGCCACAGTGCTGATGACTCTTGTGGGGAAACAGCAGATCTCTCCTAGTGGGATAATCTGCATCTTTATTTTTAGAAATAAAACCCTTCCCAGAGAAACAAACCCTCTGATTTCATTATGTCATTGTGGGCACGTCTGGCAAAGTTTTAGCTCCTTGTTTCATGGACTCAGCTGTGTCTTGATACTGGAAATAAAAGTTGTCTGTTTAATTATGTGCTACAGAGAGGAGGCTGATGATCAATGCCTTGGCTGCCTTTTGGGTTCCAGCTTTCTGTGACAACAAAAAATGTTTCCTACTCAGCTCGTACTTTGTTTTTATAATCATTTGTGTCTTGAACCTTCAGGCAAAACCCTGAAGCAAAGTATTCCTCCTCTGTGTTCCTTCCACTGGTGTTTTGGGGAAGAAGGTACTGAAATGTCATTCTTTCCACTAGATGAGCTCATAGGGCAAATAAAACTTCAGAATGGGATTTCCCTTGTTTTTGGTAGATTATCTCCCCTGAAAATTACAGTAATCCCTTGGGTATAGACTTTTCAGAGGCAGAAAAAAGCAGTTTCAGGAGCTCACTTCTGCATTCAGAATTACTTAGAAACCAGAATGTGGCAGGGTAGTGTTTGAATCCCTGTTCAGATTGTGAGCACTGTGAGCACTCCTGTCCCTCTGACACTGCAGATCATTTCTGTGTTCCAGGTAAACCTGAACTGGAGAACAGAAGGATATTTCAAACCTCTTTTGTAGCCTGGCATTTTTATCCACTTCATCCCAGGAACCAAAACCAGGGAATATCAGTTTGTCAAATATACCCAGCAAAGTCTTAGGAATTAAAAATAGCAAAATGCAATTACAGGCTAATTGATGAATGTAATTAGATGTAGATTTGACCACAACTAGGTTCTGCAGCATTAGCAATTTAATTACAAAATGCCTTGTGATTGTAAAACTAGTAAGAAATACTTTGCTGGTAGCTCTTTCACATCCTGTTTTTCACAAAATCAGCTTTAGGAGCCATCATATGAACAAGTGAAATATTCAAATTCGCATCAGAGCCAATCTTGCTCTGGAAACTGAAGCACAATTGGGAATTGCTTACAAAATGTAAACTTCAGGAAGGTAATATCAGTTCTCACAGCTTTGGATACAGATTGGATTTTATCCATATTTTATCCATCTTTTCCCGTGCCAGCCAGGGAGTTCTCTGAGTCCCTTGGGAATGTGCCATCCAAGCACCTTGCCCAGGATGGGTCTCTTCCCTCAGCCCCCTTCCCCTGTGGGTTTAGGTCCCCTCCTTTCACCAGGGCAGCAGTGTGAGTCTCAGGACTTAGTCCAGGAGCTGACCCTGCCCAGGTAATTTTTTAAAAGCTGTTTTTAAGCTCATCTCTATTGGCTTAACTAAAGCCCTTGGCTTGGAGCTTGGATTTCAGCATTGGTGTGGCTGAAGAGCTTTATAGGGGAGGAGGAGGAGGAGGAGGGTTGTGTGTGCTGGTGCAGAGCAGTTCTGCCCTGTGCTGCTTTGGGGTTTCAATGATTTTATTGATTTCCAATGTTTTGGAAAGGCCTCATGAAGGCCCCGTTGGCTCCCAATGAGGTTTGGTACCACAGAGAGTGCCAGAGGTGGGGTTTGGAGCAGCCTGGTGTGCTGCTGCCCTGGCACAGGGAGCCCTCCTGGCCTGCCCCGGGTGCAGGGAGGGGACAGGAGGGGACAACAGGACACAGCAGGGGACACAGGACACAGGAGGGGACAGCAGTGGGAGCTGGCCCAGGTGCTCACAGGTGGGACAGGACACAGGAGGGGACAACAGGATGCAGGAGGGGACAGGACAGCAGTGAGAGCTGATTTGGGTGTTCACAGGTGGGACAGGACAGCAGTGAGAGCTGATTTGGGTGTTCACAGGTGGGACAGGACAGCAGTGAGAGCTGGTTTGGGTGCTCACAGATGGAACAGGACACAGCAGTGGGAGCTGATTTGGGTGTTCACAGCTGGGACAGGGCACAAGGAGGGGACAGCAGTGGAACTGGCCCAGGTGCTCACAGGTGGGACAGGACACAGGACACAGGAGGGGACAGTAGTGGGAGCTGGCCCGGTGCTCACAGGTGGGATGGGACAGCAGTGGGAGCTGATTTGGGTGCTCACAGGTAGAACAGGACAGCAGTGGGAGCTGGCCCAGGTGCTCACAGGTGGGACAGGACACAGGACAGGACAGCAGTGAGAGCTGGTTTGGGTGCTCACAGATGGAACAGGACACAGCAGTGGGAGCTGATTTGGGTGCTCACAGGTAGGACAGGACACGGATGGGAGGTGCTGCCCTGGCCAGGCCTGGCAGTGTTGTTGGAATGGTGTCAGGAGAGGGCACAGTCCTGCTGAGGCACTGGGAAAGGCACCCAATCCCGTTAGCAGACACTGTGCCACCCCAAAGAGGATTACCCAGCAGGAAGGGCTCCTAGGGTATCTTCTCATTGCTCTCCAAAGGAGATTGATTTGTTTGTCAGGTGTGTGAATGACAAAACACAAAACTTGAGTTAACTTATTGTCTTAATAAAATGTACACTTCATGTAGCACTTGAGATGTGCTCTTCTAAATAACCTCATAATGATCTACAAGCTTGCCTTGCCTTAAGAAGATTAAGGAATTAATGTCAAATTACAGACACAACTGCAAATAGTATTTGCTGTGTTCAGTGTGCGGGAGGGGCAGACAGTTGATAAACATGAAATATATTCTTTTAATTTCTTTTTTTGGTCAAGGAAGAATCACAAGTGTTAGGATAATTTAATGTTGTGAGTGTGTGAGGGGAAAGGACGCCCTGGCCACGTTGAGAGGGTTTGGTGAGGATCCAGGCAGAGCTGCTCAGCAGCTGAAGGTGTCAGCTCAGCTCTGCACCAGGCAGTTCCTGCATGTCAGCGAGATCACAGTGCCACACTCAGTGCCCAGTGTGCAGGGGGTGAGTTTTGGGTGAGACAATGACAAAATGCCTAAGAAGATTGTCCGTGTTACATAATGCTAATGGAATTATGGTTGGATAAACACATTAATATAAGGGAGGGAGAAACTGCCCAGACTTCAGCTGTGGGAGGCAGAAATGTTGCTGCTGAAAGCCATGGCATAATTTCTGGAAATGGTTTGAAGTTCAGTGTAGCTGGTTAAAAATAACACCTAATAAGTTTTCCTTTTCCGAGCTGTAAATGGCTTACCTTAATCTTTCCATTTTGGTCAAGTGAAAGGGAAATGAGGTCTGAAGAAATGCTCTTTAGCAAAAGATGTGAGAGGCAGCGAGATCACTGATGTGTCAGTGGAATTGCAGGTAATTTTTATTATGTGCACGGCAGTTTGCTCGTGTGCAGAATCAGAGCAGGGCTGGGGTTACAGGAGGAATGGGTTCTGCTGGAGCAGGGCTGCACTATTGATCCTTTCTGAGAGGAGCCTCAATTGAGCTTTGGCTTTCAATAGACGCTGGTTTTAGCTACTGTTCTCAATTATTTGTTGGTGTTCTAAAATAAATAAACTTGTAAGAAGGCTTGAGTTTAAAACTTCACATTGTTTCTTGCACTGAGTGTTATGGAACTGCAGACTCTGTGAGCAGGAAGTCTGGGAGATACCTTGGCTGGCTGTGACACTGAATTTTGGCCTTAAAAGCTGTGATTCTCTTGCAAATCTCTCTGAGTAAGACAGTTTGTGATGGAAGTGTGCTGTATCCTTTTTGTACATCACTGTTTCCGCCTGTTTGTGCTGCCAAGAATTTTTCTGACTTTTTCCAAATCTTTATTTTCCTGGCAGTCACTTTGTGTTGAAGAGACAAATTATTTTCTTCTGCCTCTTTGGCTTTATGTAAAACTTGCTTAAATATATATTAAAAAATCACTTTTATTTACAAAACTCTTCATTCTCCCCAGGATTTACTTGAAAGGAATGGTTGTTTGGAGGGAACCCTGAGCTCTCACAGCCCCCAGAGTTGTGCCTGTGTCAAAGGAAGGGTTCAGGAGATCTCTGAATCCCCTCAGGTGAAGGATGGGTGACCTCAGCAAGGCAGATGAGCAGGATAATCGTAGATTTTGTGACACACAGGATGGGTTTTGCTCTGAGGTGTGTGAGTGACGCCCCAGAGCGTGACCTTGTGTGTTCCCCTGCCTTGCTGGGCTGGAACCTGGGGCACTGAGAGTGAAGATGAGGATGGTGGGGTGAAGGAAGAACATTCCCCTTTATTTCAGGATTGCCTGCACAGCTCCCAGGGAATTTCTGGTGTTGTGTAACTTGTTGTGTGTCCTCAGCCAGCACTCTGAGTCTGCCTGCTTTGGGGGAGAAAAGCAAAAAGAAATCATTAAATTCTGCACTCTGGTTTCTCTGTGCTCCTTCTCCTCCTAAGGGCTCAGATTTGGAAGAAATTAATCCCTAATAATTGAACTGATTAATTTTTCCTTTTGAGAGGCTCTCTGCACAGCTCCCTCCTTGTGTCACTGTTACCTTTTCCACGTACCTGCTCTAAGCAGAAAGTTTACAATCAGACAGTGAGAACTTAATGGTACATTTGCAGTTACCTCATTTGAGGTTGAAATGGGTCTTTAATCATAGTTTGATAACTAAATGGATTTTAATTAACTGAAATCCTATGCCTTAAAATCTTTCACTAACAAATAATAATTAAAAACTCCAGTTCAAGGATGGCTCCTGCAATCCATGCTGGGGCTGATATAAAAATCTGGGAAACAGCAGCTTCTTTATTCACTTCAGTGAAAGGTGCATGTGAAATCTTGGAAAACAAAGCTTGGTCTTTATTCAGGATGAGGTGGTTAATTCTCCTCCAACTGAGGAAACAGTGCCTTATTTTTAACAGCTTTGTACTCTCATCAGAGGTAGTGTCTAATTTTGTTATCAGCACACGGGTAGGGCTGCAGGGAGAGCACAGATGAATGTACACCGGGTGTAAATTTAGAAAATACATTTATTCCCAATGTGTGCAAAGTGCTGCCGAGTTTCCCGATATATAAAGGTAAAATATTGCAGCTTTCAGGGCTGAGGGGAAGGGGACAGGATGGTGTCAGGGATGAGGAGCTGGCTCTAGAGGGTGCTCTGAACCAAGGCAGCGTCTCCTTCCCCTCTTCAGCAGCCACTCCTGACGTTTTGCTGAAGAAAAACAATAAAAAACCACTCTGCCTCCCTCCTGCCCTCCTCCCCAAGCACAAGGGCTCACACTCTAATGGAAACCTGAATATTAGTTTGGCCCGGAGAGTTTTTCTGGGAGATACTTAATTATTTAGCTCTGGGGGATTCACATCCTTCCGTGTGTTCTCATGCTGATTTAAATAATTTGGATGTTTAAGTATCTTTGGAGGTCTTTATAGAGCATAAATAAAAGGATGAACGGTTCAGACTTGATGGCATTTTCTCCCTTTCTTGGACAGGAGGTGAATCACTGCATTTTTGCCTCGATATATTAATAGAGAAAGAAGCAGTGTCTTGACCTGCTGTGATTTTTAATATCCCTTTCTAGCAGCCAGTAATAACTGGTAGTAAAACATGTAATAATAGACAAATTCCACAGTGAGATTTCACACAGGGTTTTTTTTTTTCCTGTTGGCTTTAACTGTCCATGTGACACTTTCATCTTTTCCTTTCATTTTCCAGTGCTGTGACCCTGCCCCAAACCTCCCTGGGAGGGAATTTCCTGGCACTGAAAAAGCCTCCAGGTGCTCAGGGCTGGGCTACAGCACAGGGTGAGTCCCAGGTCTCCAATTCAGGTAGATCTTTGATAGATTATTTTCCTCTAAGCATGGCAATTGTTTCCTTGATGCCAAAAAAAAAAAAAAGAAGAAAAGAAAAAGAAAAAAGTTTAAAGCTGGAGATTTTGGCCAGGGAATATTTCCATCTGCAAGTGTCCTGTGTGTTCAGATCTCTTGTCTCTGTGCTGGTTTTTGGCAGGGCTCTTGCATTTCTTTTCTAGGTTAGAAGAAAGCCTTGAGTGCCTGGAGTGCTTGGCCATTCTGGCACATTAAAAATTGGGGACTGGGATTGTTTGGGCTCCCCTTTTTTCGTTCCACTGACGGTCCTTTGTGTTTTTCCCCTGGAAAAAATGTAACTGTTTGCCTCTGAATATGCAATTGGGTAATAGAAATCCCGTAATTTTTACCTCTGACTTGAGTGGTTATGGGGACAGTAATTGTTTCAGCCTGATGGAGATTAAAACTTGTCTCCCATGTCAGTTATTAAATGTGGAAATAGCTGCAGGGTGTGGAATAAAATACTTGATTTACAGTGCAAGGCTGTAACACAAGAACTGTATGGATTTGTTTGGTGTAAAAGCTTCATTTGAGAGGAGAAGCAGCAGCCTCTGGAGCAGCTCTGGTTGTGATTTCTGTTTTAGCAGGTGGGAGCCCAGCGTGGTGATTTGTGAGGTGTAATGATGGTAATTCTGAGCTGCAGGATGAGCTGTCTGTAACTCTGAGCCTCTCTCGGTGCTCCAGTTTCTTATCAGCAGAGTGAACCGGGCCTGAACTGGCTGTAATTCATGAGTTTTCCTTTTCCTGAGTGAAAGGTTAAAGTTATTACAAGCGTGTGTGTGAGCTGGTGCTGGCACTGCAGAGTGCTCTGGATGCTTGCACATTATTGCTCTGGACATATTTTTCTACTTAACGTGGTGAGCAGTTGTTTAATTGGAAAAGCTGTTACTTCTCTTGATCCTGAGCATGGTAAAAATCAATGTCTTCTCTGCAGTCTGGACTAATAGGAATCAAACTCATTGAAGCATGAAAATGGTTTAATCAACAGAGAGATGTCTTAAAGGTTATTTAAAAAACAAAAGCAACCACCAAGGCCACAAACAAAGCAAAGAGCCCAGCCCAGGTCTGGAACTAATGAGGAAAACACTTCCCACCTCCAGCTGCACCAAGGAGGGGAAGGAGGAAAGTTTCCATCTGCCATGGATGGAGGGATATTCTTGGGAGCCATTTGATTTCAAAGGCTTTTCTTTTAAACACCACTTGTCTGTATCTTCAGCCTTTGTATGAACTGACAAAAATGAGGTCTAATGATGGGTTTCTTTGTAGTGGGAACCATGAAAGGGACTTTGTCTTTTCATTCCCAGAACTGAATCTGAGGCGATTGTCAGCCTTGTTCTTGACCTCATTTGTCCAGTGAGCTCTGCTCATTTCAGATACATTTCAGTGCGGTTTCCTGGCTGGTTTCTGGGACCCCAGAGGGGAGATTTCCTTGGGAAAGGAAATGCCAGCTGCATGTTTACCTGCATGTGAGGTTACACAGATGTGTGCTACAGCACATCGGTGATTTCAGAGTTTTCCTCCTGAAACTCCATGGCTGAAGGTAATAAAGAACGAAATGGGTGACCTGGCGTGTGTTCTGTGAGTGCTTAATGACGATTCTGTGAAACTGGAACAAAGTGTAACCTTTAAATTGTGTTTTTACCTCTTGATGTGCCACCGCAGCGCGTTCAGATCCTAAACAGCAAAGCAGCAGGGCTCATTCCATGAGGAAGTTGCCAAGCTTTAATACAAGTCTTAGGAATGGATTGTTAATGAGCTGATGATGTGACACGGATAGTTCTGTCTGATAAAACATTAGCATGAAAATTGAGCAGTTCCTGTCGTTCACTCTCAAACACAGAGAGTGCTCAGAAAGGGAGGGGGCAGCACCCAGGACTGGGAAGGTGCTCCTGGGTTTGCTGTGGGAATGGCACGGTGGGATCTGCCTGAGCCCCCCCTCTGGGTGTCTGTGTCCCCCCTCTGGGTGTCTGTGTCCCCCCTCTGGGTGTCTGTGTCCCCTCCTGGATTCCTGTGTCCCCTCTCTGGGTGTCTGTGTCCCTCCATGATCCCTGTGTCCCCCTTGTGTCCCTGGGTCCCCCCATGGTCCCTGTGTCCCCGCCGGATGCCTGTGCCTCCCATGGTCCCTGTGTCCCCCTATGGTCCCTGTGCCCCTCTGTGTCCCCCCGGGTCCCCCCATGGTCCCTGTGTCCCCCCCTGGGTGCC
This sequence comes from Acrocephalus scirpaceus scirpaceus, assembly GCA_910950805.1. Lineage (NCBI taxonomy): Eukaryota > Metazoa > Chordata > Aves > Passeriformes > Sylviidae > Acrocephalus > Acrocephalus scirpaceus. The sequence goes on from OU383794.1 coordinate 890,480, forward strand.
TGTCCTCCCCCATGGTCCCTGTGCCTCTGTGTCCCCCCATGGTCCCTGTGCCCCCCTGTGCCCTCCCTGGTCCCTGTGCCCCTCTGTCCCCCACCCCATGGTCCCTGGGTGTCCCTGTGTCCCCCACCATGGTCCCTGTGCCCTCCATGGTCCTTGTACCCCTCTGTGTCCCCCCCATGGTCCCTGTGTCCCTCTGTGTTCCCCCCTGTGTCCCCCCATGGTCCCCGTGCCCCCCTGTGCCCCCCTGGGTCCCTATGGTCCCTCTGCCCTCCATGGTCCCTGTGCCTCCCTGTGTCTCCTCCCGGGTCCCTGTGCCCACCATGGTCCCTGTGCCCCCCTGTGTCCCCCCCTGTGTCCCCCCCTGGTCCCTGTGTCCCCCCCGGTCCCCGTGCCCCTCGCACACCGGTTCTGTGTCCCCAGTCCCTGCAGTGACAGCAGAGGGCAGTGGCCCTGGAGGGAGCCGGGACCTTGGGGACATTCCCGGGGTGCTGCTGATCTTTGGGCTCCGGGGCTTTTCCCTCGGCGGGGCTGCTGGCAGCACTCGAGGGCAATGAAACCTCAGTTCCCAATGGCCAACTCCGGGCTCTTTGGGTGATTTGCAGCCGGTTTTGGGTGGGCTTCCCACTCTGTTCGGAGGCTGACACTAGATGGCAATGCAGCCTGGGCACAGCCCGGAGCCCTTCTTGTTCACAGGGGCTTTTGCTGTGGCTGTGTTGGCTTTAAAGCCGTTTGTTGGTCCATGGGGAATGTGCCTCCCATCCCCTGAACCTCACACATCCCTCCGGTCCAGGAGTGTTCGTTATCCTGTGAATTTCATGTGTTTTACCTCCTTTAAATGCATTTGTTTTATGGGATTGACCCTGTGTGTGTCAGGGCTGGGTTTGCAATCTGCAGGATTATTTCATCCCAGATGGGAAGCCTGGGACACGGCTCAGGGTGGCAGGGAATGGGACTCGGGTGTTTTACAGCTTCCAAGGAAATTCCATAGAATCCCCTCACTGCCAGGGTGCCTTGGAATGATTTGGTTGCCTAATCCTGGTGGGGGTTCAGTATTTGAAGGTTTTGCTGTTTTATCTCCATATCAAATAGAACACCTGGGATGCTTTTTATGTTGAATTCTTTAACAGGCCACTGAAGGAACCGAGTAAGGGAAAAATGATGTATTGCAGGTTTAGCCTTCCTAAAAACACCGAATTTAAACGTTCCTGTAGTAGCTGCAGTACACGTGAAACCAACATGAATGGAGTTAAGATTACTGTGTGTTTTACTGGAGAATTTGAAGGAAGTTCAGAGTCAGCACACAGCCGTGAGAATGGGATTTTTAAGCCTTCAGTGTGATTCCGTTGTTTTATGTTGAATACTGACAGGAAAACGTGCATTGTGTTGACAAGCAGCACGAAGCTGATTTATGTTAAAATATACAGCAGGATCTTTGCTTTTCAGAGTGTTTGCTAAGTTGGTGTAAGCCCTGCTTAACTATTGCCACCTCCTCATCTCCAGCACGAGCAACATTGCGAAGCTAATTTTGAAAAGCTTTTTTGGCTGTTAATTGGTTGATAGCAGCTATCAAAAATCTGCTGCTTCCTTGCAGTTGATTCAAAGTTCCTGTGTAGGTGGCTGCAGACTGAGCGCTGTGTGAAACACAGCCCTGCACCAGTAAATCCCTGTCTGCTGGAGAAAAAACAAATCAAAACGAGTCCAGCACACTGCTAAAATAATAATGCTTCCTGTGGGAGTGAGGCTGTCTTGTTTGCTTACTCTTGGAAGCTGTGGAGGGAAGGGAAGGGGGATAAACTGAGAATCTTCACATTATTCCATGTTTTGAGGTGTGGAGCAGTGCCTGGATGGGTTCCATGCCCTGAGTATCTTGTCCTGTGATTTTGGGAAGTGAAGAGTTCCTTCCTGGGGTAACTGAACTTGTGTGGTTTCAGACTGGTGATATTTTTTCAAGATTACAGTAGAAACTTCCTGTTTTTACAGCTTATCTCCCTGTCTGGAGGGAGAGGTTATTATAGGTACAGTCACATCCTGTGGTTGTTGTCACTTAAAAAAAAATCTATTGAATTTTCAGAGGCCTTTGAATGTGTGAGTGGTTACTGCTCCAAAAACGGAGCTGCAGCCACAGTTCCCATCTCCTCTGTGATCTCAATAAAAGGCTGTAAATCCATTACAAATTTTACATCTCTGTTAGTTCAATTTCTGTGCTGAGAAAATCCCTTGGTAAAGGATCAGTCTGGCTCTGCAAGGAAGATTGCAGAGGAAGCATTTGGGAGTCATTTCCTTCAGCGTGAGTACGAGCATGCTTTATGTTCGAACAGTTTAAACATTCCACAGGCCCTTGATGGAGGTATCAAGTTTTCCATTCCCAGAGTTGCTTTTAGTTTAAACTGGAGGGAAAAACAGGCAAACTCCCATTGTTTTACAGCTGCTTTGATAGAGCTGAAAAAGATGCATTTGCTTCGTTCTTCCTTCCCTCCTTTGGCTTCACTCCTCCCACACACATTTAACTATTGAGAATTTTATTTTGTTTGCTTTTTTTTTTTTTGTATTCATCTGAGAACAAAGAGCTTCTTGTTTGTTTCAATCCATTTGTTACATTTTCAAGTATGTAAATTTTTCCTTTGAAATGACTTTTTTTTTTTTGACAAATATTTGGATTTTTTTTTTGTTCTGTGTAAGATAATACCTTCTAAAATGAGTTGTGTGCATTCCTTTGTGTTAAATTCAAGAAGCTGCTGAACAGGTTGGTGTCTTGCCGTAAGTACCACAAAATCTGGCAGACACACTGGATTTTGTTTTAATATTCTTGGCTTACAGTTTACCATTCTGTAATCTGGAGTTTCCCAGGGCAGGGATTTTTTACAAAAACACTTTTGAATTTTGAAGTGTTGGTCCCTACAGAGAAGAGGAAACAAACCAGAGGAGAAATACCAGGAAAAAAAAAGTGATTTCTTTCCCCGCTTCTGTCTTCCCAGAAAAAGCATCCTGTACTTCTGGCTCAATTTTGCCCTCTTTGAGGTGCAGCTGTCTTAGATCATTGCCCTAGAACTGGGTTTTAACCCTGCTGTCTCTCTGCCTCAGATTTGCTTCTCCTTGGCCTCAGGGGTTTCTGTCCTGGCAGAATTGGGTGTTCAGGGGGGTTTGGGGTCAGGGGTTTCTGTTCTGGCAGAGCTGGGTGTTCAGGGGGGGTTTGGGGTCAGGATTTCAGGAGGGTTTGGGGTTTCTGTCCTGGCAGAGTTGGGTGTTCAGGAGGGTTTGGGGTCAGGGTTTCAGGGGAGTTTGGGGTCAGGGTGTCAGGAGGGTTTGGGCTCAGGGGTTTCTGTCCTGGCAGAGTTGGGTGTTCAGGAGGGTTTGGGGTCAGGGTTTCAGGACAGTTTGGGGTTTCTGTCCTGGCAGAGCTGGGTGTTTGGGAGGGTTTTGGGTCAGGGTTTCAGGAGGGTTTGGGGTCAGGGGGTTCTGACCTAGCAGAGCTGGGTGTTCAGGAGGGTTTGGGGTTTCTGTCCTGGCAGAATTGGGTGTTCAGGGGGGTTTGGGGTCAGGGGGTTCTGTCCTGGCAGAGTTGAGTGTTCAGGAGGGTTTGGGGTCAGGATTTCAGGAGGGTTTGGGGTCAGAGGTTTCTGTCCTGGCAGAATTGGGTGTTCAGGAGGGTTTGGGGTCAGGGGGTTCTGACCTAACAGAGCTGGGTGTTCAGGGGAGTTTGGGGTCAGGGTTTCAGGAGGGTTTGGGGTCAGGGGTTTCTGTCCTGGCAGGGTTGGGTGTTCAGGAGGGTTTGGGGTCAGAGGTTTCTGTCCTGGCAGAGTGGGGTGTTCAGGAGGGTTTGGGGTCAGGGGTTTCTGACCTGGCAGAGTTGAATGTTCAGGAGGGTTTGGGGTCAGGGTTTCAGGAGGGTTTGGGGTCAGGGGTTTCTATCCTGGCAGAGCTGGGTGTTCAGGGGGGTTTGGGGTCAGGATTTCAGGAGGATTTGGGGTCAGAGGTTTGTGTGCTGGCAGAGCTGGGTGTTCAGGAGGGGACAGCAGGGAGCAGGGCCTGGCCTGGCACTGCTGGGAACACTCATTTTGTTGTATGGGCACCTGGGAGTGAACTCTGACAGGGCTGAGCTCTTTCTTGTTAGGTTGTGGTTGGTTTTTTGGGGTTTTTTTGGTATTTTTGGTTTGTTTGTTTTCCCCAACACTTCCTGAGCCAGGCCTTCCTGTAAAACCCTGCTTTTCTCACGTGTTGCCATGTGAATTGCCTTCATCTTCACAGCTCCCTGGGGGAGCCACCGTTGCTTTTTCATTCCTACTGTGACAGAAATGCAGCGTGCATGCAGGATGCTGTGCAGAGGCAGCCCAGGGGATTTCTCCTGAGCACACACAGAGGAGTTCAGCACTCCTGTATCCTTGGAGTCCCCGTTCTCAGGGATGCTCTGCCTGTGCCAGTGGCACTGCTGGGCTGTGTCACAGGCTCAAGGCTGAGGAGGAATCCTGGCAGCTTTTACCTACTAATGAGCAGTTGTACTAACGAGCAGTTGTACTAACAAGCAGTAAGGAGCACAGTGTTGGGAATTATCTGGGTTCTGTTTCTTTGGGAGCTTTGGTTTGTGTTTGAGGTCTGTGATCTGCCCAGCTGGGCTTTGGGCAGGGTGTGCCCCCCGGGCTGGCACTGGGACAGTTGGTGGCAGTTGCTGGTGACAGTTACAGAGGGCATTGCCTGCAATTCTTGGGCCCGGGGCTCGTTAGGAAGAGGCTGAGGTTGCTCAGACTGGTCAGTGCTTGGGAGGGCTCTGTTCCCACAGGGCTGATGTGCTGCTAGAGTTTCACAGCGACCTGTGAGGATTTAGAGCCTGGCCAGAGCCACCTGCAATATCCTGAGCACCACGTAAGTACAGGGAAGGAGTCACAGCTCTTGAGCCATAAAATGTGTGATAGCGTTGGTAATTGGGTTAACAGGGGAAACCTCACCCCAACAACACAAAATCTAACCCAGCCAAAAAAGCTGAGCCTCTGTGAAGGGTACAGGTTCCTTTTGGGGATTTGAGAAAGGCAAGGAAATGGCTCATCCCAATCGCAGCAGTCACACTGTAAATTAAATACTGTAAATTAAAATAACCCTTGGCATGCTGGTTTGTAAGAACTGCTGTGGTGTAAACGTGCTGCAGCAGAAGTGGCCGTGGCTGTTCAGCTGTGTGCAGGGTATGCAGCCTCCCCAGGCTGGGATTGCAGCACCAGATGCCCTTTGGGTTGTGTCGGGGCAGGAACTCTGCACTGCCCTGAGTTTCCTCTCCCAGCAGCGTGGAGAAGCACCCTGGTGTAACCGTGGAGCAGAGGCTGGGCTGGGGCTGCTGCAGCTCAGAGCAGTTTCCTGTGGGTGCTCACAGATGTGCAAGTGCAGACACGACTTCTGCTGCGAGCGGATTTGAAGACATTTGTGTGTAGACAGCAGTAAGTGTCTTGTCAGGAGCTGGGTATCGGTTCCTCTCGCTGTTTGTGCCAAGAAAGCAGCGCATTATTTACACAGGAACACAGCCTCACCTCTCACCTGACCAAAGGTTTTGTGTTTAGATAGAGCCCGGGTGCTTTGATGTCCAAGTGCAAACAATCAGCAATGGGTTACAGACACTCGGTGCTGCTGGCAGCAGAGGGAGGTGACCTTTCCTGCTGGCAGCCCAGCCATCCCTCTGCTCTGCTCTGCTCAGACATCTCCAGGTGGCCGCTGGCCCCTGGAATTCTCAGCTCACTTGCAGTTTAAGCTGCCTCCGTGTCAGGTTTTTGTTTTACTGGAGGTACCGTGGGGGTTTTGGCTGGGCTTACACCACTGACAGAGACCAGGAAACTTGTGATGAGCGCTGCAACTGATGACACACAAGGAAAACACTGCTGGGACAACATTAAGCTGTTAGTTTGTTCTCCATGAACCCTTCCTCTTCCCCCCTGGCCAAGGCCAGATCCGAGGGGAGAGCTCGATTTACGTGGAGCTCTGAAGACAGCATTAAGTCCCCGTTTAAAAATAGGTCCAGCTTAGCAGGGGGTTGGTGTTAGACTCCTGCTTGCCTAAGCTGGGAAGTTGTGTTGGCTTGGCTTTTAGGAAACACTTGTCATGTCCATGCCTCCATGTGTTCTTTAAGGAGTTTGAGGTTTCTTTGTGTTCAATCCATGTGAGGCACCAGTGTTCTCCAACCTGCTTTAAAAACTGAGTTTAAAAACTCAGAGGGAGCTGCTTCCAAGTGGCTGTGGCACCTCTTTGTCCTGAGCGCCTCTTGAAAAAAAAACCCCACCTCAGTGCACCCATTTAATCTATCTAATCTCATTAAGCCTGTTTACGGTTAGTTTGTGTTCCAAGTGTTGGGATACCTGGGAGAGCCGGAATTGCTCCTTTGGAGCGGTTCTTCCAGCGGGTGGAATGTTTATGTGTGCTCGATTCTGTCAGAAGTGGGGAATGCTGCTGATTGATAGGTCTTGTGTCTTGGAGGGATTACATCTTCATTTAATATTCCTCCAATTTGTGTGCCTGTGTTTAATATTCTTCCAATAGGGTCGGGCTCGTGCGAAGTTATGAATTATTCGCGTTTGTTATGAGTCGTGTGTCTGGAAAGCAGCGCATTTTCCAGCCCTTTGAAGATACACTGTCTGTCACTTCTCAGTGCTCAATCTTTCATGAGCTGAAGTGCGTGGGTACAGGATACAAAGTGTTACAGGATTCGGGGGAAGCGCTGAAAGCCCAAAGCTGTGAGTTAACAGGTGCTTCCCAGATTTTAGCTGTGAGAAGGGAAGGTGTGCAGGGCTGGATGTGCACACGCCTTTGAGCGGTGTCAGGAATTACTGACAGCAAGTCAAAGCCTTATTTCTTCACATTTCCAGCTTCTGTTGTTTATTGTCACGACCTTAATGTTTCTTCAGCTAGGTGTTCTATTTAATTATGATGTTTATAGTAAATATCAGCTCCCTTGGCTGTGTGCTCAGGCCTGTAGCATGCGGAGTGCTTTGCTTGTAACTGCATCCCTTGTCTCAGTTCATTATCTGTTAATGGTACTCGACATGACAGGCTTGTTTTGATAAATGGAGCCTGCCAAGAAAGCTGGGATGGATTTTGCAGGCGGTGGAGCCGAGCTTTGTTTCATTGTGCAGCACCAGAGGATTGGTGCACGCTGGACCGAACACCACGGAGTGTAGGGAGACCCTGTCCATTCACAGAATCTCCACTCAAGGTCTCCTCTTTCCAGTGCATTTTCCTGACCCGTGTGGAAGTTGATTTTGCCTGGTCTTGATGGGTTTTGTGAATGTGTAATTCACATTTCCCCCCCTTTTTCAGACATCCGGCTTTCAGAAGGGGATACAAAAAGAAATGCTGTTGTGAGTTCATAATGCTGTGGCTAGCAAAGGTGTATTTGATGACCAAGAAAAGATCTTTTATAGTCCATTTTCAAAAGACAAGATTAAAAGTCCCTATTGCAAAATGGAGCTTGAGGCTGTACTCTGTGCATGTTTTTTATTTTAGTCTCTGAAATGGGGGCAGATCTCCATATCTCCTAGGAAAGCCAATTAGTGAAAGTTGAGTTGTCTCTGATGTCGGTGATTGAGTGCTGTGGCTGTTCTGCTCATTCAAGGATCTCCAGAATGCTGTATACAAACAGATGGGACTTGAGATGATTTCTCTGCCATCTCCCACACTGCTGAATTCGGAAGTTGGTTTGTGTTGGATTTGCAAGACAGTGTCTGAGATTCAGGAATAGTCTCCAGTTCTGTTGCCGTGCTCAGACTGCCAGATGCTGTGCTCTGCACTGTTTGAACAACTTCCATCCTAATGGGATACAAAGAAATCCACGCATTTTAAAATCATTATTATTATCTGAGTGGATTTTTCCAATATATACTGACTTTAGGGATTTGTGATCCAAGCTGGCTGGGTCACCTGCCCTAGAGGGAGAAGGTGTTTTTGAACAAGAACCATCAAACAGGGTATTTCTCAAACGATGAAACCTGGCCTGAATTAACTTCCTGCTGGAAAGCTCTTTTGGAAGTCATTAGGAGTAAACGCTGCTTTAAATACACTCTGGAGCAGTCAGTTCCCTTCTCGGCTCTGCCAGGTGTTGGGCCACATTTGATTAGAAAATTGAGGAGCGAGGATAAAGGCGATGTGGTCGCTTTGTGCTGACTCGAGGGTTGAATTTCAGCTCCGGCAGGTTTGGAGCTATCACACGGCCTCTTGCTTCCAAAGCTTGTTTTGCACCAGGTCTGCTGAAGACAGGCTCTGGTTCAGGAGCTGTTGGACCATGAATATTGCAGGAGTGCAGCTCGTGCCTGCAACCACCCTCAGTTTGTATTGATCACAGCAGCGCTGCGACGCGTTGGAATTAATCAGCTGCTCCGCCTGGGTGGGTGGGTGGTTTTGGGGAGCCGTTTCTAGAAAGTGCAGAATAAATTTCAAACTTAGACCTTTGTCTGCTGAAGGACTCCTGGGCTCTGGTATGAAAATGGTAGGAATGGGCATGGATAAATAGCAGGAATATGCACAACTACAAATAATTAGCAGCCTGTGGAAAGATGAAGTTGGCAGGCAGTACTTGAGGGTGTTGCTCTAATTAACCGGGTCTGTGATCCTTAATGATTATCATTTTTTCCTATTTTTTTTTCACTTGGCTTTGTAAAACCAGCTCGGAGGTGGTGTACTCCCATATTTATTTTATAGGTAAAATATTACTGTACGGCTAGGAAATGGATTTGCTTGGCAGGGATAAGGCGTACGTTGCCCCGAGGTAATGGATTACATAGATGACTTGTTTTGCATGTTATTCTGCAAGGGAAATAGCAGAGCTTTGCTCTAAAACCAAGTCGGTATTAACAACTGAAAGGTCACGGTTGTGGTGTTGAGGAACAGCACGAGACACTGGGAGATGAGTTACAGGTTTGCGTGGAGATGCACAGGAAGACAAATACTCATTCTTTATAAAAAATCCAATTAAATACAATTAAGAGGAACATGTGCGGCTGAGCACACGAATTTCTGCTCCTTGTGGGGGGAAGGAAGCTTTTGAACAAAATGGCTCGCTAATTGAAGGCAGCCAAACATCTCAGAAGGTGGCCCTGGCCAGGCATCGCCCCCGGCCCGCGCTGGGGCTGCCGGCGGCTCCGGCGGCTCCTCCACCCCCCGGATCTGCATTTCCCCACCCCCCGAGCTCCGGGGCCGCGCTGGGCGCCGCTGCCGGCGCTGCTCGGCGGGCCCGGGGGATGCGATGCTCGGGCTGGGCGCTGCCGGTGCCATTGCTCGCTGACCGCGCTCTGCCGCCGATCACGGGGCTCCCGGTTCCGGCGGCGCCCAAAGGAGGCGGAGCGGGGCCGCGGCCAGAGCCGGTGCCGAGCCGGTGCCGGTGCCGAGCCGCCCCCGGGGCCGGTGCGTGGGGCCGGCGGGGGCGGCGGGCCCGGGACGCTCCGCTCCGCTCCGGCCGCAGCTGCTCGGCGGAGGGGCCTCCTTTTGTTCACCAGCTGCGCCTGCCGGCCCCGCTTCCTCCGTGCCTGCCCTTCCCGGAGCCCTCCTCCTCCTCCTCCTCCTCCTGCTGCTGCTGCCGCTGCTCCTCCCGCCGGGCTCCGCCGCCGGCACCGAGCCCGGAGCGGGGCAGGCTCGGGGCTCGCCCGCAGCCGGAGCCGGGTGAGTGCCCCCCGTACCCCCCGGAGCCGGGTGAGTGCCCCCCGTGTCCCCCGTACCCCCCGGAGCCGGGTGAGTGTCCCCCGTACCCCCGGAGCCGGGTGAGTGTCCCCCATGTCCCCCTGTGTCCCCCGTACCCCCGGAGCCGGGTGAGTGTCCCCCATGTCCCCCCGTACCCCCGGAGTCGGGTGAGTGTCCCCCATGTCCCCCCGTGTCCCCCGTACCCCGGTGAGTGTCCCCCATGTCCCCCTGTGTCCCCCGTACCCCCGGACTGGGGGACTCGGTGCTTTCTTTACAAGTTGTGTTCCCACGAGGAGAATGAAGGCTGCTCTGCAAGTTGACTAATTGTTACCTGGCCAACCATAACTGCCTGGATGGAGGAAAGGCTTGGCTTAATTCTCTTTTCCGCTTTGGGTTACTCCAGTTTTTTTGGGTTTTGTGTGGTTTTTTTGCCTTTTTTTTTTCCAGCAAGAGTTGGATCTGCTTGGTAGGTGAGGCGTGGGTAGGTTGTTATTGGCCTGGGAAGTTCAGAACGCTCTGAAGGCTGCAGGGTTGTGTGTGTGGTTGGTGTTTTTTTTCTTTTTCCATAACAAATGCTTTACCTCCCTGTTCTAAATATAAACAGTTCGGGTAACCGGACTGCTGTGTTTAATTCTGTTTTTTAAAAGCAACTGAGATAAGGAGATAAGGGTTGCATTTTCCTTATCCTGGAAGAAAGTACTTTTTCATTGCTCTGGGTACAATGGAATGCCTTTGAAGCGCTAATTGGGACAGTGTGTGGTGTAACTTTTTTAACGATGTTTAATGGTGTTTTAAGATAGTGACAGGAGACCTGCTCGGCCACTTTGTTTCCTGAGGAAGAGAGCAGCTCTGCTTTGTTTTGCAATTGGTTTTAAGCTCGTCTGAGTCCATGTGGCTTTGCCCTGCATGGGGCATTGTGTGGCTGGATGGCTCCTTCCAGCCATATGGGGCTGCTTTAATTGTCGGGGAGTGGAAATGGCGCTTGACAAGGCCACTTAATTTCTTTCTTTGTTGTTTTAAACTTAACATTAATGTTGGGCATGAAGCAGAAGAAAGTGGCGAATAGAAAGGCAGTGTAGTTTCAGATGCTCCACAGATATGTTTCTTCTGGGAACTGGGTTTAAAGTCAGCTGGATTTCAAACCCCACAGACAGCACTATTCCAATGTAAAGCCGTTAATCTGCAGGCAATTAGTTCCAGACGTGCAACCGACTCCACATTTTTCTCAGTTTTTGTTCTTGCAGGCAGTGGCGTTTTTGAATCCCTGTGCCCAGTGACTATCACCAGGCAGACGCTTGAGATGCCTGACAGCAAGCTGAGAATGGTGCAGGAGCAGCATTTTAAAAGCTTTTATTTGTTTTTCCAACCCTGTAATTTGGTAGTGTTTAAACTATTTTATAAAGATCTCTGGGACCAGTGAAAGGTGGTTTTAAGTCCCGAGCACTCGAGTGCTCATTGTGCTCTGGCAGGCTGGGTGCTTGGCAGGCACTTCTCGAAATGTTATTTGATCTGGCAGCACGATAGAATTGACTTGCATTACACAATTTTTTTTCACCCCCCGGTCGCTGTTTGAAAGTGATGCATCAGCGAGTGTTGTTCGAGAGCGTATTTTAAGACCTAAACTGCGTGTATTGGCTTTAAACAGGATTCCAGAGAGAGGCAGCTCAGAATTTGTCTTGTTTTGTGGTTAGGATTTATGAATTGAGGCGAGGGCTGACGTAATCTATCCTACCACTTCCTTTGTGTGTGTTTTAGAGTTGATAGTGCTTTGTTTTGCTTAAAATAGCCAGGACTGTTTCTTGAATACTTTGCTATCTCCTTTCTGCTGCGGCCTTCAGTGTGAGCAGACAACTTGTTCCAGTTGTGTGTGATTATGTCCCTTTGAGGAAATGGTTCCTTCCCTTTGTCACTAAGGTTCAGTGAATTGCTTGTATGCTAAGCAGATGAGACTTTAATTTTAATTAACATAATGATGTGTACAGCTGTTCTGTCAGAACGCATCGCCTGGCTTTGCAATTTTACTACAGGTTGTAGAGAATCCCTTGATGTGCCTCTCAAACCCTGTTTTGCTGACTTTTGTTTGTGTAAAGGTGATAAAGATGGGGCTTTGTCTCCTGTTGTGTGGTTAACAGCTCACTGCCAGAGCCTGGGTTTGAGTTTTGTGTGTGGGGAAGGAAATGAGCTGTTTATCACTGAACTAATCCTAAACCTCCTTGTCTTTTGGGTGGAGGGCTTTATGCTACCTATTGTTCTGCTTCAGAGTAGCCACAAGTAATCCCTACATTTCTTATTATTTAATTCTTTAATGGCTATACAGCTTTATGGAGCCGGCTGTGAGTGTGAGGTCAGTGTGCACGTGTTAATTGTTCTTTTTTCTGGGACTTCAGGAGATGTTGGGAGGTTCTGCTGATCTGGTGTGTGTTGGATTGGAAGGCACACACTGTTCAGTGTTAAAACAGTGCAGAGCAGCATTTCTGGAACTTGTTGATATGTGTGGCTAACAGGACATTTCACCTGAGAGCCAGGACTGGTAAAAGCAGCAGTGAAGGCAGGGTGCAGGAATGGGTGCAGGGTGTTGAGGTTGTGAAGTGCTGTTCTGGCCAAGTGATTTTCAAGTGAAGGCTGTGTCTGGAACTTCAGGCTGGGCTCTGACAGAGTCAGGGTTGGGTTTTGTATCCAAAGGCCAGAACTCAACCCACTACCCCAGTAAAACTTTGGATTAATCCTATTTTTGTTCACTCCTGTGGGTTAGAAGGTGCTGGCTGGGGCTGCTGGAGTCCCCAGCTGTGGCTGTGTCACCAGTGGCCACTGCTAGCCCAGAGTGTCCAAACCCTGCGTGGAGCTGGGCTTGGAGCTGCTGCTGGTCCCAGTTCAACAAATCCCAGTTGTGCAGGGATGCAGCAGGATGTGCAGGGGACAGGGGCTGGGCTGAGAGCTGCCTCTCGGGGTGTGATGTGCTTGGGGACATGGCTTGCTCAGAGTCAGGGAAGTGGACAGGACCAGCAGGAGGAATTTTGCAGCTCTGACTGCTTTCCTGGGGCTGCTCACACCTGGGACAGGGCTAACAAACTGCACATCAGCTTTATTCCTTTCTGTGAGTGTAATGGTTTGGCCAACATGCCTATTCCTACTTTAAAATAACTTTTATTTTCGCATGAACCTTGTTTATTTAAAGTGCCAGACTCAGTAAGTGACACATGAGAGCACTGAGTAGTTCTGTTTTGCGTTTGAAAGGTAAATAAAATGAGAAATGGTTTCTAAACCACTGTAGTCCTGAACAGCAGGCACCCTGATGCTCTGCTGGGAGTGGATATAAACGTTCAGTGCAGTGGGGAGAGCTTTTCCTGGAGGAATCACCAGCCCCTAACAGGCAGATTAATGTGCAAATCTTTATTAATATTTTAATTAATTAATATTAATATGTATAAAACCATGTCAGGACGGGCACTGGGGAAGGAGGGCTGTGTCAGGGGAGCTGGCATCATTCAAACTCGTGTCAACAGGACCTTGCTTAGCCTTGCTCCTTGTTTGGCTGATTCTCCAGTATTTCAGAACACAGGACAAATTTCTCTATTACTAAAGACTGGAAAAGCCTTTAATGATGTAACACTCCCAGATAAATAAAGAGGACCCATAAAACACACGCTATCAGACAACTTAATGGAAAACAATGTCAGGCATCTTGAAATGAATCAGAGGGAAATCTGGTTTTTATACTTCAGCTTTCTTAGCATGAGTGAAACTCTTCCAGAACAGTGACAAAAATAGTATTTATTCCAGAGTTTGCCTGGGGTAGTGGTTCGAGTTCTGACCTTTGGATACGAAGTGAGAACAAACAGTGTTGAAAAATGTAAATGATTAAAACAAGCTGGCCTTCCCTAGGAAACATTTGTGTCAAGTTTATCCAAGAAAAGGGCTTGGTAATTGGATAAATGTTTTACTAGTGGAATAGATCGTATTTGTGATGTGTAGATTTTCTCATCATGTTTTTTTGTGTAATTGGTGCGTTTGGAATTCAGGCATTTTCTAATGTTAGCAGAAGTACAGAAGAAGTGGAGGCTGTAAATTCAGCATTAACGATGTAGCTGTGCTCTTCTCTGGGGAAGGAATGGCAAATTTTGAAAGAAAACTTCCTTTAATTAGTCTTCTGTGAATGGATATCACTTTCTTTTTCATAAGATGACAATACAGTGTGAAATAACAAATCTGGAATGTGTTAGTATTGGGGCCTAAAAGTTTTGCTACTTGCAGGTTTTTCATTCCTTATTTTTCCCTTTTTTAAATGAGCTGTAAAAAGCTGTGATTAGGTAAACCTTTTACTGAAAGCACTCAGTTTTGGTGTGGATAATTGCTGCTTCTGTAGCACCAATTTTGTGCATGAAATATATTTTGTCTTAAGTGCTGATTTGAATTTTCTTGAGACTAGCAAGAAAAAATGCCTTGGATTTGGCAATGTTTCCTTTGTGAATTTGCTTATTTGTGGAGCTCAAAATTACTTGTTTTTTTTGAAATAAAACTGAAATTTTGCTAGTGGGCAGTGAGTGTTCCAGCAGCATCTGCAGTCTAAGGTGTTCTGTCCCTACTGTGGGAAGTTCTTGCCCTCAGCAGGTTTTTCTAACCCAGGCCCAAAGTGAACCTGGGAACTCAGTGAGTTGTGGTTTTTGCTGCTGAGAAGTTTCCTGGATTTGCTCAGTGCCTGATGAGCACGAGCAGCCCCAGTGAGCAGTGAGATCACGAGGCAGTGTGGAAATGACTGAGCCATGATATGAGTCAATACAATTCAAGCACTTAAGGTTGGGGACTTTTTTTTCCGAGTTTGACATAGTAACAGATCCCTGCAGAATTTATTCTTCCAAGCAGTCAAAACACACTGTATTTGCTCCATTTCCTATTGAAATCTAACAAAGAAGCCAAAAATCAGATTTCCATTTCCTGGTAATAAAGCTATTCCTTCGAGATTAGAGCTGGGAATGGATTTTTTATATATATACGGCAGTTCCTGCTTAATAATTGAATGTTCTTTGGTGTCTTGTGTGCTGATGTGTGAGAATATGTGAGACAGAGCTCATTTTTCCTGTGTGTTTAACATCAGACTGCTGGAACTGGCTTAAAATTGGAGCCCCAGCCCAGGCTTCTAGTTAAAACTGGTATTAAAGAGTTAAGAGCAGCCCAAGGTTATCAGATTGTTGGGAAAGCAATTGCCCTTTCCCAGTGCAATAAAGTAATTATGAGAAGTGTATGAAAATGGGGTGCAGGCTGTTTGAACATTCTGCCTGCCTTTACCAGAAATTGCATTGGCCCCTTTGTGTTGATCTCATCATTTGCACATTCCGAGCATGTTCGGTATTTGCCACTTGCAGCTGGAAATGCTAAGCAGCATTTAAAACCCAAATGATGCCATCTGTTTGCGTGGGGTTTCAGGGAGGTTGTTCAGATCTTGACATTATTTCACCTTGGGTCTGTTCTCTTTGCACTGGAAGGGATCACTGAGGGAGTGAAGTGTGCTCTGGGTTGGACTGGAGGGATGGAGGAGCTGCAGCTCAGCAGGGCTTTTACAATTTCATCTCTTGCTGTCTCTGTGCTGCCCTGACACAGGCACAGGGGGTGTTTGGAGAAAAACAGTCAGGATGCTCAGTTGGTAACTCAAGCAGCACGTGAACAAATGCTCCCAAAAAGTTTTTAAGACTTAAAAAAAAAATTAGGTTTTAGTCTTTGTGCAAAAATGAGACCTGTGGTTTGAATTATTGTAGTTTGTGACTACGATAATGTGAAAAATAATTCTGGCTGTGATTTTAAATCAAGCTAGGCCTGATTTACCTTAGGCTTGGTAGTTCCACTGGAATTTATGAGGGTTGAGACCTGGTGTGCTGTGTCAGGTTTGTCCACTGGTGCCTGCAGTCAGAGGCTGTATTTGCCCTAGGAAGATGTACAACCTCCGTGGAGTTGGGAAAAGCAGTTCCTGTGGATTTTTAGAGCACGGAGTCAGCAATATAAATTGGAATGCAGCTAAACATGTACATGCTGAACTTTAGACTTGGGCTTTTTTTAACAAATGCTGCTGTATAAAGTTCTGTTTTGGCACAAAACTTGATTGAATCCATGCTTTTGGCTGGGTTCTTCCCTTCTGAGGGCTTGCTGTGGCATCTGAGATGCCAAAGGTAAATATAACTCTTGTTCTCTTCACTCGTGGGGGAGTTCACAGTGGTTTAGGATTTCAGGAACATGACAGAGTTCCTGACAGGGAAACCTTTGCTCAGTTCACATCTCAGCTGAAGTGCAGAGAGTTGCTGGGGATGAATTATAAGCACTGTGTGTCAGGTTAATAAAATTCCAAGGGCTTTTTCCACTCTGTGCAAGCCTCACTGGGATGTGCAGCGTGGAGTTGCTGCGGCTCTCAAGGGAGAGCCCTTCCATGGGAGTTTAAAGTGTTCTGCCTGTTCTTCTTGGGCAGATAAACAAGTGCTTCAGCCCTGGAGAGATGAGGAATAGAATAAATAATAAAAATTTCCTTGTGGTTATCCTTAGGAGAGGGTTGAAACTTTTCCTGCCTCTTTCAACCTAAACGGCGCTTGTGACAACTTCAGTTTATTTTTGTTTTGAAGCATGATGTGTGAGGAAGATTGTGGTTATGTTAGGGGTTTTTTTGTCTAGATTTATGTAGGGATTTTTTCTTAGAACTGTTGTTGTGGTTTTTGCTTTGTTTGGGGTTTTTGCTTTGATGTGTTGTTTTCTGGAGGTTTTGCTTTGGTGGGGTTTTTTTGCCCTCTCTCCAAAAAGACTGTTATGGGAGGTTGTGTTTTTAACTCTGAGCAGCACGTGTGGAGTTATCCCTGACTGGGAAGCAATGGACAAAGAAATAAAACACGCAGCACAAGTGGGAAATAATGAAAAGTTTTTCACTTGGCTGCTGGGCTGAGACCTTGAGAAATACCCTTCTAAGAGTTTCTTTCTTCTTGGTCTTATCAATACCATTAGATCCTAAAACGCTCTACGTTTTTATTTCATGTTTTGAGCAACAAAAAAAAATAGTGCATAACTTTGAAAAGAGTTTTGAAATGTCACTTCTAGCAAAGTTCATTCTGATTCAAAGGCCAGATCAGCATATGTGAGAAGCAGTCAGCAAGTAATAAATCTCAGCATAGCTGTGTGTGTTATCTCAGGGGAGAGGCTGGAGGACGGCAGGAGAAAACAGCCTAATCCCTCAAGTGCTGGCTAGATTTAATTAGGTCCCAGTTGCTTGGGCAACTGGCACCTAGTGAATTTTCCTGTGTAGTATTTTGAAAGTAGCTCTTAAGTCAGGCCCTGATTAGGTTAGTGTTTCAGAAAACACTGCCTGACAGGACATCCTTCTCACTCCTGCTTGTTCAGCTGCTGAATGCTCACGTGCACCAAATGATGGAAACTTCACAGTCAAGAGTCTTCAAAGCTGAGCTTTTACAAGGAAAACTTCAGTGCATCACATCCCTAATAAATCATGTAATTTGTTTTGCTGTCTTTGGTTGCTGAGGGATCACAGGTTTTCATTTGAAAGAACAAGGAGATGTGGTAACCCCAGTTTGTTATTGTGGGAATAAAGAAGGGAATAAAGACTTTGCTTGGTCAGAGATGGATCAAACACTGCTCTGAACAGTTTATGGTGCTCTGCTTAGTCTGGTGTCTCGTCCACTGTAGAGTGCAGGCTGTTTATTAAACATTTAATGTTGTTTCAGAGCTGTTAGTGGTGTCTAACCTTAAAGCTTCACCTCGAAAATAGAGCCAGGAGTTTCATATTGCTTCATTTCAGGAAGATCACCTCCATTTGGAAGGTGTTTTCAGTATGGTACAGGGCTTGTGTGATCTTAATTTGCATGTCATGGAATATTAGCATGTCATTATGAAAGCTGGCACGGTTTTCCTTTTTTTTTTTTCAATTTTATTTCATGTGTACAAGGCCACCAACCCAAACTGCTGCCACAGGACCTCTGCCATGTCCTGGATTCTGCTGGTGGCAGATGAGGTGTGGTGGGAGCAGAGTGTGAAGGAGGCCACCACATTTCATATGTAGCTTAGTGGTTATTTGCATGGGTTATTCTGTGCTTAATGGCTTAAGGTCTTACTCTGCAGCCTGTTCTCAGCAGCTTACAAGATCAGACCCAAACCAGGGATCCAGCTCGTGCTGCCACAGCAGCTCCTGCCTGAGTTCAGAGCCTCTGCTGAGAGCCCTGCCAGCAGAAATGATATTAATGTCTGAAGCGTGACCACAGCCAGAAGTTATTTCATGCAGTGTTAAAGTATTTCCTCTCGGTGTAGATTAGAAGCAGATTAATCACTTGGAGCATTTCTTAATATTTTTTTTTCCTCTTCTCATGGAAGATGGGGCAGTGGTGAAGCCCCTTTCAGGTGGGCTCATTAGTGGGAGTGATGGGGTCACCCCCGTGGCAGCGACTTTGCTGTTTGAACATAATTTTACAGAGTTGAAACACCCAGTGTGTGAGAGCTGAGACCTGGCCCTT
Source organism: Acrocephalus scirpaceus scirpaceus (assembly GCA_910950805.1). Classification (NCBI taxonomy): domain Eukaryota; kingdom Metazoa; phylum Chordata; class Aves; order Passeriformes; family Sylviidae; genus Acrocephalus; species Acrocephalus scirpaceus. The sequence continues at coordinate 908,611 of OU383794.1, forward strand.
TTTAAAGATTTTGCTTAAAATCTACTCAGGAACTCTTGTTGCCCAGGAGCAGTGACATGGCTGCAAAGGAGGTGAATTTGTCAGTTGTCTTTGAAACTGATTTTTTTAGAAAGAACCTCTGTGACTTCCAGAAAAGTGAACCAGACTTGAGGAAAAACCAGTGGAAGTCTGTGCAGTGAGAATCCATTGGATGGCCGCTGAGAAATGTGATTTTTGTGGAGTTTGGGAGCTGGGCAGCGTGTGGGGGCTCTTAGGGAAGTTCACCTCGGGCACTGGGATGTGTGAGATGCAGCTCTGGGGTGAAAATATGTTGGAAGTCAAAGGCTGACATTGACAGCTTTGGTTTCTCTCACTTAAGGTCATGCAAGAGCTCATATGATCCCTTGAAACACAGACCCTCTTTGCAAATACCTTTTAACACGTGTTTGGAGCCCTGAGGGATAACGAGCCCTCGTGTGGGGCTGCTGCACACAAATTGATTTTTAGCAGCACAACTTTTACCTCACAACTTTGTGCTCACCCTTCCTCGCTCCGGATCGTGTCTGTTTGCTCTCCCCATCCTTTTCCTGCTGCCTCGTGGCAGAACCTGCCCGTGCAGCCGGAGATTAAAGATCAAAGGTCACCCCTTGCACCGGCGAGGTTTTACTGCTTTAAATACGGGGTATTTATGAGTGTTTTCTGGGAGTGCAATAAAGGAAGCGAGGTGTAATTGAATCCATCTCGGCTGTTAAGCACGCGGAGCCGATGAGGGCTGGGCTGCAGCGGGCCCTGATGTGAGGCCGGGCTCAGGCCTGCATTTCACACATGAATAAGCACATTTCATCTCCTGATTACAGCAGCGCTGCTGTGCCCGGCACCAGCCCGGCCAGGGAAACTCTGACGTCTGCTCTGTCATTAACCGAAATAAGCCTCTCCTCAGAGAAAATGAGACCAAGGGCTGAAATTAAAGGCAGCTTCTCCAGACAGAAATATCATCTGTCTTCATGCTTATGCAGAAAGTGTTTTAAAACAGTGGGCAAGGAAAAAAAAAAGTCCTCTTAATGTCCCGATAACCTCGTGCCATCCTCCACCCTGTGACTGAAGGAGCAGGATTTCTTTGTTTCCACTGTTAGGGAGTTTTATGGAGCACTTAAGTGGCACAGCTTTAGTTAGTTTACAGATAGTCTCTACATCTCAGGATGCTGCTTTCTTTAGAGAGAAATTGCTTTAATTATAGTCACGTTTGCTGGGAATGTCTGGTCAGGCAGCTCATGGTGGGAGCCCACCCTGCAGTTACTCTTCCCTTTGAGGAGCTCAGATGCACAACTGTGTCTGGAGTTAAATAAAACAGCTCATGTGGCTGAAGACCAGAGGTTTTGCCTTTGCTGCTCAAAGGGGTTTTCCAAAAATAACCTGATCTAGTTCTCTTTTGGGTGATTTAAATGACTATAGTTCGAAGCTTTCTGGAGGATGAAAGGATTGCAGGGGGACAGCTGAGTGTTCAGCCATTTAAAAAATGAAGCATCCAACGGAGAAAAGCTCAGCTAAAAACGTGCAGGGAGGGACAGTCTGGTAGGTATTTGTAGACATGTTCCAAAATAAAATTTAGAGTGGAAACTGGAATTAGTTGAGAGGGGAGTTGGAGGTGAGTTCCACTTGCAAAGCAGCAATGGGCTCGTTCTATAAACACACACGAATGTGGTCAGAATTGTGGAGAATTCATTTTTGTCTTAAAATAAGTGACCTAGAGGCAGCAAAGGGTGTGATGTACTGGTGACTTTGATAATCGGGCATCCCACAGAACCATGGGACATGTGGTTCTGTTCCATGCAAGGATTCTGTCCTGTTACCCTTAGTTTGGGTGTTATTGTGTGCCAGGAATTTCTGTTTATGCTTTGATTTCTTTGTTGGTATTTCCCAGATCTGAATTTACAGCACTTCGGAATGTTTTTATTTCACCTATTTTAGTAACAATACTACAGACTTCTCTTTTTTTTTGCCACAGACTTGCCTGTCAGGAAATCCATATGCATGCTCTCAGGGTTTACCCTTGTTGCTTCTCAAAGTCTGTCTATTTGTTAAAATAAACTGCTGTGAATAGCAACAAGTTTTTCTTCAACTTTTAAATTTTTTTTTTCCTGTTTTAAATGTTGTTAAGCAACCTCATAATGCAGATGTTTTCATGGCTCCAAATGACTTCAGGTTCCCCAGATAATTGTTCTTGTTTTAACAGCAGCATCTGCAGGTCCCGTGGGCCTGTTCTCTAACAGGGGACTTATCCTACATTATATGGTCATTTTTTTTAAAGCTCTGGTTTCTAATGGTGTGATGGGATGACTGCTCTACATCACTCAGCCCTGTATTGTGGTAATCATTTACATTAAGCCTGAATGACTTCAGAGAAGGGTAAACACACAGCTTCATATTTATTGTCTGTTTGCTCCCATGTGTTATGACTACAGAGGCCATTAAAGCAGCTTTTGAGATGACAAGAGGAGCTCTGAGCAGGCATTTAATGGCAGGGCTCAGTGCAGGAGCTGCAGGGCTGTGCTGCACTCCTGCCTCTGCTGCTGGAGCCACCTCCAGAGCACCTGCAGCTCCTTGGGGCCAGGGATGGGAGGTGAGAAGGGATTTGGGAGAGTGTTCTGTGTGTCACAGCCAGGTGAAGGAGGGCTGAACATTCAGGTGGTGCCCAGAGCAGCATCCCTGTGTCACTGTGAGTGTGCAGGCAGCCCCTGCTGTTCCTGCCTTCCTCACCAAACTGGAATAGAATAGAATAGAAAGCATGGCTAATTTATCTGCTAATTTTGGCAGTGCAGAAACTTCCTAAAACTGTATTGATTTTATGTTGCTGCTCTTGAACCAGTGTGAAGAGAAAATGTGGCTTGTTTGGGATGGCATTACTTTTATGGGAGCGCGTGTGTAAAACTGTCTAAAAGCAGGTGTAGTCACATCACTGTTGTGGATGTGGTGCATAAATTGCCCATCCATTTTTGGAGGAGGCAGGAGCTGATATCTTCATTCCAAATCTAATCCCCAGCCCTTCAGTCTGCTCTGTGCCTTAGAATTTTGCTCTCAGTCCTTACTGACTTTCTGACCTCTCACAAATAGAAAGTTGTTCTACGTGTCCTCCCTCTGCCCACTAGAATAACAAAGGGAAATGTTACTTTGCTGTCTTGGGTCCTTACCATGCCAATCCTGAAAAATCCTCATGTCTGCCTGATATTTCCCTGGCAATTTCCTCTTGAAAATGTGACTGAAGACGCACCAAATAACCTGTCACTTTTCTCAGGATAAACGCAGGAGTGTTTTTACCGTGTGAAATCTTACTTTGCCACTCCTCCCCTGTTCCTTTGAGTTGTGTAGCAGCAGGGTTGTGTTGAAGAGAGGGACTTATGTTCTTATCTGAGCTGTCAGCCTGCATATCTCGTGTGTCACAGCCCCTGGACCCGGATTTCAGAGCGCTGCCACCACGTCCCCGGGCAGGGCTGTGTGAGCGTGGGTGGAATGAGGGGCACTGCCCGCCTGGGAGCCCAGAGCTGGCTCAGAAATGTGAGATCTCCTGTTTGCTTTGCTCAGGTCAAGTTGGGTAAATAGCAGGGGGGAAGGAAAGGTCAGTGCCTGTCATGGGAAACACCTGGAATTGTGTTCCTGGGCTGGAGTGGCAGTGACCTCCCAGCTCGGAGGGGCTGATGGAGCAGGGCTGCCTCTTCCCCCTGCCCCGGCTCTGGGGGGGAGGATTGACACAGAGCAGCTCAAAGTGAACAAACTCATTTTCTTGCACGGACTTAGAGGGTTGTGGGCTGTAAAAATGTAACTCCCAGTGACCAGTGCTGGCCACGGAGCTCCAGGGCTGTGTTTGTGTTAGAAACTCCCAGCGCCAGGGAAGGAGATAAGGGAGACAGCTGATAAGAGGCACATAAATCACTGGAGAGACTCCTAAGAGCTTTTTAAGACTTTAAGCAAATCTTCTTCCCTGGAGGGTCCCAAACTTGTCCCCTGAGCATTCCAGAATAGGCAGTGGGACCCCTTTAACACCTGCTGGGCACCAGCAGGATTGGCACAGGATAGAGGAGGAAAATGAACATTTTTACAGACTGGGGCATTAATGTTATGGGGGAAAAGTCTGGTGTGTGTCTGTGTTCTACTGACAGAGAGAGATCTGTGGCTTGGCTCTGTGTGTGGTAGTTGGTTGGAAAATTCTGTAGGTAAACCCAGCAGGATCTGGATTTTCAAAGCTGGGGCGAGTGTCTTTAGTGATATCTCATCCCATCAGTGAAAAACTGTCTGTCAATAGTGGGGTAAAACTCTTGCTGTATTCCCTTTTCGTGTTTTCTTGCCTTTTTTCCCTTTTCTTGTCTTTTTCCTCTGCTGGTCTGTCTGAATTGGGGCTCAGCCTGCAGCTGCTGGATGTGTTGTTGTCAGGAGCACAGTGCCTGGCACTGGGAGATGATGGATGGACCCTGGCAGTGGGGAATATTCCGAGGGATATCCTGCACGAGCTCTTAATATCCTTGGTCCCTCGGAATATCTGCGGCTCATATTTTCCACGGCAAACAGGCGATAGGGAAAGAATGTGGGAGAAAGTTGCTAACAGATGTTCCCAGTCTCTCCTGAAAGCTGAAGGTTAAAGGTGTGTGGCTCCCCTGCAGTTAATGAGCTTTATCAGGGAGCTGGGATCGGTGTGGGCTGTGTGGAAACTCCCCTGCTCTGAGCAGGCCGAGGGGCTGAGCCACAGCTCCTGAATTCCTGGAGTTCAGTTCTTCTTCTCTCTGTGGCAGCTGAGGTTTCCTTTCCTTCACGTTTGACTTGTCAGGGTTATTTTTCACAAATGATCTCGAAGCTTTTCTTAAAACCTCCTAAATATGTGGGGAAACCTTTATGGGCTGTTTTCTCTGTTCCTGTTTTTTATTATTATTTTATTTTTGGTTTTAATCCCTTGCATTGAAACTGAGTTAAAATTCTTCCTTGACATGAAAATTAGAAAAGCTCTGTGGCAGGAACTCTAGCAGTGGCAGCACATAGTTCCTTTAATCTGGCATTTGCTGAAAACAGTGCCTTTTTATCTGGCAATATGAGACTAAAAGCTTACAGAAGAATGGTCCTGTTGTGTTGATTAAGGCTGGTAACACATGACCAAACAAATCTTGTTAAAAGATTGATCTGTCTAGCTTAAATAAGAAAAAGGAGCTCTTCTCCATATTTTTAGTTGCCCTGCATTCTCAGATGCTTTCCTGTTACAGTTTTGTAGCATTTCTGGTGGACTTGATTTCACATTATCTTTAAAACCTGACTCTTTAATTCTGGTTAAGAGGTTTAAGTACTTAATGTGCAGAGTGGTGCTATATGTGCCTTTTGCTCTGACAGGGGTTTGCAGGTGTACAGGCAGAATAACCCTGTGGAGCAGGTAACCTGTGGGAGCAGCAATATCCTCCTCTCCAGGCTGGGCTTGGAGTGTGGGAAGGGTTTTGTGGCTGTAAAAAAGGTTGAAACTTTAATTTGAACTAGATTAGAAATGCTGGGGGAAACAAAAAACCCTGAACCAGGTGAGTATGGGGTAATGATCAGTTGAAAGTAATGATTAGAAACTTTGGCACTTCAGATTATTAGATAAAGTTAAAGATTAAATCGTGCCTGCTGGATTTCTCCAAAATCCTGGTGGGAGATTCTCATTTCCTCATCACTGGAGACCTGAGCACTTTAACAGGAATATCAACATTTGGTAATGATGGGAAGTTGTCAATGTCTGCAACTAAACAGAGAACAGGAGACTTTAGTGAGTAACTCTGCAAACACATTTTGTTGGCTCATGTTTGATCTCTAAACAATTTAAGATAAAAAAGACCTTGCAAGTCTGATAGCAGAGTGGGTGGAGATAAAGAAAGTTACCCCAGAGTGAATGTAATAAACTTACTTGGAGAAATGGCCATATCCTGAGGCTGGAGTTAAAAAATAACAACAAAAAGGTCTCAGAGTGTGACTGCAGTGAAGTTTAACATTTTTCCTCGAGTTTTTCAACTTGCAGTGAGCAAATAATGGACGGGGGCTATTCTCCCACACAGCAATTGTGAAGTGATTGTTCCTCTTTTAGCTTACATGGCTTTTTCCAGGGATGGATTCCCTGTGGAAGGAGCAGAGAACTTCTATCAAAGGCACTTCCAGCCCTTCAGCCCGTGCTGCTGCTGCTCCTGAGTGTCTTTGCAGGAGCAGAATGACAGAAGCAGCTGCTCTGGTGGGGTTTGGTGCAGAGAAAATGAACAACTGCCAGGGAAGAATGACCAGAAACCCAAGGCACAGAAAAATGCCAAAACCCACTCCAGGTTTTCAGTGAGTTTGTCTGTGCTGCCCTAATCCCGAGTGCAACATCTGTGTGATTGTGTGAGCCCAGTTTGCTTCAGGGTGATGCCTTGGGAAGGCTGGCCTGGAACAGAGACTGGACAGAGCTGGAGAATAAATTAAATATTTATTGAAAGGCCTTTAGGGGACACCTTGGGCAGGACAAGAGCCTGGCCAGGGCTGCACCCAAGGTGGACCCAAAATGGGCACAAAATGGACGCCAAATGGACACAAAAATGGTCACAAAATGATCACAAAAGGGACCACAGGTCACGAGGTCTCACACTTTTATCAGTTTTGGTCCATTTGCACATTGGGGTTGAATTGTCCAATCCCAGCTCCAGGCTGTGAGCTCCCATCCTTCTTGTTCCTCCCTCCAGCCACCCTTGTTTGTGCTGTTGGGCTGAAAGTTGTCCTTGGTGTGCAGCAGGACAAGGATTTGTTTTGTGTCCCTAGAGCTGAGTGACCCTGACTGTGAGCTCAGAGCTGCACCCTGGGCACCACAGAACCTGAAATACATCAAAGATAAAACTTCAGGCATCATTTCCCCCCTTTAGAGGCTCGGCAAGGCCTTTTCCTTGTCGAGTCTCTATTCTAAATATCTACTAATAATAGGTATTCAGTAACAGATAAGTATCTAACAATAGTAAACAACTAACAATAATAAACACCTAAAATGATAAACATCTAATAACAGATAAATATCTAATAGTAAATAAATATCTAGCAGAGAAGAAGGCTCCCAGTGCTTCTGTAGTTCCTGTGATGATATTTTTTTAACTTTAAAATCGTTTTTTGGGTCCTGTGTTCATTCATAATTGCACAGAGAGTGGCACAAGTGCTGAGCCCACTCAGCAGCTGTGACTGGTGAGTGATGTTGAGTCAGCAGATGAGTTTTCAGAGCTCACATTTTGGTAAAGAGGGCTCAGGCAGCACGTTGAGTTTGTGGCAGCTTCCTGTTCCATGGTGGGTGAAGAGAGAATGTGTGAGATGTGGTTTTTTCCCTGTTCCAGCTGCTCTGAAAGTTCTGGAGCTGCTTTATTCTTAGACAGAAGTAGCCAGTGCTTCATGGTGATGTTGGTTTAATCCTGCAAAATCTGTGAAGTTGAGTATTTGGAGTGAAATAGTCTTGGAAATGTGATATATTTACATAGGAAAGCAATGGCTGTGAAAATTATTTTTATGGGCTCCCCCTGAAATGGGAGCTGGGAGGAAAGTGGCCATTTGAGTGGAAATTTCACAGATGAACAGGCTGAGCCAAGTGTGGCACACACAGATTCTTGCACAGCCCTGCAGTAAACGAAATAATCTGAACATGCTGTTTGTTTATTCAATGTTACTCCTCTATGCAGAACTGTGTTGTGCAAAGTAAATAAACCCAGGGGAAAAAAAATCCCCATAATAATTGGAGTTGTAATAAAAACACTGAAGTTGTTTGAATCTAATCTGAGGGAACAGCGAGGGTTTAACCCTGCAGTTCTGTCAGGTGGATTCTGTGAATCTTTACCCACCAGGCACCCTGAGCTGGCTGGGTTTGATGTGGTGTCAGCCTCAGCACAGACTGCACTGGTGTGAAGTGCTTCACTGCAACTTTACTTTCAAATTCAAGTTTAGCAAGGAGCAGCCTGCACTGCAATCTGGATTTCTCAGAGTTGTTTGCACAGCTCTGGCTCCTTGAGACTTAGACAATACGAGGTGGAGCTCAGAGTGTTTCAGATGCAGGTAGAATAAATATGGATGATCTGTCAGTCACTGATCAACTTCTTTATTTGTCCTTAAGACAGGAACTTTAAAATCCTTTTGCCTTTAAGTTTTGAGGTGTTGTTGGCACCTTCTTAGCTTTTCATCCTGAGGCTTCAAGGAGAAAAGCCCTGGAGCTGGCCAGGTTTCAAACCTGCTCTGTCATTCACTACCCATCAATAATGAAATGGTGACTGATGGGGATTTTTTAAATTGGAAACGATTTAAAGAAAAAAAAAAAAAAAAGACATTTTGCACTTGCCAGTCAGAGGAAGGTGCTTGTGCTGCAGTTATGCAGATGAGGGGTGTGATCCTTTCACTGAAGTGATCTCTGTGTGAACAGCAATAGAGAAAATCCCAAACTTTGCTGCTGGGGAATTCCCTCACCTCTGGAAATGTAGGAAATTTAATGTTTCTTGCAGAATCCCTGCAGGTTTTGCTCTGGCCATTCCCTGGCAGCTGACAGGTTCATTTGGTGCTCAGTGCACTTCCATCACATCCCCCTGTGGTTACCTGAGCCACTGCTGCCAGGGGCAGAGCAAACAGCATCCCCTGCCTGCTGGGTTCATTCAGGGAGGGCTGAGAGACCCCAGGCACAGCCTCAAAAAACGCCAAAACTTCAGGCATCATTGCCCCCCTTTAGAGCCTTGGCAAGGCCTTTTCCTTGTTGAGTTTTTATTCTAAATATCTACTAATCATAGGTATTCAATAACAGATAAGTATCTAACAATAGTGAACAACTAACAGTAATAAACACCTAGAAATAATAAACATCATTTTGCAGCAGCAAAAACAATTTGTGTCTTGTGCTGCTCCCAGTGCTGCAGGAGCAGGGACAGGAATATTGAGGGCTGGGATTCCTGCAGGACTGAGGGAATTTCCTGTGCACGGGATCAGGGACTCCTCAGCTGACTTCTCAAAAGTCAAAGCAGCCTTTTTCCTTCTCTGATGTGCTTTCAAAAGCTTTGTGCATGAACACTCAGTGTGCTCAGGTGTCTGCCTTTCAGACATTCTACACCATGGGCTAATTTTGGGTTTCAGCACGCAGTGGCTTCCTGGAAACTTAGGAATTGGATGTGGGCAGATTCAGCATTATTGGTGAATTAGGGGGAAAAAAGATAATTTATCTCTGTGAGTTGAATGCTTCCTTTTTGAGATATTCTCCTTTCGTGAAAGGTCCTGTTTTTATAACTGGAAAAGCAGATTTTGTTAGTGCAGTTGTAACTAGCGTGGTTTGGTTTGGTTTGAATTAATTAATTCCTGTAATCTGTGGATTACAGGTTAGCTCTATTTTTGGAAAAGCAGGGTAGGGGCAGGACTTGCTAACAGATTGCCCTGGAAGTGGCAGATGGCATCCCTTACCCTGTACCAGCTTTGTAGGGCATGGTCTGTGAGTGCTGGTGAGATGTAAAACAATGCAGCCATTCGCTGCACTCCCTCATTTGATTCCAGATCAACGCTGGAGCCTCTTCCTCTTTGCCCTTGTCCTTTTTAAAATGTTTTATGGGTTTTGTTTTTGGCACTGGCATGCTCCCAGTTAGCTCCAGGTATAAAGTGATACCTGTTCTCAGTGAGCACTCCCCATCCAAGAAGTTATTTCGTGTCTGCAGTGAACTGAAGAATTTTTTTAGGAGTTGAGGGATCTTTTTTGAGGATGGAGGTAGCTTCAAACATTTACACACGCTGAAGTTACCATTTCTGTGAAGTTTTCAAAAGGCTGCTTTGTATTTTACTGTTTATGCTGAATTGCTTTAGGATGTGGGGGTTTATTCGGTTTTAATTTTTATCTTCAGGAATTGAAAGAATTTGGAATACTAACATGGGTTTTTTCCCTCTTTCTCTCCCCTCGCCTCTTCAAGAACCTTTTTAAAACGCTGGGGTTGTTGGAGTGGTTGAATTTTTCCTGGCTTTGAGTGAGAAATTCAGAAGACTGAAGCCCAGGCTCACTGTCTACCTTTCACGGAGGCCCAGCCGTGAGAGGACAGAAGAAGGCACGTGGCGAATCATGACAGCAGACAAGGAGAAAGACAAAGACAAAGAGAAGGACAGGGACAGGGACCGGGACAAGGAGCGGGACAAGAGGGACAAGGGCAGGGAGAGCGAGAACTCGCGGCCCCGGCGCAGCTGCACCTTGGAGGGAGGCGCCAAGAACTACGCCGAGAGCGACCACAGCGAGGACGAGGACAATGACAACAACAGTGCCACCACCGAGGAGTCCACCAAGAAGAGCAAGAAGAAACCCCCCAAGAAGAAGTCGCGCTACGAGAGAACCGACAACGGCGAGATCACGTCCTTCATCACCGAGGATGACGTGGTGTACAGGCCTGGAGGTAAGGAGCTCTGGGTTGGTGTTTGTTCTGGTGGCCCTGGTGGCCCAGAGCTGCCAGGCAGGGGCTGTGTGTGCCCCTGGGGATTGGGACTGGCCCTGTCCTGGGGGAGGCTGCAGTCTGTCCCTTGCAGATTCGTGTGGGTGTGCATGGAAAGCTTCTGGCTGTGTCTTGTGTCTGACTTGTGGGAATGAACTGGGCTCGCCTTTGGAAAGGAGCCACCCTCTGCTTTCTGCTGCATTCATTATCTGTGTATCACATGGAATCTCTGTCCCTGGGAGTGTGGAAATGAAATTGGATAATGCATTAAATGCTTCACTCCCACTTTGGAGCGAGACCCGCTCTGAGCTGGGGGGATGTGGAGACATCTTCAACCTTTCTGGCAGGCTTTTCTGGGAATTTCTGATGGCTTTGTAGAGTTCTCTGAGCTGGGGGGATGTGGAGACATCTTCAGCCTTTCTGGCAGGCTTTTCTGGGAATCTCTGACTGCTTTGTAGAGTTCTCTGAGCTGGGGGGATGTGGAGACATCTTCAACCTTTCTGGCAGGCTTTTCTGGGAATCTCTGATTGCTCTGTAGAGCTCTGCTCCTGTGCTCTGTGAAATATAACCCCGGTGACTGAGGATCTCATAGCTGCTCTTGCTCTGATTTCACCCCTCATTAGTGGCTGTGGCTGTGCCCAGCTGTTGGGCAGGGCAGGGCTGGAATCAGGGATGTTTTGGGGACAGCACCAGGAGCTTGCAGTGTGCTCTGGATGTCTTGGATGTGCCTCTTAATTACTGCCAAGTTCACAGAAGTTTTTAGGGTCTCTCATAAAGTTCCAGGGTCTAACCTGTGGCAGCAGCCAGGAAATGTTTTCCTCAAAGTGCACTTGAGATGAAATTACCCAACTCCCTTTTTTTGAGTCCAGACTTGCCTGTCTGTCTGCACAGCACTTTGAAAGTCTGTTTGCAGTTTGTTCCCCAGAGCTGTGGCTGTGTTTGGCTGCTCTGCCCTAAGGGCCCTGGCAGGTTGATGTTCCTGTGGAGCCAGAGCTGCTCTGACCCTGCTGGGGCCACCAGAGACGGCTCCAGACTGGAACCAGGGATCCAGTGAGGTCAGATCCATCCCATTGTCCATGAGCACAGCTCAGCTGCAGGAACCTCCCCAGGTCAGGTGGGAATGTTGGCAGTGCTGCACCCAGTTTTAGTGGCTGTGGGTGCTCAGGGTGCTCGTGCTGTGTGTGGGGACACGTCCAGGTGCTGCTCTCCATCCTCCTCCTCCTTCCACGGGAGCCTGGAGCAGTCTGCTTTTCACTGAGCTCTGCCAGCATTAGTCAGAATAGCTTCTCTTGAAATGCTTCAGCTTCAATTTCAGCTCGTTTCATCCATCACTGCAAAGGAGCTGTTTTTGCCATGGTGTCAGGGCTCGTGGCTGAGTAATATTTGTTTTTGAGCTGTGGCAACTGGGAGCCTGCGGAAGCGTCAGCTTTGGTGGCAATCTGATTTTCAGTGTCAGAGGATGAAAAATAATTCAGAATCTGTTGAGAACAGCTGTTGTGTGGGCCCAGGAGTACAATGTGATACACTGGCTTTATTGCAAAAAGAGTTTGCTTAAAATGAAGATGGGAAATCAGTTTGTGGTCTCAGTTTTATCCTGCAGTGGGATGGGGCAGTGGCTGTGCCTGGTCTGGAGGAGGTTGTCCAGAGAAGGAGCAAGGAAAGCCCTTCTGTTTGTGATAATGGGAATATTTTGGAACTGTTCTGTAACCTAAACCCCTGCTCATTAAATTTTACATTTTGTTAATAGTAATCACCATGAGGGATGTATCCTGGCATTGAAACTTTCCTGTTGTGTTGGCTCTTTGTGCTGTTGTAAAATTTGTCTTGGAAAGTGCTGAGAGTGGTGAGAACAAACACGAGCTCAGCTCTGGAGGGACCTGAGCACGGCTGAAACCTTCACTGACTCTACCCATTTTTAAATTTGATTGTAAAGGTGATTTCTTATCAGGAGTGAGATCTTGAGTCCACATCCCTGTGCTGGAGGCATAAACCAAAGTTAGCATCCCTTACAGAAGGAGCTCCTCCAGCCCCTTACATCCAGGGAGATGTATTTGTGGCTGAGGGTGAAAATTACATCAATCTTAAGAGGGATTAGAGAGTTTAAATTAATGAGACACAGCAAGGATTAGGGAGATGAAAATTAAAGGTGTGTGCAGAAGGGATAGCTGTCTTCAGCTTACATCTGGGCTTTAAGGAAGGGAAATCCTTTCCAATCACAGTTGGTTCTTTCTCTTAAGTGCTCTCATCTGATATGGAGGAAAGTTCAAGGTCTGCATTTCTTGGTTAAAGTCTCATTCTGTGTTTACCCCATTGCTGTGGAGTGCTTAATCCAGCACTTAATTCTGCTTTTTTTCCTGTGCTGAGCTCAGCAGCTGTATTGGGGTAATAGCAAATAAACTGTAAATAAACAGATAATCAAGATCATTGAGCTTTTTTTCGAGAGCAAAAGGTTTCACTGTATTGTTACCATGTAAATACTGCTCTTATTAATTTGCATAGATATAATGAATGCGTGCACAGCTTTAAATAATGTATTAAAAAGAATTGAGTAGGGCTTAGACAACCCTGTGCAATTAATCTTCTCTACTTTGCTGGAAATCACACAGGCCTATCCTAAAAGCTTGTTGGCCCAGTTCTCCATCTGTCCCCTCAGTTTCCACAACCTCCCTCCCATTTCCTTCCAGATTCAATCTCGGGGGTTTTCCTTCTTTTTTTCCCTCACAATTCCCAACTTGCTGTTGTCAGAATACCTGTTGGAGCAGCATTAATTTTTGTTGCACTGTGTATATTCAAATTTGCTTTAGGCTTCCTTACCATAGGGAGATGACAATGGAAGAGTTGTGTTAAGACTGAGAGGTTTTTTGATTTCAGTTAGATCATTTAATGCTGATTTTCCTTCCATCTCCCATGCAGATTGATCCCTCTTATGCCACTGGCTTTTACCAAAACCCACCTCAGGAGGGGCTGTTGCTGAATTAAATCCATGGAATTGGTGCTGCTGTGGTGGCTCCTGGAGTGCTGGGGGACAGCCTGGGCAGAGCAGGTGACTGTCACCTGCACATGGGGACAATATTGTTTGCTTTGCCTACACAGAAACATTTAAAGGGATCCTCAGGAATTAAAAGGATTGATGAGGATCTGTTCCTGCAGTGACATCAGTGGCTGTGTTTATACACAGGAGGTGGCACAGGGTGAAATGCTGTGACCACTGCAGGAATCAAAACCAGAGATGTGCAAAACCCCCTGGGACAGCCTGCAGGACAGTCCTGGGTGCCCTGGGGTTCCCTGTGGGGAGGGGAGTTTGTCCCAGCACGGAGCAAAGTGAAATCCTGCACTTTGCACTGGGGTATCCCCTGCTTTGGAGCTTCCAGAGGAGCACTGGGTAAGCTGGGCAGCAGCTCCAGTGTGCAGGGACTGAGATGTGGGACTGCAGATGCTGAACAATTCTGGCTGTGCCAGAATTCAATATAAAAATACACAGAATACAAACAGGAATTTTTTTCTATAAGCTTTGAAGTTCTGTGAGTGTGTTTCAGGCTGCTGGAGCTGGAAGGAGGAAAGTTAATTATTTTCTGGGAGGTTTTAATTTTAATTTATTGCTTGGGCAGAAGGAAGAAATGTAAGGAAAGGATTCTTTCAGCTGTACCATTGTAATTTTAGGGGGTCTTTGGCCAGACTGTGTTCTGTGCATGACCATGTTTGTTGATGTGTTTTACACATCATGGTCTCCTCCCTCAGAAGCTCCATGGTTGATCTGAGCATGTGTTCTAGAACAGTGCAATCTGTATTTTCCTCTTCTTTTGAAAGTCTGTTACCATTGTGATAGGAGATGGTTGAAAAAATTCAGTGGCAGACTTTGAGCTGCTGTAAATAGGAGTAACCTTAGGAGCTGTGCTTGTGAAAGTCCCCTTGTTTTTCACACTTCCACCACTGTTTTCAACTTTTCTGCATATGTGAATAGTGGTGAGGAAAACTTAGCAATCTTCTTTTAGAAAATATTATCTTCAAAACTTTTATTTCAATGGAAACAAATACATTCTCTGCCCATTCTTCCTTTAGTCATTGAAAGAAGGAAAAAAAACCATTAGAGGAAAGGCCTGGATTAGTAGGTGAGTCTTAAAACATGTCAGGGGAGTTAAGAAAATGCACAAAAACATCACAGGAGGGTTTTCTGTGGGTGATGGAAGTGTGCAGGAACAGCCTGTTCCAGTCTGCAGCTGGAGCTGGCTCTGTTTCCTTCTGGGACATCCCAGGGCTGTCATTAATTAATGAGTGGACATTGGGACAGGGGTGGATTTTAGAGCTCAGCTGAGCAGGTGAATAATCCTGAGCGTGGAAAAAACAGTTGAGGCTGCAGCAGAGCCCAGATCAGCCCAGAGGAAACTTTTGTCAGTACAAACCCTGGGCAGGAGCCAGAGTGGATAAAAAGACATTTACAGAGTTCACATTTCCTTCTAGCAGGGAAGGCACTGCTGCGTCCAGGGCAGCTGCTGGAGCCTGACAGATGGAGCCTTAAGTGCAGATCAAGGTTGAGCTGGCAAATGGATTCCTCTGGCTTTGTTTGGCTCTGGTAAATCACAGAGAGCAGCTCTGAGGGGCTGGGGGTGCCCAGGGCTGCTCTGTGGCTCTGGGGATGTGGATTCACCATCAGTTTGCCATCCTGACCTCATGGTTAGGCTGGAAAATGAAGGAGAAAGGTGCCACAGCAGTGCTGAGCCAAAGTAAATAAAACACACTGGTGCTGCAAGCTCAGCCTCACAGCTGCTGCTCTGACCTGTCCCTGGGAAGGGTTTCTCACAGATATTTACATTTCATTTTCCTCCTCTGGACAGTCTCTGGTCAGGGCTGCACCTGCAGCTGGTGGAATGGGTGCTGCTCTGGCTGAGCAGGAGGATGGAGGGATGGGTGAGCTGGGAGGGAAATGGGAATGGCTGATGTTTTTCTGTTTGAGGGTTCACAAATAAAGCCCATCCATGTGTTGATGAGGTTTTGGGGTGTGTTACACTTTAATTATTGTAAGGACAGCAAAGGGAGAGGAGTTAAAAAACCACTTGATGTTTGTGATGGGCTTGGGAATGGCTGAGTTTTCTGAGAGGCTTTAAAATAAATCAGGTGAGGCCATGTGGTGCATTTTTGGTGCTGTTTGTCCTCTGTGTGTCCCACATTGTCCATGAGGAGCTTTGGGAGGCAGGTGGCTACAGGGGAATTGTGAAATATCACTGAGAAGAGCTGGGGCCAACTGTGGCACCTCCAGCAAATGTTTTCTGTGGCCTTCAAAGGCCAGAAAAAGCCTGTTAGAGGTGGCCTGTGTGCAGCAAAGCTTATCTGGTGCTAGAGGAGGAGTTTCTGGTTATTTAATTAATTTCTTTTATCAGCCTGGATTGCTGTTCCCACCCCTCCTCCCTTTTTGTGTGGTTAATTGAAAAAACAACTCCAAGGCAGGAGGAGCCCCTGGCAGGAGGAGCCAGGGTGTCTCTGCTTGCAGTGTGGCATTTTTGGTGACAAAAGTTTGTGTAAAAACCCGTTTGCTTTGTGCCAGATCTGTTAACGAAGGATGTGTGCATGCACCTTCCAAGGAGAACTGTGCAATGTTGTGGACATGCTTGAAAAGTGCAGGAAAATAATTGGTGTGGGAAATGATGTAGCTGGGGGCCTGAGCTGCAGAACAGTTGCTTTTATGAAATTGGGAACTGCAGAGTACAATTAGCTGTCATTAATTTTGTTGAATAGAAATATGTTCCATTTATTGTACAATCAGGAGCCAGGCTTGAATGAGTTTAAATAGATGAAATCTAAATTATACTGACAGTCCATTAAACAGCAGCAAAACCCCTTAAAGAAAATGGATTCACTATGATACCGGTTTATAATAAAATCATTTGCCAAATAAGAACTACAGCCCAGGCACTGGGAATACTCCTGTGAGCTTCAGATGAGCACAGTAAATTGGTTGAACCATTTATTGCAGAGCAGGGCTGGAGCTCGTCGTTCCCTGACAAGGAGCCAGCAGCGTTGCCTGAAATGTGCTCAGCAGGAAGTGACACTAAAAGATCAGACTGGCAATTTGTTTGTTGTCAGCCATATGGGGGAAGAGAGGCGAGTGCACAGCTCCCTACCTGTCACTGGGAATTTTCTTGGAGCCCAGGGCACGTGTTTGGCATTCCCAGGGCCCTGCTCGCTGTGTTTGTCACTGAACCACGGTGCCAAACGTGCTGCTGCTGCAGGCTTGTCTCCATTGCTGACCTTTGTTTGCAAGGCTTTGGCAATTTTCCTGCTCTTGGAATGCAGGCGAGTTCAGATTTCAGCCTTTGGAGCTCCCTGAGTTCTGCAAACGTTGATTGTGATCCTTTGGAAGGTGCCACTGGCTCACTGAGGGACTGTGACTGCTGAACCCTGCTCCAGTCCCACTGAGCTGTCCTGGGGTGCTCAGGGGTGCTGGAATTGAACCTGAGCCACTGCCAGGGCCCTGGGCTTCCCTGTGCCCTGGCAGAGCAGCTCCTGCAGGAGGATCCAGGACTGCCTGGCCAGGCTCCCTCAGGGGCTGGCACAGGGCTCTGGGACCACTGAGCCTTCTCATTCCTTAATTCAGGAGTGTAGATATTCCTTAATTCAGGAGTGTAGGTATTCCCCAATTCAGGAGTGCAAATATTCCCTAATTCAGCAGTGCAAATATTCCCTAATTCAGGAGTGCAAATATTCCCTAATTCAGGAATGTAACTATCCTCCCATTGCTGCTCCCACAGTTGAGCTCAGGGTTTGGACATGTCTGTGCACACCTGCAGTGTGAGTTTGTGGAACCTGGTGAGGAGGGGTTGGAGATAATTCCTTGACAAAGGCTCTCAAGGAATATCTTCCCTGTGGAAGGCTGGAGCTGTGCAGAGAGCCCGTGGCTTTGTTCCTTGCATGATGGAAGTGTTGACTCATTAGGTGGAACATGAAAGGATTTTAATTGTGAAGATGGTTACCACAAAAACTGCAGCATTTCAGCTGCTGAAGGTTCAGAAAATGGAGCTGGTTTTGGGGTGTTTTTCCAGGGGAATTTTTTATTTTATGTCCGTGCATTGAAGCTCTGATTTTAAAAGCAGCTTTTAGTGTGGGAATATTAATGTAACCCTTCAGAAGTAGGGCACATCTGGTGAATATCACAAGCCCAAAGGCAGAATGACTCTGAACCATGTGTCAGGGAAATGCTTCATCTCCAGTGGGACGTTTTACACGGAATTGGGAAGTGAGCAATGCACTCATGGCTGCAGACAGGCAGGGAATCCACTCAGCAGTTCCTCGCTCTGATTTCCAAAGGTTATGGAAAGCCCTTTCATTCTGGTTTATTTTTGTTAAATTTCTTTCCTTTGGGAACATTTGCTGGTTTGTCACTGCTAAACTCTGGGATTTAACACGTCAGGTGTTGAATTTGTCCCGGGTGGTCCTTGGAAGCTGACACAGGGATGGTACCTGTGGGGAAAGCCAGAGGGGGAATTTCCAGCACCCCCATTTCCCCTGTGCTCCCTGCCTTCATCCTTCTGCTTTCCTGGTGAATGGGGAACATGTGAGGATGGCTGTCCTGCAGTAAAAGAAATTAAATTACACTTGACTGAAGCTGTGTAGGCCTGTACAGAAGCTCTGTGCAGCCAGAGAGAGCTGAAATTGTTCCAGAAGTGTGTGGTCAGTGGAAAAAAAGCTACAATGGCACATTGCAGTGTGCTGAGGATGAGGAAGGGACCATTCTGCAGCTTTCAGTGGCATAAATCCAATTCATACAGGTTTGTTGCATATTAGAAAAATGATAATGCAGTTTTCCTTTTCTTGGGTCCCTGTGGAATGTGTTTGGATTTCTGGTAAATGGAAGGAATTGCTCTTTATGGTGAGTTCTGAGAGGCTGATGTGAGTGCCTCTGTAAATATTCTCCTTTTCTGGGGGGCATCTTTGGAGTTGCTGTCATCCACGACATTGCTGTGCACCTGAATAAACTTGTTTTCCTTATCTGCCCGGCCTCCCTTGCTCCAGAGACTCGTAACTGGATGTCATCATTGTTTTAGGGCTTGGCAGGCAGCCAGCAGTGCCTCCCTCAAATGCAACCCAGAGCCAGTTTTGATCCATGCATCCCCTCGCTCTGTGCCAGCCACCTCACAGGGATGCTGGGCTGTTTGTGCTGCCTCTGCCTGATAAAACTCGGGAAAATGAGGCTTGCACAGCCGAGATACCGAGGGGAAAAACCCCAAAATATCCTTCAAGTTGTGGTGGTGTGTGTGTGTGAAATGTGGCAGCTTTTCCCCCAGAGTTCTGCAGAGCAGCTCCTGGTGCAGCAGGGTGGGGATGGATGGGATCCCCAGCACTGATGGGGTCAGGGGCTGCAGCCTTGTCCAGTGCACTGATCAGGGAAATCTGGGATAACCAGGGCTGCAGGAGTGCTTGGATGTGGTGAAATTGCTGGAGTGTCCAAATGAGCTGGATTGAATCGAATTGAGTCTTTAAAATTTGGAGATTTTGGAGGTTTTCTGTAGAAATCCCCAAAAGCTGATGGAAAATCCCTCCTGGGACAGTGGTGTGTGATGTCTCTCCCGTGTTTTGAGCAGCAGTTCCTTATCTGTGTGTCAGAGGGGACACCAGGACTGTCCTTTAAATATTTGCTTGGCTTTGGGGCTGGCATCTCTCTGTTTAGCAGGCTGTGTGTGAGTTTGCTGAGTTCCAAGGTCAGGATCATTAATCAGGCACTTCTCTCCCATCCCGCCGTGTTTTCATTCCGAGGGCATTGCTTTTGTTGTAGTTCTTGCCAAGACTGTTTTGAATACAACAGACCTTATGTTACAGCAGCCTTGGAGAGCCCGCTTGTCAAAAGCAAACAAAAATAATTACTGTGTTTCTGTCTTGTCAAATGTAATTGGAGAAAGCGCAGGCCTTCCCTGAGGTAAATCTGATTTAAGTTTGCTGTGTTTCATCTATGATTGGTTGCCTTGGTTTTCTTCACCATTAGAAGAGAAAATATGTTAGTGCTGGGTTCTTAATGGCAAGCTGACCATGAAAAATCTGATTACTTTCCTCTCTTATTTTGGTCTGGTTCATAGGCTGTGACCTGGTCATTGTTATTAACTCGATCCAGAGCGGTCTTGAAATTCCTTTCTTTTTGTTTTCCTAGCAAAACGTCTGTTCAAATCAAAGTCAATTTTTATGCAGTTAATTCCCTTATTTATCATCATAAATAGTTTCTATTTTTAGATCCCGCTCAGAATAAATCACACAATATGCAAATGAAATGGTGGTTCTTTCAAAGTTTAAGCTGTGTTTGAATTTATCCTGTTTTTACGTTCTTTCTTGGAGGCACAGAAGTTAATGCCCATTATTCTAAAATCTTGTGTTTTTAAAGATTGCGTTTATATCGAAAGTCGCCGGCCGAACACGCCCTATTTCATCTGCAGCATTCAAGACTTCAAACTGGTAAGGAACATTTTCACATCTCCCCCTTTCCCCTGCCCCAGCCTCCAGAGGAGGGGATATTTCTTAGCCTGATCCCTTCCTGTAGCTCCTTGTGGTGAATCTTTACCCTGTGGAACAGGAGCTGGTTTTTATTAAACCCCAGCTCTGTCTTTGGTGCAGCCTCAGTTCTCTGGGGGAGTTCAGTTTGTGATCCCTGCCCTGTCCAGCTGAACAGAAAGGTGAACTTTGAGTTGAGTGTTTTCAGGAAATTTGTGGCTCAGGAAGTTAAATTTTTCCTGGGAAGTTAAATTGGGCTGTGCCTTCTCCAGCACAGCCCTGGGATGAGGCTGGCTCGTGGCAGCCTCTGCATCTCATCTGACCATGGGCTGAAGGGACACCAGACCAAGGTGACCAATTTAATTGGGAAAAATAGAAAATAACATTGGAAAACCTGTCAGCACTTCATTCTTTGATAATGAAAGGTCAGGGACCTGAGCAAGAACAACTCAGAGCTGTGTGTGCCCCTCTCTGTGAGAATCTGCACTCTGAAAGGTTCAGCCTGGTCCCCTTGCTGAGGCAGGAGCTTGGGCACAGGCAGGGCTCAGCCTGGGACCTGGCAGAGATTTGTCAGCAGGAGATTTGGGAATTTCTGGGAATTTGTCACTGCTGCTTGTGCTGCACAGCTTTGGGACCTGGCAGAGTTTTGTCAGCAGGAGATTTGGGAATTTCTGGGAATTTGTTACTGCTGCTCGTTATTGCTTTATTGAAGTCCTGAGCACATAATAAACTCTCCTTATCAATGGATTGTCTGCAGACACAGATCACCACAGGCTGTTGCTGTCAGAATAAACCTTCCTTCCTTCCTTCCAAGCTTTTCCAATTATTCTGTGAGCTACAGGAGAATTTCCTCTGCTGATGTCCCTGGTGGTGCTTGGCCCTTGTGGGATTGTTCCCTCTTTCCTCCCCTTCTCCCTTCCTTTTTTAGGGATTTTTGTTGTGTGCAGGTTCTGGCAGTGCGTTCAGCTTTTGGGTCTGCCTGGAATGACATTGGGATGGTTCTGGGCACTCAGGTCCTGCTGAGCTGCATTAATTGCTCAGAGATGAACAAAAGCTCCTCAGCTGGACTGGACTGAGCTCTTTGCAAGCTTGTGGGAAATGTATTGCAGCTTTAGTACCTCTAGATGGTTTTGAAGTGGTTTCTCTGTACTCGTGTTCTCAGCAAAGGACTTGGCACAGGGCTGCTGGCAATTTCACATAATTTTTGACATGGAAACAGTGTCTCTGTTCTGTGTTTACTTTTGGCTGCTCAGAGTTCTCGAATTTCTCTGTTAATTTAATTTTTCTTACTGACATAGTGCATAAAGGGAACTCGTATAAATGACAAAACCAAAAACCTCTTGATGCTGATTATACCAGCAAAAATAAATCCCCAGTGTGTGTGTGTGGCTGTTGATTTTCCTGTTGGGGGAAAGGGAGGGTGAGCAGTGGAAAGGACACTTGATTTCTCTTCTAGTGCAAGATACCAACAGGAAAACAGCCTTGTTTTGCCTTCAGCTAAATATGTCAAGTGAAGCAGGAAAGTTAAAGTCAACAGCTTTGAAATGTCGCCTACTAATTAAATACATTATCATGCTGGTTGTCACAAAATAAAAGTTTTTGGCTGAGTGTGTGAGCTGTACCTTATGCTTCCCCTGGTTCTAGGTGCAGTGTGGGGACAGGAGTTGATGGGGGTGTTTAACTGATAGAAACAGGAACATAAACTTTTATTTTTTAAAAATGAGGGGGAGTTAAACATGACCCAGCCAATGCTGTGATCCACTCGTGCATCATCCTGCAGGGTGAGAGGTGCTGAGGCCGTTCTGGGCTGGGACCAAAGTGCTGCTGAGTTTCATGGTTCAGTTAAACTGGGGTTAATTTGCTGCTTCCAGTAAGATCTGAAATCACAACTGGATGATTTTATGTTTATTTCTGAGCTAGAAACTGGTTCTAAGAAGTCTGGCAGGCTGGTTCAGCATTCCGGGTCGCTCCCAGCCTGGTGCAGTCCCACTGCTGCAGAGGCAGGTTAATATCAGTGTTAAATATCATTTAGGGCAGCTCAGGACTCCAGTGTCTCCACACTGAGCCTTGCAAAAGCAGAGGTTGTTTTCCTCAGCCTCTCTCTGCAGTTCAGCACTGCTGGCAGGTGAAGTGCTGTTCCGTGATGCATTAGTTTATCCTTCCATCACAACTTTCTCTTGACATTAAGATGAATCAGTCCTATTAAAAATTATATGAGAGGAGCAGCTCTTTTCCTGAAGAGCAATTGCACTTCAGCAGCAGCCATCAGCTCCTCAGAGGGAGCTTTGCTCGCTGCTGATTCCTCAGGAAATGTCTCTGTTGCCATCCTGCCCTTGTGTGGCAGAGGCTGCTCCTTCCCTCTGAGTGTGATTGAGTTGGGATGAGCTGAGCAGGGCAGGCAGAGCTGTTCCCAAGCTCCAAGGGCAGCTGCAGGAGCTCTCTGGGTTTGTTTTCTCCATCAAAAACCCAAATGATGCCTTAAGGGAGGCCACGTGAGGAGCTGCTCAATGATTTGATCAATCCAGCTTAACTGTGTTGAAAACTGCCATGGATAACGTTTCACCCTCTTGTTTTTACCATTTTTGTGGTCCCAGATCCCTTCAAGCTTTCAGAGATTCATGGAAATGCCTTTGTGGGATGGAGGAGTGAAGTGTGATTGATGCCTTAGGGGCACTTGAGTTGTTGTGTCCTTTCTGCTCTGCTCCAGAAGTTCAGGTGCCTTTCCCTGCAGGACCAACGACATCCCTCAAAAATCATTTCCAGCAAGGTGTGGATGGTCTCAAAACCATCCCCAAAGATATTTTTTGGGGAAGGAGCTTTTAAAGGGCAGCAGCACTGAGGGTGTGACAGGAGAACTGCTCTGCCATGTGGGTCAGGAAATGCACTGACTGTCCCTGCAGCTGGAAAATTGGGAAAAGCTGGACTGCAGGGCAGGGTGAGCCCCCCCAGGGGCAAGGTGAGCCCCCCCCAGGGGCAGGGTGAGCCCCCCCAGGGGCAGGGTGAGCCCCCCCAGGGCAGGGTGAGCCCCCCAGGGCAGGGTGATCCCCCCAGGGCAGGGTGAGCCCCCCAGGCTGTCCCAGCACCTGCTGGGGGAACCCCTCTGTGCTGCAGGGGAGCAGCAGCAGTTGGTGGGAAGGGGCTGGGAGATGCTGATGAGCAGTGAGTGATTCCTGTGCATCCTGTCGTGCTCAGAAAGGAGAAATTTTTTCCCCCAGCTGCCCACAGAGACAAGTTACTTAAATAAAAATGACATGGCAGCAGAGCAGGGGTGTGCTGCAGAGGGAGAAGGATGTGTGGGGCTTGAGGGAGCATCACTTCCCTCTGCTCTGGGACTTTGAGCTGCCACCCCTGGGCTTGTCCTGGGTTTGTTCCACCCCTGGGTTTTGTCCTGGGTTTGTTCCACCCCTGGGTTTGTTCCACCCCTGGGTTTGTTCCACCCCTGGGTTTGTTCCACCCCTGGGTTTGTTCCAGCCTGGGTTTGTCCCACTGGAAAAGCAGGATGGATGTCCCTGCTGGACCTGGATCTCTGGGGGTTCTGTTCCTCCCCAGAGCAGCTCTGTTGGGAAGGGAGGAATCAAAGATGTAAAAAAACCCAGAGTAATGTTCCATCTCTTGTGCTGGTTTGGGTTTTGTCTGGGATTTTGCAGAACTTGGAGCAGGTCACTGGTTTATTTGTGCCCTCCAGCACTGAAATGTTGCAGTGTTGGCTGTTAAAAGTGCAGCTCCTTGTTCTCCTCTTGGAGAGTGGTGGGAAGGCAGGTCAGGTGGAAGGTGTGATATCCATAAATGCTTTTCTTTGCTTGCTTCACTTCACCAGTTTGAATTATTGAATTTAAAACATTTAAAGGGAAATGGCTGTTGTCTCTCAGAAGAGTATGAGATGTCTGTATTAAAAAAAAGGCACTAGATGATTTTTTTTCTTTGCTGATTGGGTTATTTTGTGCTGTCTGTGTCCCAGAACATTTTATTAATCTCTTTTTGGTGCTAATTCATTTTCTTTGGATTAATACTATCCTCTTTCAGGATTCAAGGCCAGATTATGCTTAAGGACTTTGATTAGGAACAAACTGTGGTGAAGCAATGATTAAATCTGAGTTTGCTCTGTTGCCTTCCATGTTTTTATTGGTTATCAGCTCCTTCTCCTTCATTGCTGATATTCAGTATTTGCTCTCCCTCCTCTGTCCCTCCAGCTGAGCCAGGGCTTGGGTTCAAGTGCTCTCCTGGAAATCTGGATTATGCAAGGTCATGACTGGCTTTAAACAACTTTTCCAACCTTGTTTTTCCCTTGGGGAGCACTTCTTTCCCCAGTTTTAGCCTGTCCTATCCAGCTAACAACGTCAGTTACTTTAAAAATGTTGTTTTTAGAGAAAAGGAAACTGCACAATGTAATTGGGGAGCTGGAAGGTGGGGAAAGGGCAGAGTAATGTGGCTTTAATACTTTGCTGGCATTGCCTGTCGAGCAGCTTTAAGGAGGAAAATGGGAAAAGTGGGATCCTTACCCTGGGATTCAGGGTTTGCTTTCTGTGGGGTTTTTGTTCCAGAACAATCTTACAGCTTGGGGTTTAAATTACACAGGCAAGTCAATAACATGGGAGCAGTTAATGCTTGGGTGCATTAAAAAAACATCAGTTCCTCTGATTATTTCTTTTCTGTGAGAAAACGCTCAGGTTGTTTACATCAGGAATTGTCTCCTGGATGTCAATCTGCTGCTTTCCCCTTCATTCTGCAGCAGCACCAGTGCATTTTTAACAATGCAGTTGTTCCCACAGCAGCCTGCTGCTGTCAGAAATCCACATTTCCTATTCATCAGGAAGTTAGGGGAGCATTCTTCTCGTTCATTTTAATTTGGCACGAGTCAAACACTTTAACAATCTCCAGGCTTGACGAAGTATTCCTTAAATGCTCTTTGGTGCTACAAATACCTTGATCAAAGCACAGGCAGCAGAGCAGGGCTGGCTGAGCCGTGTTTGAGTTGGCAGAGGAGGGGAGGTGAGCTGGGAATTGTCTGCAGTTCTGAACTTGCACGGCTCTGAAAAGAGGAGCTGGAATCAAATGTTGCTTCACCCCCCCGCCCCCAGTGTTAATTTTTCCCAAATTGATCCAATCTTCACTCATTTCATGCCCTTCAGCCTGGCTGCAGTCACTTATCCTTTTGTTGTGGGTTCTGTGCTCTGCTAAGAATTAATCAAACCTGGCCGAAATCACTTTGATCTCCTGCGTTTCTGGCACAGAACATCATCTGGAATTTCTGGGGGAAATAGCAAAGGATCTGCTCAGGCAGTCCTGTTTGTCATTCACACCCCAGCACTTGCTGCTGCTTCATTCACCCACTGCCCCCCAAAAGGAAACAAATCCTTTTTTAAAACTCTCTCTTAATTGAAGAGTGCTGTGTTTTGAAAGTAGCAATTCTCACTGAATTACTTTTCAGAGCAGGCCATTTGAAGAAACAGATTTGTATTTTCTTCAGGCTGAGGGTATGGCTTCAGAGCTAAAGGGTTTTATTAAATAGTAATATTTAATGTGTTTCTTTTGTAGTTTACACTGATTGTAATACAAAGAATTATAAACAGCGAAATTTCCTTTTATCCTTTTGTTTGTGGTTAATAAGTCCTAAAACTCTGTCCACTCTCTTCATCTTAATTAAAATGTTGATTGTGATTACTTCTGGCTGATGAAAACACACAATTAAACCTTAGCTGAGCGACTTGTGTGAGAAAATCCAATAAATGTGCAGCACTTCAGTTCCTGTGTGTGCCCAGTGGGTTCAGGGACATTTTATAACCCCCCACCCCCAGGTATATAAATTAAAGCTGCTTTAGGGAGTGCTGTGATGGGAAATCCAACAGGAATATCCCTGGGAATCCATCAGAATCAAAATTTTCCTGCAAAGCTCTCTCTGCAGAGAGCTCAGACAGGGGAACTTTGGTGGAGCTGCCTCCTCAGGAGTGGATGTGAGCAAAAAAAACCCCAAACCCTGCAGTGTTGGTTACAGGATTGTTTCATCCCATTGAAAGTGTCTTCCTCACCTGAAATAGCCAGCTGTTGGCATTAAATATATGATGCAAGAGCAGTAATTACATTTCAGATGTGAATATATTAATTATGTAGTGCCTCTAAACCCATGCGTATCCAGCTTTGATTAAGGCTCAATTTAAATATCAAAAGTAGTGCAGAGCCATGTCTGTGGGAAAGGGCTTCTCTGCCTGCACAGAGCAGAAATTGGCTGGATTTTGGTGTTTGGGAGGGAAGGCACCAAGCACAAGGTGGGACTTACCTGGGTGCTGAGCCAGGGGAGGTTGTGCTGGTTTGGAAAAGATCCTGGAGCATCACCCGGGAGTGGAACGGAACCCAGGGAGCTCTGAGAGGGAAGGAAAGCACCTGCACATGGACAGGAGCATGGCACTCTCATCCAGGAGGCTGGTTTGTGTTTTCCTCTGGGACAGCAAGTGCAAGTGGAGGGAGAAGTGGAGCACAGAAGGACAAAAGCCCCGGGGTGAGGAGTGAGAGCCCAGGAGCCCCAGCTCTGAGCCCAGGCTCTGTTCTACAACCACAGCAGAGCTGCAGAGCTGCCCCTCCTCTCATCCTGCCTCCTCACCTTGCCTGCTGCCAATTTCCAGCTCGGATAAATGAGTCCAAATTGCCTTTTTAAGGTTTTCCTGTGTTCCAGAGGGACCCGGAACCCGACCAGCAGATGGATTTTTCAGCGGAGTGTTTGTGCTTCCTCACATCCTGCCTTAATTTGGTGTCACATTTAAAATGCTAATGGCCACACTCTGAACTGGAGCATCAGAGGGAAGCTTTACACCAGAAAAACGCTGAATTTGCCACACAAAAGGAAACGTTATTAATTGTGATGCAGTTGCCCTTTGTGCCTGTGTGTTTACTTGATGGAAACATCTTGACTGTGGAGCTTTCTCCTTGAAGCCTGATTTGAATGGAGTACACAGCTGGATTGCCCCAGGGCCTTGTAACAATTTATAGTCTGGATGGAAAGGCAGAAGTGCATAAAAAGACAGTTGTGAAATGCTGCTAGTGCCCTGTAATAGAAAATCTGGGTATGATGACCTTGGCTGCCTGGGCCTCCGGGATCGCTGCGCTCTGATCCAAAGGATTATAAAATGGAAAGTCTTGCATCTCACCTGCAATTAAGGAGGACAAAAATTACCAAAAGAAATTTTCTTTTCTAAATTACGCAGTTCCTGCTTCCCCTCCTTTGCATTCCTCCTGCATATGGCCTTGCATTTTAGCAACCGTGTTAAATTTACATCTGTTATTCTCTGCACTCTTACAGGAGCTGGGGTTTCTGCATGCAGATATCTGGGTGAGGTTTCTGTAGCCACAAGCATTTATGTATTTAAAAGCCTCATTCTGTTTGCAGATGAATTGATGTTCTGTTCCTGAACTGCAGCTGAATTAATTTGTGGCAAATTTTTCCTGGCCAGTTCCGAGGCAGCGTGACCTTTCCTTTTTGGTGTGGAAAAAATGCTGATTAATACAGATTTTTTTTTTTCCCCCTCTGCTTCTCCAGATTCATCGGAGAAGAAAGGCAAAAAAAGAGATTTTCTTCTTCCTCCAAATCACTGCTAAACCTTTTCAAGGCGAGGTTGGGCAGGGTTTGGAGCAGGCTGGAGTGGTGGAAGGTCCCTGCCCATGGCACTGGGTGGCTTTGAGGTGCTCCCAGCCAGGCTCTGGAATTCAAGGCTCATGGATTCCATCCATGGCTCTGGAAGTGCTGCCCCGTGGCTGCTCAGTTTGCCATGAAGGGACAGAGCAGCCTTGCTAATAGGAGCCAGACGAATGAGACGTTTGAAGGAGCACTGAATTATTTAAAATCAAAAATTTCGCCTGCAAATGAGCTTGGCTTTTATGTCTGTCGTGCAGGAGATGGAGGGGCTGCAGTGGGGCACGTGTGGGGTGGGTCTGAGGCTGGAAATGTGGGTGCAGGGCATTGCAGGAGGTGGCAGCAGTGATGGAGAATCAGAGGTGACAGTTTAAGGATTGCTTGGCAGGGGCTGCTCAGTGATTAAATCCACTGATGCTGTCACTGAGCCGTGAGGCTGCAGATAACATTCTCTCCCCGTGCTGGAAACAAGAATCAATACAAACTCCTTGACAGGGGCTAAATTATTAAATAGAGCCTTCCTTACAATGTTTCATTATCTGGGATTTACCTCAGCTGGTGATTTGTCAGCAGCACGGGGAGATTTGCTGGGCGTTTTGTATTAAAATAATTCCAGATGCATATGAATCCATTTTGATAATTCCCCTCCTTTTTACAATGCTTCTCTGTGTGTATTTTGTATTTTTTTGGTTGCTATTACCCAGATGCCACTTTGAATTCTCACACAGATCCTAAGCCGTGCTGCACGGTGAGGTTTGGGCTTGTCACATCTGTGTAAAAATAAATTCTTTTTGTATGGCAGACTGTTCTCTAAGTGCTGCTTTCAGGCTGTGAAATTAGCAGGGGATTTGCAGTGTCTCTCAGGTGAGCTTCAGAACTGAGGGAAGAGGCATGAGGCTGCTCTGTGGATTTATGGGTACTGGAGTTTCACTGGACTCAGCTGAAATATGGAGCCACATTCTTTTTATTTTATTGTACATCTTGTGAAGGAAGGCAGGAGCAGGAACCATCCATTCTGAGGCAGCTAAAGCAGCAGATTTTGCATTCCCAAGGTGCTCAGGGCTGTGTGGAGATGCTGTGCTCAGACCTGGCTGAGATCTGTAATTTCATCAGTGCCATTATTTTGTCAATTAACCAACGTTTAACATTTTTTTTTAGTGAGATTTTGGGGCTGTTTTTCTGAGTAGCCCTGACAGTGTAATGCACCAATGCAAGTGAATTAATTCCTGCAGAGCTGCAGTGTTATGTCACAATTACATCATGGCCTTTTGGAGAGGCAGAGTGTTCATATTTGGAGGTTTAAAGCAGATGGCAGCATTGTTCAGAGTGAGCATTAAACAGCTGGAAGTTAAGGCAATATCTGTGTTTTTTAGGGCTGGAATCCAGCTCTGCCTCCATTCCTTCCATATGGCCTGGATCTTTGCAATTGCAATCCAGACCTTACAGCACAGGGGCTGCATAAAAGAAACCCCAAACACACATTTAAAACACCAAAACAAACAAAAAACCCCCCCCTACAGAATAATCAAACAGGAAGGTTGTTTTGATTTTTTTTTTTCCCTTTTTAACGTGATTGCCCAGGTTGGTTTTGCCCCACTTGGCATCCAGCAGTTGGAATTTTCGTGGCTGGTTTGTTGGCACAGCAGCACTGTGGCTGTGGGGGATTATTTCCCCCCAGGAAAGGCCCCTGGGCTGATATTTATAATTTTCTTAAGCCTTTTATCATGGCAGTGTGGGCTTCACCACTTTTAGCTTTTTATTTTACCTTTCTCCTGTCTTGTTTCCTCCCCCTTACCCCAAGTAAACCTGATTCCTACACCTGTGCTGAGATAATTGAGTGCTAAATAAATCATTGTGTGCCAGCTGGAAAATACAGAGAAAAAAAATGTTATCTCTAGCTTTTAGAAAAAAAAAAGGTATCAAATTGTACATTAGCTGGGTTTTATGTAGCAAGAGAAAATGGAGTTAGAATAAATTTAGCCATGTCCTCTGGTGTTGAATAGTGAGAGCATCTGTCATGTTTAATAATGCTTCTGACCTTTAGGATTATTGAAGTTGAAATTTTCTCTCTGGTCATTTGGGGGTACTTGAGCACTGTCAGATTTCCTGTGTCTCTGCTCAGCCTCCAAAGACACGTTGTTCTGCTTGGTGAGCTGCTGAGGATAATTCATTAAAGGGATTTGTTTTCCTGCTTTCAGAAGGGTTTCCTCGAGGAATGGCAAATGTGGCAGTGGCCACTGAATTTTCCAGTGTGGGTCCCATCCCTCAGGGATGAGCTTGGAATTGTTCTTGAAGGTGGAGGTGATGCTTTGCATGCTCTTGTGGCATGGAAGGCTCAGGGCAGGATTTGGGGTTGTGGGACACCCCAAAACTCCCAGTGCCAGCTGGCCCTGGCCTGGCAGTGTGTCCTGTGGGGTGTGAGCTCTGGGACCGCCCTGGGCCAGGAGGGGTTAATTTTGTAAGGGCTTTAAATGCTGGGAAGGGTCTGAGAGGGACAGAGGAGCTGGCAGGGAGGGGGAAAGGGTGTGGATGCTCTCTGAACACCTGCTCTGTACCTGAGATAGGTAAAATTTCCTTTTTTGTATACCTGTTCTGTGTGAGTGACAGGAAAGGCAAAATCTCCTTTTTTTGAGTACCTGTTCTGTACCTGAGTGGCAGGAAAGGCAGAATCCTCTTTTTTGGACACCCATTCTGTACCTGAGTGGCAGGAAAGGTAAAATTTCCTTTTTTGAGTACCTGTTCTGTACCTGAGTGGCAGGAAAGGCAAAATCTCCTTTTTTAAAATACCTGTTCTGTACCTGAGTGGCAGGAAAGGCAGAATCTCCCTTTTTATTCAGCAGGGACTGACGGAGCCACTTAGGAAAAGGCTTTGAGTCAGCTCCACCTTGTGCCTGCCTGGCAGAGCTTCAGATGCTCCCAGGCTGGAGCTGGTGTCACCCCTGGGCACGGGCAGCCAGGGATGTGATGGATCTGCGTTTTTGACACCACAGTCACTCAACACTGATCCATGGAGGATTTGGACTTGTAATTTTGATTAAAGTGATTGATTTTTAAAGCAGGCTCCGTTCGTTTTGGGCCATTAGAGGGTATTTGAAAGGAAAATAACTCTTTAATTAAATTAGCAGCTCGTAAGCATCCTGCTCTGCTTTCTAAGCAGAACTTCTGGGGGTTTTTAAATCATCCCCTTCAGTTGTTTGTTGGCACATTTTAAGGTTAAAAGTGATGCAAAATTATTAAAACCAACAAACTCCTGCTGAGCAGCTCTGACACTTCAAATCGAGTTTTTCTTTTGGGAAAACACCCAAGTTATGTCGTTTAAAGCAATTCTTGTCCATCCACCTGGATGTGATATTAATATACCCCATGGAAGGAACGCTGTGTGAACAACAAAGCGCTTCCCTTTTATTTGTAAAACATCCTTTTTAGACTACAAACACGGCTAAAACGTTCAGTTTATGGAGAGAATCAAATAAATAAGATAAAAGAATATATATGTTTCACTGCTGTGGAATAGAAAGACATAATTTATGCTCTGTGTCTCCCGTCGTTGCGATTAGTGACCTGAGGCTGTTGAACTTCCTCTTTATGGATTGGGAAAATGCTGTGACAGTTTTCAAGGGAATTGCTCTCTTTGAGTTTAAAGAGATGAAAATGGGTCTGCTAACAAGGACCAGCTTCAGCGTGTGCTTTCATATTCCTCGTGGTTAAAAAAAAAAAAGGAAGGCGAAAAAAAAGAAAAGGCAATTGGGTGCTTTGATATGTGTGAACCCCGGGACCCTGGCAGGCAGAAGCTGCAGAATGTGGAATATCAGGCAGGGCTGCAGGGAGCCTGCAGGAAGGTGTTCCTGGGATGCTTTCTGCAGTGTCTGGGGATGAGGAGATTCAGAAAAGTGTTTTCCAAGAGGGGAGCTGCCCTTTGGTGCCAGCTTTGCTGTTCTGAGCTGCTGTTAGTGGTTCCCATGTTGGCGTTCCAGGAGAGCTCCCAGACCCAGCAATTCCCTCTCCCTGAGCTCCCTCTTGGTCCTGGGTGATGATCACCAGCCTGGGCTGGGATTTAGAGCTGGGGCAAATCTGTGAGGAAATACCTGAAAACTGCACCCCGATTTCAGGTGTGGCTTTGTGGGCTTTGCTGCACCCTCAGAATGTGAACTCCTGGAGTTTTGAGCTGGTTTGGGCCTTTCAGCTGAAAACTTCACACTCTGAAATGCAGAATTCCATCAGGTGTGGTGAAATCTCATCATAAATCTCTGATCTGGAGGTGATTAAACTGAGGGGCTGTTTGTTACTGAAGACATTGGGCCAGGAAAACAAACAGCTGGGAGCACATCTGGAGCGTGGCTGCGTTTGCAAGAGGCAGGGTAAATATTGAAACGTGAGCTAATCCTGCGTCCTAGCACAGATTAATTTATCATGTGCTCCTTGGGAGGCACTTGTAGCACGAGTGCTGCCGTTTACACCCGTTCAAGTGCCGGGAAATGGCTTTGGATGTGTCAGTGCAGGAATATTTCAGTGCACTTTTGTGAGGTGCTGAGCTCTCCAGGCCTTTCCAGGTCAGCTTCCCTGGGAGGTGGCACAGCCAGGGCTGCAGACAAGTGCACAGGCAGCTGAAATGTGGGCTCAGTATTGATCTGAGCAGGCTTTTCCCTGAATTTGTGTGTCAGAGCTCCTCACTGATGACATAATCTCTAACAATTCCATTTTCCCAAGGACAGGCTCCTGCTCAGCAGTTTGAAAAACCAAGTGCATGGAGATGTTAAAAACAACTTTCTGAGAGGGTTGTCTTTGGTAAAAAGAAGCTGATGTAAATCATGAGCTCTCTCTAAACCATCAAACCAAGTTTTATACAAATTCCCTGACTGACTTTTAGTCATTTTTTTGTTTTGTAAAGTTCCCTGCCAGTTTTTTATGGGTGATGGTGGCACACAGAATCCTCCTGTTTGCAGTGTAAAGAACTGCCTGTGGTGGGTGATTCCCTAAATCCTTGTGCCCAGGTTGTGGGGAGAGGCAGCACCCCTCATTCCCAGAACTCTCAGAATTCCCATTGCAGGAGATTCCGGAGTCAGAGCCTTGGAGTCTGGCACTGATGGGTTCCATCCAGTGCCTCCAGTAATAGAGGAAATTAATTTGAGTTCTGCACGAGGACTGAGTGGTTTCTGCTGCTTGGCCTCAAAGCTTTCTGCTGCTGGACCTGGGAGTGAATTAACACCTTGACTTCTTTAATAGAAGTTATTAGTGGCTTCATTTGTTGAGGTTGTAATGCTGTGGTGATTATATGGCCCAAGACAAATGATTAACTTTGGAGCTGTGTGTTAGCTTGGCTGGCTGCGTCCTCTGTAATTCAAACCAGAGTGCACATGGTGGCCGTGGGATGTGCTAGAGCTTTAAAAACCACATTTCTTTATTTCAGAGCTGCTTTTTTGGGGGACCATCTCAATTGTCTGGATGTTCACACCTCCCAAAAATTGGGGTTTTTCTTTGTATCTCTCTCCCAACTTTTCCTTTCAGATTTTTTTACTCTTCCAGCAGGTAAATGCATCCCGTTTATTCTCAGTGTAAATATTTCTGATTTTAGTGTTTTCAATATCTGGCTATTTCCAGATGAATGGAGAGCATCTTTCCAATCTTTTGATTTAGATTAGATTGCAGCCTGTGGAGCTGGTTTGGGGTATGTTTATTTAGTACTGATTTACATATAAATACAAAGAAAAAACTCTGAAGCCCAGTGTTGCTAATTTAGCCTTTGATACCAGGGCAGGCAGCTCGGATCTCTATTAGAAATTCCCTGTGTGGTGAGATAGGGTTCTGTCTTGTGCAAATTGACATTTTTTAAGGTTGCTGCTTTGTTTCCTTGATGAGCTGCTCTGGGTGTTGCCCATTAATTCCTGGCAGGGTTTTTGTCCGGGCTCAGCCCCTGTGTGAGTTCTGTGTGCCAAGCTGGGTTTGCTCTGGGTTGAACCATCAGCCGGTCGATAGCACACATGTCGGGGCAGTTTGTGAGATGATGTAAACATTTCAGTAAGTGACCATTCCCTAAGTAAATTACATCCTCTGGGGAGCTGCACAAGGAAACATTCACTTTCCAGGCATTTATTTTCCAAACGCACTTTGTTTCCTCGCAGGAACAGCGTTTGCTTTTGTGGTGGAACAGCCAAGCCGCAGGATCTGGCCGATCAGTGCATTTTCTTTCCTTTTCTTTTTACAATTTCCAGCCCCATTCTGTTGGCAAAGGCGCTTTAATTTTCCCTGCTATAAAATTCCCCTGCCCACGAGGAGATGTTTTAGCAGGCGGTGACTGTTCAAACTCTGGGTTTGCAGAGCAAACTGGCTCCTGATTGTTTTATCCTCCAGCTCTTGGTGTGTCTTTGTTCAAAGGTAAACCCCTCGGTGAGACGGTAAAGAAAATGTGGCCTCTTGATATTTAAAAGGTGAGAAATCTATTTAAACTGCGTCTGATGGCTCCGAATAGCCCGACTGCTGAGTGCTGCTTGTTTTAATAGAAGTGATAAATACTGTGGCTGGTGCTGCCCTGCAATTAGATCTGAGCTATGTGCTATAAATGACATTTAATGGCAAATGTCAGGCGGGGCCCGAATGGTATCTTCATTTCAGCCTTGCACTTCTTTGGCATAACGCTGCAAACACCTTAATGGAATTTAATTACCGGAGCATCCATTCAGTGATCAGTGAAATGCGTTTGTGAGAACATTAAGTGGTGGTGGCTGCTGGCTCCTGGTGCTGTGCTGGGCAGGGGATGCTCAGGAGGGTCCTGTCAGTTCTGGGTCAGCAGCTCCCTCCCAATCTGCTACTGTGCAAAGGCAAAAATGTGTAATAATCACAGATTATTCCAGGGCCAGGCCGGGAATGTGGGCAGGGATGCTGTGAGCAAACCCAGTGCTTATTGCTTTCTCTCTCAGGGCTTTTAATTACAGCCCATTAATGACTCTGGGTGTGCATTTTGGGATGTTTGTGCAGTGACAGCAGAGATGTGGCACCTCCACGGCCTGGGACTGGGGAATTTGTGTGAAATAATGGATTTGTGAATTCATTGTGGAATAGGAGTTCCCTGCCCAGCTGGGTGCAGTGTAAGACCCTCGAGGGGCAGCAGCTTTGAGTGCTGGCAGCACCTTCACCTGGACAGTTACCTGGAATTCCAGGAGATGTGGGTGGGAAAATGAACCCAGGAAACCTGGATGGGAAAAAAGGAAATGGAGCAGAAAGAGCCCACAAAGGGATTAAATGAGGTATTAAGCAATGACCCATAACCTTCATGGAAGATCTTATCATAGTTTTATTTTAAGCCACTCAAGTTTTAAGCATAACTGCCTTTTTTTTTTTTTTTTTTTTTTTTTTAACAAGATGAAATTATCTTTTGTCATTTAGGATCACACTGAAATTTTAAGGCTGTTTTGTGCTTTAGTGTATTTCACTTAAATGAAAACAGGTGACTTGCTGGCTCTCAGCACAGTGAGCAGCTTTGTTTCTGGTAAAGCTGGAAAGTTGATGGGATAAATAGTACAGTTTATTTTAAATACAGACATTGCTCACGGTCATTACCTGAAATGAATAATGTTCTTTTTCTCCTTTAAAAGCCTGGATGAGGCTGTGTTCAAGGTGAGACACTCGAGTGACACTAAATAAATTAAAGGGCTGTTAGGTGACGCTTGTCCCACAGCAGCCAGCTTGTGTCCAAACGTGCTGGATTTGTTGAACTTTGCCTTGGAGCTGTGTTTGAAGCCCAAGGAAATGCAGTGCTGGCTCCTGGTGAGGTGGGACTCAGTGCTGAATTCAGAGGCTCAGGCATCCTTTCAGTGCTTTTATTGCATTTCCTGGCGGCTCTGTCCCCTCTCCAGAGCTGCTCTAATTCCTGTCCCATGTTCAGCCCCTGCCTGGCGCCTCCCAGCAGAGCAGCCCCTGCTCCCCCAGAGCTGTGCTGGAGCTCAGGGCTGTGCTGAGCTGCGTTTTTGAGCGAGTCTGGCAGCTCTGGTGCCAAACACCCACGCTGGGAGACAGCAGATGGCACCTGCTGGGTGCTAGCTCCGTGTTTGGGAGAGGGCTGCAGCCTTGGGAGCTGGGATTTGGGGCTGCCTGGCCACAAACAGCCCTGCAGATGATGTGCAGCGATGGAAAACTGATTTTGGCCACGTTTTGCAGTGTTTAAAGGTGCTGTTTGGTGCTTGGGTGCAAGCTCAGGATTGTTCCTGAGGCTCTGGTGCCTTCCCCTGTCCTACTGTGAGAAACAAAGCCACCAGTGACCTGTCTGTGATGTTTGTGATGTTTGCAGATGATGCTGCTTTAAATCTTGCAGGAGCTACAGCAGAGATGTAGAACAAGCTTTTCTCTGAGTGTGCATCCCTGGGTCTGGGCCAGGTGTGTCCCTGCAGGTGTGCAGGGCTCTGTGCACCTGGGAGAGGCTGGGATCCAGGGCAAGGGGAGTGTGGGCAGAGTTTTACATCTCAGAGTTACTCCCACGCCAGGCTGAATTAATTTCCAGCGCGCTGAGGTGACTCGGTGAATTCTAAAAGGAGTTTTATTTGTGAATAAAAAGGACACATGAAAAATTCTTGCTGTAAACAGTCAGAAAATGTCAGGCGCGAGCCATTGTGAAGAAATCCGATATTGTTTTGTCAATAAATTATGCTGTGCCCTGCATAGATCACAGAAATGGGCCTTTACCCTGGAAACAGCAATATTTGATACCCCAGGCAGCTTATTCCCAGCTCAGCTCACACTTGAGTGAATCCACTGATCGATTATCCGCGGCTTTCCCAAGGCTTCTCATTTCCTGCCTGCATTACTGCGCTCAATCAGCGCTGCTTTGTGCCCAGATAAGCCATCGAGGCATGTTTCCATTAGAAAAGCCCTTGTAGATGGAGCAGTCATTAGATAACACTAACAGGTTTAGGGGCTGCAGGCTTTGTGTTGGCTCCGGGTAAAAGGACAGCCCGGCCCGGGCTGCTCTGGGCAGGGGCACAGAGGATTCATCTGCATGTGGCCACATTATTGCTTTTATTTCACGTTTGTGTTTCTTGCTGAACGCTGACAATGCCGCTCTGTTTGCAAGGAGTAATTATGTGTTGCTATGCAGGCGTCTGAATTAAATAATCAAGCTGCAAAAATAACATTCATTTGTAGTAATAACCTCTGCATTTCCAGGCTGGGTTTGCTTGGCTTACAAACAGCTGATCAGTTTTCTTAATTAATTAGCAAAGTGCCTACAAAAAAGATACCCTGAGAACGTGAAATTACACGTGCTGCTGTGGAGAGGGAAGAGAAATAATCCTTGCTGTATCTCTGTAGCTCCTGATTTCCAGATGGGTTCATTTGTGTCCCCCCTCTTGTTTTTTCATTTTTTTATCCCCGCGGTGAATCTGAGTGGTGTTTATTTTTCCTTTTCTCTCCTTTGACTCTTGATAAATGTCAGAATTGATGGAGAGTAAAAAGCAGTTCTACAGCAGGAGTGGGGTTTCATGATGGAAAACACGTTGGAAAGAAAAGATGTTCTGTTCCCTGTCCCTGTTTTGCTGTTTGTTTCTCTGGAGCTGCTGCTATTCCCTGACTCCAGCGTGCCCATCTGTCATCTCCAGCATTTGGCACATTGTTTCCAAAGCTAGTTGTGATTTAAAGTGGATCTAAATAGGGCAAGGAGTGAAGTGCGGTGATGAAATCCCTCTGGGAGGATCTGCAGGACATCTGTGGTGTTTGCACAGTCTGGTTCCTCGCTGCCCTGGGAAGAGAACCTGGAATCCCTGGGATGTTCCAGGGAAAACAGGCACCTTGGACTTGTCACAAATGCTCTGGAAATCAGGACATTCCTGCTTTTTAAACAGAACTTGCAGCATTCTTTTTTTCCCCTTTAAGGCAGAGGCTCATTTTAAATAGAAGTTGACCAGATGCTTGTGAACTGAGATGCTTTAATCCATTTACAGATCCCATCTAATTCTTGTTCAATGTCCAAAACTGATTCATGCTGTTTAAAAGGAACAAAACCCAAAATGTCAGCGAGAACAAAACCCCCAAATGAGCACTTTGTGAGTGCTGCAGCAAAAGACAATATTTTCATTAAAGGGGAGAATGTGGTTTTGTAGCACAGGGAATCGTTTTGAGCTGACAGAAAGACACTTGAAATTCAAAGCTCTTGCCATGGCTGCAGTTTCTGCAAGCCTGGATTTGGCATGTGAGTGTTTGCAGCTTTTCAGATGTAAAGGTGTAAAAAAAGGAAAAAAAAAAGTCACACTTTAGGAGGTAGGGGACACTTCTTTTGTGTGCACATGGTTTGGAAATAAATAGTCTGCCACAGAAGTTGGCGCCTTGACACCTCTGAGTGGAGTCTGCTTTATAAATGACATACGTATTTAGGAAGTTGGCTGACAAAATAGCATGTCTAGGAATTTCTGTGCCATGAGGGATGTAAATGTGAAAAGGGAGACTCTGACAGACGTTTTGTATTTTTAGCAAGATTGAAGCTTCAGGTTAAACCCCACAGAATCTGTGTCTGTGTTGGAGAGTGGGAACAGAAAAAGGCTTGTCAGGGTGCAGCTGCTAAATGAATTGGACAAAAATGACCAAGGGTGGTAAAAGAGGGATTTAGGAAGGAGATTAGCTCATCCCCCCACAGAACAAAACCCCAAAGAAACCCAGAACCCACAACCCAACCAACACAGCAGCCCCAAGTGCATCGTTGTCCCAGACTTTTCTGTAAACAGTTCCTTGCACATCTCACTGTAAATGATTTTTTGTTGCTGCTTTTCAGTGTGTGCCACACTGTCCTGATGTGTGTGAATGGGATTCGTGCTGGAGTGAAGCTCTCTGAGCATCCTCTCAGGGTTTGTGTAACAAAAGAGTGAGGTTTTTGTCCTCTCAGCTGAGAAATACAAAGGGAATTCGCAGAGAAATGCTGGGTTGATGTTTCCCATCATTGCTGCAGGCTCCACTAATAGAATTTATGAACTCTTAGCGAGAGGGTAACAGATTATTTACTTGGACTTTTTTGTCTTCAGAATTCAGAGAGACTGCTCATAAAAGCTGTGATGCACAGAGCATTATTTCAGAGGAGACAAGTCTGCAACCCCAATTTTTGAACAGCAGGCAGCAGAAATCAGAGCCGCCTCTCACTCCTTGTCCTTTTGATTTTTTTTTTCTTTTCCCCCGTGCATTAGACAAGCTCGTTGGCTTTGATTGCAAACGTGTTCTTTAAAAAGGCAGCACGGGGGGCTGGGGTTCCTCCAGCCCAGCCCAGCCCAGCCCGGGGATGCTGGGTTTGGGGATGCTGGAGTGGCTCAGGCCCAGCTTTCCTGGCACAATGCTGCCACTGGCAGTGGTTTGCTGGTATTACACGGGCTCTGCTCAGGAAATGGTTTTCCAGGCAAGGTTTGGATGTTGTTTATTCAGCAGAAAAGCTCCAGCACTTGGGCTGCTGCATGGGGAGACAATGGAACCCCCCAGCCCGGTTAAACTCGGGATTGGCAATGTTTGAGGAGCAGTCTCAGACTGGTCTAGAGCATTGCAGTCCAGAGGAAAACAAGCTTGCAGCTGCCTCATGCCAAAAGAATGTTCCTTTCCCTTCAGGCCTTTGTTTCCTCAAGTGTTTTGGAGCAGCAGGGAGAATTGCAGACCAAGGGGTTTGGAGATAGACTCAGCAGTGTGTAGTGACTTGATCTAAAAATTCTCTTCAAGTGGTGTTTTTGCTTCGGTTTCCTTCTAAGAAGGAACAAATTGGTGGCTGGAGCCTCAATGAGAAAAGAGCATTTGGGGAAGAGAGTTTTGTGTAAATTTTGCTGTGAGGTTGATGAGCAGTCAGAGCCTGTAATTATTGTGATTGAAGTGCAGTATCGCATTCTTTTGTGTAATAAAGAACGTCTATGATTATGTCTGGATCCATCTGTCCTTGGGGGGGAAAAATCTATTATCTCTTGGTTTCCACTGCTAAGAATGGTCGCACTGAGTGGTGTTACTGTGGGTGTTCTTTTTTTGCATGTTTGGCCATAAATACTTGTTATTTGTGGAAATTAGCAGCCTGCACGAGGCTGAAAGCTGCAGTCCTTTTCTGCTCCCTGGGTTAATTAGCATGAGTGAGAGGATTGGGGTTTGCTGGTCAGATGCAGAGACACAAGTGCCCGGTGATGCAGGAGCTTCTCCTGCCTTTGTCTGGGCTGGGAATCAATCTGTCAGCAGCACAGGCTGCAGAAATGCTTTTCTCCTCTGGGTCTGCCCCCTCAGGGGTTTTTCCCTGTGAGGTTTGTGGGGCTGTGGGCTGATTTCCCTGTCAGTAACACCCCGGGTTGTTTTTCAGAGCAAGAGGGACCATCTGCTGATGAACGTGAAGTGGTACTACCGCCAGTCCGAGGTGCCCGACTCGGTGTACCAGCACCTGGTGCAGGACAGGCACAACGAGAACGGTGAGTGGGGCTGTGGGCCAGCCCAAATCCTGGGTTTAACAGGGCCAGAAAAGGGAGTGGGATCTGCTGGGCCAGCCCTGCCCTGCTTCTGCCCCAAATCCTGGTTCTAACTGAGCCAAAACGGTGACTGGGCCTGTGGGCCAGCCCAAATCCTGGTTCTAACAGAGCCAGAATGGGGAGTGGGCCCTGCTGGGCCAGCCCTGCCCTGCTCCTGTCCCAAATCCTGGTTTTAACTGAGCCAGAACAGTGAATGGGCTCTGCTGGGCCAGCCCTGCCCTGCTCCTGTCCCCAGTTCCAGTTTTATCAGAGCCAGCCCTGCCATCTCCTGGTCCCAATCCCAGTTCTAACAGAGCCAGAACACTTCTGCACAGAGGGTGTTAAAAAAGGTCTGGTGGTTTCTTACCTGCCTGGTGTCACTGGTGTGTGTCCTGTCCCTGTATTCAGGGGCATTCCAGGTGTGCCACAAGTGCTGGGCTTCTGGTGTTATTAATAATAAATGAGTAATAATTAATATTAATTATTATTTTCAAGTAATTAATACTGATGCTATTATTATTATTATTATTATTATCTTTGGGAGAGGACAGAAAAGCAAAATGACCCTGGATCCTTGGTAGGCCTCCTGGACACTGTACTGTTAATGAACTGAGCACCAAATTATCTGCAGGAATTAGAGATCTCTTCTGTTTTTTGTGGTTCTGCTGCAGTTTCATGAGAACTGAGTCTTCTACAGCTGTGCTTGCACACATGAATATTCACTGTGATTAATATTGCAGTGAGGGATGGAACTGAAGCACTTGGAGCTGAGTTTCCCCTTTTCTCTTTGCAAAAACAAGTGTGATCTTGGGTTTCATAGAAGCAGAAGAAACTTTAGTACATCTCCCAGTGTCATTTATCTCCTGCCTCCAGGGAAGACATAACATTTGCTTCTGTTCTTACCAGGAAATTTCCTTGAGGCAACTGTTAAAAATTCTGAAGATACTCCAAGGTGAACCGTGATGATAAAAGTTGATGATTGAAATATGGAATGCAGCAACTTTCTGGTGCCTGACAGAACAAAGTTGAGCACACGTTCCCCTTCTAAAGGACATTTTGTGTGTGCTGTTACCAAAAGCTCCACAAATCTAACATTTCTGTTACTAATTTATTCGAAACTTCTAACAATGAGATTACAGGCACAGTGTCAAAAAGTGTTTTTGATAGCATGGCTGCTTTTTAATGCAGTCTCCTGTGTGTGGAGAAGAGTTTTTGTGTCTTCCTCTAAGGTATTAGAAAGAAGTCATGGAAAAAGTTGTCTTCCAGTTCTTTGTTAACACTCAGAATTTTCTGTGTTTGAACATGAATATCAATATTTACCTCAAAGCCAGAGCACTGCACAGTTACCACTGTCAGGATTTTGTTGAAGATTTGACATTAAATATGCACAGGAACCAATACCTTACCCTGGAAACCAGAACAAATGAATTTCCTTGGTTCCTTTCACCTGGGAGTGACTGCTCCCAGTGGTCCAGATGCATCACCCAGTGACCTTAAAAGTTTTCCCTTGAGAAGTCCTGGGGGAATTGATGGATAAGAGTAAATGTGATGTTCTTCTGATGCTTTGGGAGGGCTGACCTGGAACAGAGACTGGACAGAGATAGAGAATAAAGTAAATATTTATTGAAAGGCCTTTAGGGTACACCTTGGGCAGGACAGGGCCTGTGGCCAGGGCTACACCCAAGGTGGACTCAAAATGGGCACAAAATGGACACCAAATGGGCACAAAATGGTCACAAAAGGGACCACAGGTCACGAGGTCTCACACTTTTATCAGTTTTGGTCCATTTGCACATTGGGGTTGAATTGTCCAATCCCAGCTCCAGGCTGTGAGCTCCCATCCTTCTTGTTCCTCCCTCCAGCCACCCTTGTTGGTGCTGTTGGGCTGAAAGTTGTCCTTGGTGTGCAGCAGGACCAGGATTTGTTTTGTGCCCCTAGAGCTGAGTGACCCTGACTGTGAGCTCAGAGCTGCACCCCTGGGCAGCACAGAACCTGAAATACATCAAAGATAAAACTTCAGGCATTACTTACACATTAATTCTCCCATCCCACACTTCGCTGACCACGTGAACAGCGTGTTTGTCACCTCAGTGTGCACCTGAGGGACATCCCGGGGCTGTCACCTGCCAGGGACGCAGGCAGTGGCAGTAGTGACCCAGCTGCAGTGTCAGGGCCGTGTTCAGCTGTGTCAGGGCCGTGTTCAGCTGTGTCAGGGCCAGGTTTATTTTTGTTTTCCCCCCTGCAGATTCGGGCCGGGAGCTGGTGATCACAGACCCGGTGATCAAGAACCGCGAGCTCTTCATCTCCGACTACGTGGACACGTACCACGCTGCTGCCCTCAGGTCAGCACGGGCTGGGACAGCCTGGGGGACACCTGGGGGGACAGCCTGGGGCTGGGGGGACAGCTTGGGGGACAGCCTGGGGCTGAGGGGGGACAGCCTGGGCCTGAGGGGACAGCCTGGGGCTGAGGGGGGACAGCCTGGGGCTGAGGGGGGACAGCCTGGGCCTGAGGGGACAGCCTGGGCCTGAGGGGACAGCCTGGGCCTGAGGGGACACAGGTTCCTGGGGCTGGGACAGAGATTTCTGGTGCTGTGGGGACAGTCTGAGTGGGACACAGAGTTTCCTGGGGTTGAGGGCACAGCCTGTGGGGACAAAGTTTCCTGGGGCTGGGGGGACAGAGGTTCCTGGGGCTGAGGGGACAGCCTGCGGGGACTGAGGTGTCTGTGGGGACAGAGGTGTCTGTGGGGACAGAGGTGTCTGTGGCTGAGGGGACAGAGGTGTCTGGCTGAGGGGACAGCCTGGGGATAAAGGTTCCTGTGGCTGAGGGGACAGCCTGCGGGGACACAAAGGTGTCTGTGGCTGAGGGGACAGCGTGTGGGGACACAGAGGTGTCTGGGGCTGTGGGGACAGCCTGTGGGGACAGAGGTGTCTGTGGCTGAGGGGACAGCCTGGGGACACAAAGGTGTCTGTGGCTGAGGGGACAGGTTCCTGTGGCTGAGGGGACAGCCTGGGGATAAAGGTTCCTGTGGCTGAGGGGACAGCCTGTGGGGACAGAGGTGTCTGGGGCTGAGGGGACAGCCTGGGGACAGAGGTGTCTGGGGCTGAGGGGACAGCCTGTGGGGACACAGAGGTATCTATGGCTGAGGGGACAGCCTGTGGGGACACAGAGGTGTCTGTGGCTGAGGGGACAGCCTGTGGGGACACAGAAGTGTTTGTGGCTGAGGGGACAGCCTGCAGGGACAGAGGTGTCCGGGGGTCATTGACAGCCAGCCCAGCTGTGTCCCCCTGCCCTGCAGTGCTCATTGTGCTCCCTGCTCTGGCCCTGCTGCCCTCCTGCACTCTCCTCTCCATCCCATCCCTCCGAGGTGCTCAGCAGGTGTTGTTTGCCAGTTCAGGTCACTGCTGGCCCCTGCAGCAGCACTGCCCTCCCCTCAGAGCCTGATGTCCCTGTGAGCAGCTCCTGCAGCCCTGACTCTCCCTGGTTAAATTGCATTAAAGGCTTTTCTGAGTGCTTTCCACGGTCACAGCTCAGCCCAGAGCTGAGGAGGATCTGCCTGCAGGGAGGGAATGGCCCAGGTGTGTGCCCTGCCCTGGGGCTGCTGCCCTGCCACCCTCACTTCAGATGTTATCAGATCCCAGCAGCAAGGCTTTATTTGTCAGCTGATTTTCAGCATGCCAAACATGCATGGATATTGTCAAGATGCAAATTGAATAATCTCCCTGATAATGGTGCTCAGATGGTGTTTCACCAGAGCCATCTGGAGACATTTTTTTGTTCAGAGTCACTTTTTTGCTGAAGCCACTTACTTCAAGACAAACTGGCTTCTGTTCTGGAGGGGGAAGCCTTTGATTTAAATATCAAACCTTTCTTATAAACTCAGAGCATTCCAGCGGTGTGCCAGGAGCCCCTGGAATTCCTCAGTGCCTCTGCTGAGCCCCTTCCAGTTTTAAATCAGGAGCTTGGCTGTCCTGATGGAGCCAGGCTGGAAATCTGCTCAAACACAGAGCAGCTCAACTCAGTGTCTGCAGTTTTCCCTGGGACTGTTCTAACTCCCCTTCTGCATCCTTTCTGTTATTTTTTTTTCCCCTTTAAAGAAAAGATAGAAACGGAAAGATAAAAATGGAAAATACGTGTGTGCCAAACAAAGTTGGAAAATAACCTCTGAGTGTACAAGAGGAGCAGAAGGATAATTGCACATGGTGTTCCTGCAGAGAACATGGGGGAGGCAGGATGTGTCGTGATGCATGAAAGGTTAACATGAAATTCTAATTTATTATAATATGGGATTATTTCTCTGCCCTCTGCAAACAAATGGCTCTGGACACACAACGAATTGATGACAAACTGGGGAATAAAACCAGCGATTGTAACTCCCAATATTCCGCTCTAACCAGTGGAGAAATTTAACTAGAGGGTAGTTGTCGATCTCTGTGGACGTGTGCAATAAACACGATGTGCTTTTTACCTCTCTGGTAAATCTTGCTGGTGAAATGCAGAACTCCTGGTCTGGAGTGCTGTGAACAGGATGTGCTGCTGCCATCACAGAGATAATGCAGCTTATGTGGAAAATGTTTATTAGCTGGCAGGTGCATTATTGGAAGGAAGCTAAACCTCTTTCCCCAGAATACTTTTGAAATGCGAATTTAATGTGAAATATCAAAACAAATCCCCCTGCTCATTTTCTGTCTCTCTAAATGACCAAACTTGGAAAGCAGTGTCAGCCTCCAGGGAGAAAATCAGTGTTTGTGCTTGGGGCCTTTCACAGACCTTGCTGCTGGTCCTTTACAACCTGCCAGGACCTGGGCAGTGTCCAGGGCTGCTTTGGCTCTGCCAGGAGGGCACAGGCTGGGAGCTGGGCAGGCACAGAGGCAGCTCTGCAGCCTCCTCTCCCAGGGGTGGTTTTGTCCCAAAGCAGCCCCGACTTTATTCATCCTCCATGCCTTTATTACTCACCCTCCATACCTTTATTATTCATCCTCCATGCCTTTATTCACC
Organism: Acrocephalus scirpaceus scirpaceus; assembly: GCA_910950805.1. Classification (NCBI taxonomy): domain Eukaryota; kingdom Metazoa; phylum Chordata; class Aves; order Passeriformes; family Sylviidae; genus Acrocephalus; species Acrocephalus scirpaceus. The sequence goes on from OU383794.1 coordinate 953,548, forward strand.
CTCCATGCCTTTATTCACCCTCCATCCTGCCTAGTGAGAGCTCCTGATCCAGGGCAGGGCTCTGAGAGCCTTCTGGAAGTGCTTAACCCTTTTTGGGAGTGCTTTACCCTTTTTGGAAGTTCTTTACCCTTTTTGGAAGTGCTTTACCCTCTTTGGAAGTTCTTTACCCTCTCTGGAAGTGCTTTACCCTTTTTTGGGAGTGCTTTACCTTTTTGGGGAGTGCTTTACCCTTTTTGGGGAGTGCTTTACCCTTTTTGGAAGTGCTTTACCTTTTTGGGGAGTGCTTTACCCTCTCTGGAAGTGCTTCACCCTGGGAGGATGAGGAAGGGGAGCACCCTGAGCATCCCAGCCTGCTCCAGGGGTGCCTCTCCTGAGGGCTGCAGAGTTCCCCAGGGGCAGATCTCATCCCTCCAGCTCTGCATGTCTGTGCCCAGGCTGCCCAGCAGGGTCACTGCAGGAAAACAGGGGTTCTCTAGCTGTGCTGCTGGCTGCAGCACTTTGAATTCCATTTTAAACAGAGCTGGCAAACCTTCAGCAGTGTGCAGTAAGCCCCTGAGCAGCCTGTTTATAACAGGGAGCACAGTTCAGGAGGTGGCAGTGAGGAGAGGTGAGATCTTAGAGCCTGGCAGTGTGAGAAAGAGAAATCTCTGTGTTTGTGATCATTGCACAATCAGGTTTGGATAAAAGGCCCAGCCCTGGCTGCCTGGCCCATTCCTGATTGACTCGGGGCAGCAGACTGGGCTGACAGAGCTGCAGCAGCTGTGCAGCACCAGCAGCCCAACAAACCCTGCAGGAAATGAGAAGCAACTTCTTACAGTCAGTCTTGATGCTCTTCTGAAGGATAATGACTTCATCAGCAAGCTGTATTAAAAAAATTATTAGCAGTCTGGGGTAGAACAAGCTAATAAATCCTCAGGTCTCTTTTTTTTCTCATTTCTGTAATAAGTCTTTGTGTGTTTTACTCTCTCAGGTGTGAAAATGAAAGAAAGAAACTTCTGGCTGTCTGGAATTTGGATTGCACACGTGCTAAAAGCACCACAGCTTTGCTTTTTATTTGGAGCTTTTGTTAAACTGAAGTTTTATTTAGCTTCCTAAATAGAAAGCTGACTTCAATGTGGACAGTGGAATTTTGGAAGATGTAACTGTAACAGGACTGTAGAAGCTTTGCAAATTAGAGATTGTCAGGATTGCATTTCGAGCTATTGTTTGTTGGGCTGATGAAATTTGGGCTGCTCAGGACTGTGCTGGCTGAGGGAGAATTAATGAATGTTTGTAGAGCACCATCTGAGCCACTGGAGCTGCATTTCCTTCCCCTGCCACCGTGGGAAGAGCCCACATGGATTCTTGTTCAAGCAGCTTTGTATTTATGATGTTTTGGACATTTATGAGAGCAGGGATGCCTGTGGCTTCTACCCAGATTGCAGTGGCACTTAATTAAAGTAGCTGTTACTCAAGCTGGAATTCTAATGTCATTTTCTGCTCTTTATTTCAGAGGGAAGTGCAACATCTCCCATTTCTCTGACATATTTGCTGCTAGAGAGTTCAAGGCACGAGTGGATTCATTTTTCTACATCCTGGGCTATAATCCAGAGACAAGGTAAGTGAAAATGGCTTTTAAACTCCACTTCACCATGACCTGAGCTGCTGTTCACTCAGAGGTTGGACTTGATCATGCTGAAAGTCTTTTCCAACCTTAATTCTATGAAAATTACTCAAGGGAAGAAAGGTTAAAATCCAGCTGGTAGGAGAAGGGATGCAGGGGAGAAGCTGCATCTTTCTGAGTGTGTTTATTCAAGGAGAAAAATAAGAGTAGAAAATAAAATTGTGCAGTGAGTGCTGATATCCGAGTTATCTCTGGGTAAACAATGTGCTGCTTCTGAACAGCTCCTTGGAAATATGGAAGTTTGATAAAGCTTGAAGCTTCAGCAGGAATTCTTGGCTGTCTTGTTGGCTGAATGCACACCCCTGAAAATGCCTCTAAAAATCACTGGCACATTCTAGTCAGCAAAGTTGAAATTTAGGCACTTCTAAGAGATCAAATTGAAAGTTTTTAAGTGTGGAAATTCCTGCTTTCCTGTGTAAATAATTGTCCAGGGTCCCATATCAGGAATGCCTGGTTTATGCTTTGCTAAAACAAATGAGAGGCACAGAAAGAATTTTTGTGGGAATCAGTTCATATTTGGGGAAGGTGTGTCCAGGGTGCTCTTCAGCCTGCCTGGGGTTTGTTCAGCCAGCCTTGGTCAGCTCTGCTTGGAAAGCTCAGCCCAGGCTGTGGCTTTGGTGTTTTCTGGGTCCAAACCCAGCACTTTCTCCATTTATGGGATTTTCTGACTCAGAAAATGCCTGCCAAGTGCCAGCCTCGAGGAGTTTGCTGTTTAGGGAGGATATTTCCATGAAAGATGAATAATCTGGCCCAGGTCTGTGCCCACTGGCAGGGGATTGTTCTTCCAGTGCAGAACGATCAGCTGTGGCCCTTGATTTCCAGAGATATCGTGGAGAAAAGTCAGTTTGAAATGGGGGGTTAGACAAGCATATAAACAATAAATATTTGAGTTGTTCTGTGATAAATTCAGTTTTCTAATACAGATCTGAATCTTTGTGCTTCAGGGCATTGCCAGCCACTCACTGCCTGCAGTTAGGAAGGAGTTATTATTATTGTTGTTGTTGTTATTATTATTGTTATTATTATCACCATCATCATCATTATTATTATCATTATTACTATTATTATCATTCCCTGTGTGAATATTTATGATGAAATTTCCTAGTTTTGAGGCTTCCTGTGCCTTGTTCTGAAGTGTCTCAGTGTGTCTTTGTGGCTGGCAGGGGCCTGGGCTGTGAAATCCCTCCCTGGGGCATTTCCCATTCCTTGGGATTTCCTCGCTGGTGGTGGATGGTGCTGAGCCCCGGGAAAATCCCAAATTCAAACTCCAGATGTTGAAATGCTTCTGGAACATCCCTGGGGAATTTTCTTCGGGGCAGTCCAGCAGGGCAAGGCGTGTTTGAGGTTTTTGTGGTGCCCCTCCCTGACCCCTGTGCTGTCACTGTGCCTCAGTGCATTTGGGTTGGGGTGTTTGTAGGGGTGGCCAGGGGATGATTTCTCCTGTTAAATGACATTTTTTTGTTGCTGTCAGTGGGGTTTTAAACCCATTTTCTGGGCAGAGGTAACTCTTAATTTTTCCAGCTATTAGAGAATGAGTGAGCCTGAAAGGATCAATGAAATGACAAAGCAGAGCACTTAGTGATCAGCTAATTACTCACACTGGCCAGCTCTCCAAAGTCACTTTTTCTTCATTTGGTTGCAGCCAGTTTTGGTTTTTTTTTAATCTAATCCCAGCTCTCCAAGGCTGTATTTTGTCTTGGAATGGGGGAGGTTCAGAGAGGAGCTCAGGGGAGGTTGTTGGGTCATTTTTGACCCGAGTGTTTTGCTGCTGCACATTTCTGATTTCCTTTGCTTTGGGAAGTGAAAGTGTTGTAAGGCCTTTGAGAGTTTTATCTTCCCCTTTCTTAAAGGAGTGTTTTGTGAGGGTGGGAAACACTCCTGGTTGTTGGAAAGGATTGTAGGAAAAGGTTGTGGATGCTGCAGGGAGCCCTCCCTGTGGGAATGTGGGGTGGGAGCCAAACAATCCTGACCTGGGGATTTCTGTCTGAGGGACTCTGGGGTTGGCATGAGATGCACAGAAACTTCTGCAGGACTCTCAGTGTGCTGGGAATCTATTTTAGTGTGTTTATATGTTTGAAAAGAAGCTATTTTTGTGTGTTTGTATTTGCAAAATAACTTGGGAAAAAATACCCAGGCTGCAGAACCATCCCCAGCACTGGGGGGATGTGTGGGACATTGGTGTGGGACATTGGTGTGGGACATTGGTGTGGGACATTGGGTGTGGGACATTGGGTGTGGGACATTGGTGTGGGACGTTGGTGTGGGACATTGGTGTAGGACATTCCCCCTTTTGTTGTTGGAGGACACCGAGCTCAAGGAAAGGTGGTTTTGTCCTTTTTGTGCTGTTTGAAACTTGTGATTTTCTGTTCACCTTGGGGAATATCCCCCCTGCTCCTGGTGTTGATCATTTCTCTGCTCTGGAATTGGTCAGCCAGGGCCTTTCAGGATAACTTTTGTACTCTGGGCTGGGTTTTCTCTGCAGAGCTCACACAGGAGTACAGAGGGTGTGTCAGTAATTCCCACAGCCCTGAGAAAACTCTGATTGTGGAATAAACCCCTGGGCTAATGGAAAGGGAAGAGCCTGAGTGTTCTCACCTTGAGCAGCATTAATCAAGCCAGAGCTGCCGTGTGCTCCTGGCTCAGAGTGAGGGATGCATCTCAGCACTGCCAGCAGAGAAAAAAAACATCATTTTATGTCAAGGACTTGAAAATAATTAATTTTGTGTCTCTTCAGAGGAGTGACTGCTTTGACAGTGACTGATTCCACCAACAGGAATCCCACTGCCCCCTCCAGCCTTTGCTTTTGTGCTCTGGACCCTGTGAGGACCTGGGGAACATCTCTGAGCTCTCCTGGAGGGTGCAGATGTCCCAAACCCACTGCTGGCAGTGCCTCACTTGTGTGATGCTGGCATCTTCCCAGCCAGCACTGCTTGGGTCCCAGGAGTAAATAAAGATATTTCAAGTTCTCTCTGATGCTGACATCTCCAAATATACATAGATTAAAAAGCTGCTGAACTTTTGCTTGTAACTAGAAATAACCAGATATTATTCCACAAAGAGTTTCATGGATCAAAATTCCTCTTCCCCAGCATTGCTTGGTGTTGTAAAAATAAATAATGCCCAACATTGGAGGCTGGGGTGAATTTCAGAATGGATGTTTTGGGAGGTGTTTGGCTGTGTTTTGGTTGCACAATGTTTGATTTTCCTTCATTTTTAATCTTCTGGAGTGTTCTTGTTGGACGATATGAGCTGAGTGAGTATTGGGGTGTCCTGTATCCTAGGGAATGGCTTTAGATCCTTTCAGCAGAGCCACAGGAGCTGCAACACTCAATTTTCTGAACATTCCAGTTGTTGTGGTGCGTTCATTGAAGGAGCCAGGCTGTTGGGGAAGCAACAAGGAAATTGTGTATCCACCTGTGCTACAATGAAAATTCCTCCCTGGATTATTGTACAAGGAAATGAAGGGTTGTTCTGGGGCCTGGTCTGTTTTGCTTACTCTGTCTTTCAAAACACAATATTTGGGGAACTTTGTATCCTTCTTTAGCCTTGTGGTGGATTGAGGCATCTCAGGAGCTGGAAAATAGAGGGATGGATCCCAGTTAAAGCCGTGTGTGCTGCAGGGATGTTACCCTCCAGTAAATGGGTACCTCAGAGCATGTTTGAGTTTATCCCAATAAACTCAGGGCTCAGAGATGCAGGCTGCTGCAGGAAGTTCAGGCTGGAGGAATCAAACCTGCCTCCCCAGGCTGTGTTCACACCTGCTGGTTGGGAGGATAATATTCCTTAAATGCTCCCGACACTGCAGCAGCAACAGGAGAAGGGGAGAGTTCTGTGCCTCAGTGTCCTGCTCTGCTTTCCAGCACACAAACTGTGTCCCTCCATCCATCCCTCCATCCATCCCTCCATCCATCCCTCCATCCATCCCTCCATCCATCCCTCCATCCATCCCTCCTCCATCCCTCCTCCATCCCTCCTCCATCTCATCCCTCCATCCCTCCCGAGGCCAAGGAGGACTTGGCTGTTTCTGGTTGCATTTGTGGAGCCCCATCCAGGGTTGATTGCTGTATTAGCAGATCCTGGCTGGATTTATTAGTGGATCCCTGGCCATATTTATTAGAGGATCCCTGGCCATATTAGTGGATCTCAGCTGTATTTATTACCAGATCTCTGGCTGTATTTATGGATCCCTGGCTTTATTTATTTACGTGCGGATCCCTGGCTGCATTTATTTATTTACAGATCCCCGGCTGTATTTATTTATTTGCAGATCCCTGACTTGCCCAGCAGATCCCCCGCTGTATTTATTTATTTATTTATTTATGGATGCCTGGCTGTATTTGTTTATTTCCTGGCGGATCCCCGGCTGTATTTATTTATTTATTAGCGGATCCCTGGCTATCCCGGCAGATCCCTGGCTGTATTTATTTATTTACTGGCAGATCCCTGGCTGTATTTATTTATTGGTGGATCTCCAGCTGTCCCAGCAGATCCCCGGCTGTATTTGTTTATTAGCGGCTCCCTGGCTGTATTTATTTATTTACTGGCGGCTCCCCGGCTGTATTAATTTGTTTATTAGCGGATCCCCGGCTGTCCCGGCAGATCTCCGGCTGTATTTATTTATTTACTGGCGGCTCCCCGGCTGTATTAATTTGTTTATTAGCGGATCCCCGGCTGTATTTATTTCTTTACGGATCCCCGGCTGTCCCGGCAGATCCCCGGCTGTATTAATTTGTTTATTAGCGGCTGTATTTATTTATTTACTGGTGGATCTCCGGCTGTCCCGGCAGATCCCCGGCTGTATTAATTTGTTTATTAGCGGATCCCCAGTTGTATTTATTTCTTTACGGATCCCCGGCTGTCCCGGCAGATCCCCGGCTTTATTAATTTGTTTATTAGCGGATCCCCGGCTGTATTTATTTCTTTATTAGCGGCTCCCCGGCTGTATTAATTTATTTATTAGTGGATCCCCGGCTGTCCCTGCAGATCCCCGGCTGTATTTGTTTATTAGCGGCTCCCCGGCTGTATTAATTTGTTTATTAGCGGCTCCCCGGCTGTATTAATTTATTTACCGGCGGCTCCCCGGCGCGCTCTGAGCGGAGCGGCGCGGGCGGGCGGCGGAGCCGTTCCGGAGGGAGGAGGAGGAGGAGGAGGAGGAAGGAGGAGGGAGGGTCACAGCACATGCTCAGTGCCGCCGGTCCGAGGGCGAAGTTTCTGCGTTCTGCGTGCGGGCTTAGGTCACAGCACAAGCTCAGTGCAGGCTCGGCGAGGGCTCCCAGCCCGCATGTGCCTCCATTTTGAGTTGGTAGAGTGGAAAAGGCAGAGTTTGGGCTGGAACAGAGGGCTCAGCGTTCCGGCCCAGCCCGCGGCCGCCTGTCACAGTCATGGATGATCCATTCAGCCCCTGCAGGTAGGCTGCATCACCCCGGCCTCCCCGAATCCATGGTGATCCGGGCTGTGTTCGTCACTGCTGCCGTGTTGCTGAGGTGCTCTCGGTGCTGTTGCGTGTTCCTGACAGCGCTGCCAGCGGGGCACTGCCAGGGGGGCACGGCACGGACTGCAGCTGCCTGCCCTGGGGGGATCGGGGATTCCAGTGCAGCTGTGTGCATGCAGGAGTGGGCAGCTGCAGGGCAGAGGGGACCTGGGGTGCTGGGGCCTGTCGGGGTGATGTGACAGCGGGGTCACAGTGCAGCAGCAGCCACTGCCTGCTCCAGGATGGAGCCAGTGTCTGCTCCAGGATGGAGCCAGTGTCTGCTCCAGGATGGAGCCAGTGTCTGCTCCAGGATGGAGCCAGTGTCTGCTCCAGGATGGAGCCAGTGTCTGCTCCAGGATGGAGCCACTGCTTGCTCCAGGATGGAGCCACTGCCTGCTCCAGGATGGAGCCAGTGTTCCAAGGATGGAGTCAGTGTTTGTTCCCAGGCTGGGATGTTCTGTGCTGATGCAGGGCACTGGTCCCACTGACACTTTGCCAGGAGCTGCTGTGGCTGTGCTGGCCTGTCAGTGCCATGCAGGTAAAGCTGTCCCACCTGAATTGCAGCACTGCTGCCCTGTGCAGGAGAGCAGCTCAGGGGCAGCAGTGCAGGCACTCATCAGGCTGCTGGATGGGACAAAGTGCAGGGTTTGGGCTCTGGGGTCCCTGTGGGACAGGCAGCAGTGTCACTGCCAGGTGTAGATGGCAGTGAGGGGAGCTGGGTGCTGTGTTCTCAGTGCCAGGGCTCTGTCCCTGTGCCCACGGGGCTGTCCTGCCCTGGGCAGCTGTGCAGTGTTTGGGTGGGAAGGGGACAGGGCTGTGTGTGCTGCTCACTGTGACACCTCAGCCCTGCTCACGCTGTCACACACCTGGCAGGGGCAGTGTCACTGGGGCTTGGAGGGACAGCGACTGCTCACGTGGGCACAGAGTGACAGAGCAGCTTCAGACTGACAGAGCAGAGGTTTGGGTGAGAAGTTAGGCAGGAATTGTTCCCTGGGAGGGTGGGCAGGCCCTGGCACAGGAATTCCCAGGTTTGCTGTGGCTGCCCCTGGATCCCTGGCAGTGTCCAGGGCCAGGCTGGACAGGGCTTGGAGCAGCCTGGGACAGTGGGAGGTGTCCCTGCCATGGCAGGGGTGGTGTCATCATCTTTAGGGTCCCTTCCAGCACAACCCAGGCTGTGATTCTTGTCAGAAGCTGAGGGATGAGTGATGAATAAAGCTGCAGAATTCTGCCCATGTCAGTGCCATGTGCATGTCTGTATCCTACCCCAAGTGTCATTCCTGTAACCATTTCCTTTTATACCTGCAGAGCATTAAAAAAAAAAAATCAAGAACTCCTATTTCACGTGGATCACTGGTCACTTTTGCCATTGGCTGAAACAAACTCCTGCTGATGATGACAGAGCTCAGTCCCCCTGAATTTCAGCCTGGCTGGATCATCTCATAGTTCAGAGAGGAGTCTCCACAGGCCTGAGCTTGGGACACATTCTTATTCCTAATAAAGGAACTCCTTGAATGTGTGCAGGAATCTGCCAGTGCTCTGCAGGAACACAGGGATATGGCAGCTTAGCACTGGTTTTAAATGTTCACTTGTAGACAGAAGAGAAGGGCTTGGGCAGCCAGTTCATAACCAGGCAGCTCCTCAGGTCTGTGTGGAGGGGCACACTGAGGTTTAGAAAGAAAAACAAATAACATAAATAGAAACTAAACCTCCCTGCTCCCCCCAGCCAGGGAAAAACCCCAAACCCCAGAGCCCCCAAACCCCAGAGCCCTCCCCCAGCAAAAGCAGCCCAGGGAAAGGCTGGGTGGCAGGGGGGTCAGGCTGTGAGGGGTCCTGGTGCTGCTGGCAGGGCCTGCAGCGCTCTGAGCCTGCAGCTGTGCTCCTGCACTGCTTGCATTCCTCAGGACAGTTCTGTCCTGGCTGGGTGCCCAGCAGATTCTCCCAGTTCAGGCACTGCTGCTAGGTGGGCTGGTGAGTTAATGCCACTCCAAGCAGCTGTTAGGAATTGCAGATAGATCATGGGAAGTGCTTGAATATTGTCCTTTGGATGAGGAATAATCTCTTCCCTTTGTTCTGCCTTCATTTCAGCTTTTTTCCCAGGCATAAATCAGTAAGATTACCTCTCTCGCCTTCCTTCCAATTCTTTAGGATGTAATTTGTTTTAATTAGAGCTCTTTTCCAGGTGTATGGTGGAACTGGGGATACCTTCCAGCTCCTTTCATGCTTCCCATTCTTCATGCTTATCACCTCTGACACGAGCTGTTGCCTCAGCCCGTGTGTGCTGCTGGGGAAGCTGTGTTTGTCAGATTTGTGTTGTCAGGCAGGTTCAGGGTTGGTCACTGCCTCTGATCTGATGGAGCTCTGTGGGGAAGGTCCCTGCTGTGCTGCTGCCCCATTGCCCTGTGCTGTGCTGGAGCAGTGGTGCTGCTGGGAGCTCAGGCTGGTTTCACAGGGAATATTTAATATTTGCTCTGGGAAGTGCAGAGGCACTGCCTGGGCATTTTAGAGCCTGTACAGGACCAACAAACAGCATCAGTCCATGCTGAATTCATTTACACATTCACTCACCAGTGTAAATGCTGCTTGTAAACAACATTCTGGTTCTATTAAAATCACGTGCAACCAGATAAAAACCTTTGCATTATGCAATGGTTCCCAGTAACTCATTTTTTTTAACTTATGACAAAATGCTGGGGTCTTCCTTATCTGGAGGTAAACAGGTTTTAGAAGTGCTCCATGGCACCTGCCAGCAAAATATTCCCCACACAGGTCATTCCTGAGTGGAGAGAACACTTCCTTCTCTGCAGTAACCTGAATTATTGTCACCTCCATCCCACCTTTTGGGTAGGGAACAACCCTAAGAACTCCCTGTGAGCTTTTTTTTTCCCCTCCTCTCTAAACATGATGAAAAAAACCAACTTTTATCTTGAAAAAGCTTTTCCTGTCTGACTGGAGCTTGTGCAAGAACTTCCTCCTGCAGGAGCAGCAGGGTGCAGGGCTGCTGCAGTGCCTGCCCTGGTGCCCCTGCAGTCAGGGGCAGGCTGCAGCTTGTTCTGCAGGGGCAGCTGTTGGGACACGTTCATTCCTTGCTGCTTTGGAGAGAGCAGGGGCTCAGAACCTTCCCTTATAAGCTCATCTGCCTGAAATACAGCTTGGATTTTTCACCCAGAAGACAAAATTACTTCTGCTTTTTTTTTTCTGCTTTTTTTTTCTTTTTCTTTTTTTTTAAATTATTACAACACACAGTTACAACAGGTTATAAATTAAGCATAAGCATACAAGGGGCAAGAATATTTTCTGAGTGTTAGGGCACTATTTCTATAAAATTAAATTTAAAATCTTACCTAAAGAATGAAGCTTTAAGGCACAGGTGAATGCAGGGGAATACCTTGTTCCTCTGAGTATTTAACTCAGTTTGAGGTAATTGTGGGTTTTTTTGGTTAAAGGTTGAGCAGCCTGAGCGTGTTTGTCCCTTTTGTGTTTTGAGGTGTGCAGTGTTTGAACATGACGTGCACAAGATAATTTTGGGTTAAAATTAAGGACTCACTTGGCTCAAAATCCTGCCTCCCACCAATGACCATAAACAGATGCTCTTGGCTGCAGTGCCAGTCACTTCCAGGCCCTGATAAACTGGTTTTTAATCTGCTGAAGTTGGAGTGGAGTAATTCTGTTCTCCCCTGTTTTGTCCCTCTAGAGATGGAACAAAATGATCCTTGCCAGATGTTTTTAGAGCTGCCTCTGAAGAGCAGGGGCCTTTCATCTTGGGTATTGGACTACTTGAATTAAAGGATTTTTTTTTTTAAAAAAACATCCCCTTTTCTTTCTTGGGAGTTTCTAATAACTTTACAGAGATCACAAGTATCCAGGAGCTGCTTTGCTGTCACACTCTCAGTGGATGTAACTGATTGTGTGGCATTAATAATACCTGGTTAATCAGTGCTAAGTGTATGGCTGCAGTTTATAATTTATTCTAGAACACATATATCTAACCTGGGCTTGGTTTTATTCAGTAAAGCCACTGATGTTGATACCAGGCTTCATATATAACCCCAAATCTCAAATTGTCCAGTGCTACAGCTTGTTAGTGCTTATTAAAAACAAACATACAGCCCAAACCCCTCGATATCCTGGCTTTGAGATGTGTCTCTCCTCTTTTAAACTTTGGCTGTATAGAAATAATGACATTTTCCAGCTGTTTTTGGACACTTCCTTAGCCAGTGACCTGTCCTCACGTGGGGGTGGGTGAGAGCACAGGAATCCCTGCCCTGGAGCCCCCTCTGGTGCAAATCCCACAGCCCTGACCTCCTTCTGCATGTGAACTTTGTGTCCCTGACCTCCTGCATGTGAACTTTGTGTCCCTGACCTTCTGCACGTGAATTTTTGTGTCCATGTCACACCAGGCCGTGGCTTTTGGCAAGTTTGCCTTGAAAACCCTTCTTGGAGAGCTCCAAAGAGAGTCAGAAACGCTGTTTGAGGAGGTTTGTGGCTGAGGGAAGTGGCTGCTTTTAAAAAAGCATCCCTGTAATTGAATTAGGGATCACCTCAGTCTGCAGAGTCAGGGATGCCCGTGGGTAGCACAGATTGCTGTCCTGTGTGGGATGTTTGGGTTCTGGGTTTGTTTTGGGGTTTTGTTGTGGGTTGTATTTTTAAACTCAGTGGCAGCACTGAGTTATTTCCACGGGGTTTGAGCTGTTGCTCAGAGCACTGAGGGCAGGGTGACCACAGCAGGACAAGGCAGCCCAGCTGGGTGGAAGGAGCTGCAGAGGGGCAGAGCTGCTCCCTGTGGGGCTGCAGCAGTGGGGAGAATGTCCAGCCCTGTGCCAGCCAGTGTGAGAAACATGATTACTGCAGAGCAGCTCTGGTGCTGAGCTCTGGCAGGGAAAAGGGAAAGGTGAAAGGGGCAGCAGCACCATTTCTGACATTCCTGACCCTGCAGGGACATCCAGCCTGTGTGATTCCATCAGCAGCCTGTCAGGCTCCTGGCAGAGCCCTTCCCTGGGCTGCTGGGCAGGGAATGGCTGGGATTGACAGCAGGGACAGGGCAGGGGATGGCTGGGATTCACAGCAGGGACAGGGCAGGGAATGGCTGGGATTGACAGCAGGGACAGGGCAGGGAATGGCTGGGATTCATGTCAGGGACAGGGCAGGGATTCACAGCAGGGACACATTTGTGCAGGGCTGTGCACAAACCCCCAAGGGCCTTTTGCCACTGCCTGCAGCCTTGGGAGAGTTTTGCTGTGAATTCCCAGCCCTGGATCCTGCCTGGCTCTGGGCACTCTGTAACAGAATCCTGAGCCAGGCTCTCCCCAGAGCTGTTCTGCTGTGGGGCAGCTCTGGTGGCCATGTCCCAGGCCTTGGTGGCACTGTGGGACGGACAGAGCTGCCAGCTGTGCCAGCCTTGGGTGAGTGGTGTGGACAGCAAGGCAGGTGACAGGGAGGGTGAAGCTCATTTCTGTGTTGGGATTTGTGCAGGCCCTGCTGTGCCAGCCTTGGGTGAGTGGTGTGGACAGAAAGACAGGTGACAAACACAGGGTGAAACTTATTTAGTGTAGGGAATTGTGCAGGCACAATTGGTGTGCAGGCCCTGCTGTGCCAGTCTTGGGTAACTGGTGAGTGGTGTGGACAGCAAGACGGGTGACAAACACGAAGGTGAAGCTCATTTCTGTATTGGGAATTGTGCAGGCCCTGCTGTGCCAGCCTTGGGTAACTGGTGGGTGGTGCAGACAAGGCAGGTGACAGACAGAGGGTGAAGCTCTTTTCTGTATTGGGATTTGTGCAGGCCCTGCTGTGCCAGCCCTGGGTAACTGGTGAGTGGTGTGGACACCAAGGCAGGTGACAGAGGGTGAAGCTCATTTTGGTATTGGGAATGGTGCAGGCCCTGCTGTGCCAGCCTTGGGTGAGTGGTGTGGACAGCAAGGCAGGTGAAAAACAGAGGATAAAGCTCGTTCAGTGTAGGGATTTGTGCAGGCACTGCTGTGCCAGCCTTCCTCCCTCTCTCCTCCTTGCCATTCCCGGGGAATGTGAGCAGTGCCCCGGCTGTGCTCAGTCCCTGCTCCCCTCTGAGCTCAGCTGTGCTGCTCTGGGCCAGACCCTGCAGCCTCCCCTGTACCCTGTGAGGGGAGAGGCCGTGCTGGCTGTGCTGGCCGTGCTCCCTGCCCTCCCGGGGCTCTGAGAACAGGGCAGGCCGTGCTGTTTGCCCTGCTCTGCCTCTGCCTTTTTGATATTCCAGCGCTGGCTCCCAGCTCCTTTCTGACCAGCCCCTGTTTACTTTGCAGAACACAACGTTGCCATGGCAACAGGTTACTTTTCAAAGGGAACATCTTGTCATTATATTTAATCCACTGCAGCTGAGGAGGACTGAAATATTAAGTTGTTGTTGCTATGGATACTGCTTTGTTACAGCAGTTTCTTTTGTGTCACATTTCATAGACGGTGTTGGCTCCTTTTTTCCCTTTCCCATCGAATAAACACAGGATGCCATTCCATTCTCATTGTAATCGCTCTCACCAATATGATTGAGCTTCAGATCTGCAGTGCATTTTAGTTTCCATAGCAAGGATTTTTCTTTCCATGTGAAGCCCATTCCTGGGGATGTGGAAGCAGCAGCAGGGATGGAGCAGATGGCACATCCTTGAGGAGCCAGGGGCTCTGTGCCCTTCTGAAATCCAGGTGGGAGCTCAAGCAGCCTGCCAGAGCTCCCTGCACCCAGCCCAGCCCTCACCTTTTGGGCAGGGCAGGGAGCACCTTGAGGTGTGAATATTCCCAGGAAATGGTGACTGGGTGATGGAGAGACACACAGAAATATTTCTGCTTCATGAGGAGTGGCTGGAGAGCCCCACTGAGTTCCCACAGAAAGAGATGGGGGCAGAAGTCCCATCCCAAACTTTGCCTTTAACTTTGCAGTTACAGGATGTTCCAGCCTCAGTTTTAAATGTCTCATTGTCCATATTCAGTGAGGAAATTGGGAGCTGGGGATGTTTGGTTCTTCCTGTGTGAGCTGAAGTGTTCAGGGTGGGCACAAACCCTGCCCAGGAACGTCGTGAGCATCACTTGCACTGCTGAGCAGGGATGTGCACGGCCTTAAAATGAGTTCTGGGAGGAGAGGAGGAGCATCAGCATTTTCTGCTGTCAGCTTCCCCTTTGCTCCTCGCGGGGAAGAATTCTGACACCTTGTAGTAACCTAGTATTTAATGTGTAACTTTGTAAATAGAGAATTGATTTCCTACTTCAGTCATTTCCTTGCACAACAAGAAAACAGTGTCAGGTTGTCTTGCAAAAATATGCACTGGGGGAAAACATTCTGACGTGTTCTCATTGTTTTCTGGAGGCTTTTGGCTGATATTTGCACTGGATTTGTTTCCTGGGAGGGTGGCACTGTCCCTGCCAAGGGACACCTTCCAGTAACCCCTAGCACATCCCCTCTTTTTAAATCAATGTGTTATTGTTTTTATTGTAATTGTTTTCTAATTTGTTATTTCTGCTCCATTTGAATTGGAAGTGCAATGACAAAAAAGAACATGACCCTGAATTTCACTAATTGCAATTCTTTCTCATTGCTGTTTTTCCTTTGTATCTTAGGAGGCTGAACAGTACCCAAGGTGAGATCAGAGTTGGACCCAGCCACCAGGTAAGGGATTTTGTGTTCAATATCCAGAGATGCTCTTGCCTCTTGTGCAGATGTCAGTTTGAGATTGCATGTGTTCAGATCTGCTGAGGGTTTTTAGAATCATCTTTGGATGAGTCACTTCAGTGAGTTCTTTGGTGTTCCTTAGCTCAGTTACTGAGGTTTTTCCGTGTCAGATGTTGATATGTTAATGGTTTTCAGTAGCAGAAGTGCTACTGGGTTAATTCCTGAATAAGGCTGAGGGAATGTGAGTAACTGCTGGAAGTTAAAGAAGTGCTTTAAGTCATCTGGATTGTTCAAACAGAACTTGAGGGAGCTGCTGAGTGTGTTCATGCACTGGGAAGCAGAATAAGGTTAAGACTCTAGATGTTCCTGGTATGTTAATTCTAATTTGAGAGAAGTCCTTCATAAGCATTGGAAATAATCTGTTCTTAAAGAGAATTAACATACAGCTTGCTCTGGTTCATAGGGCCAGATTGTCACTGGGAGCTGAGGCCTCTCCTTTTCCTGAGGAATTGACTTTGTAGTGTCCAAGTGCTGGGGTTTTGCATCCAAGTGATGAATATTCATTTGGGCCCTCTTAAAAATCTCATTTAAGAACTAGTGAAAGTAAATATTTATGAAACCTGATGTCACATTCTTGAGGATGTTTTGCCTTCAGAGGAAAAAAGTCCTTGGCAATTAAACCTGTAGTGTTCTTTTCAGTAGTCATAACAAGAGTGCTGCAAATGATACCTTCAAAACAACTTTCATCTCAAATTGTCATCTAATATTTTGGCAGGCATTAGTCACCCTGCTCTAAGGTATAATTACCACGTGCATTTATGGATGGGGGAAAAAAAGGCAGGAAGAAGGTCCATTGATTTATAATACTGTTAATTCTTGCTTGCTTCATGTTTTAGACTTCCACTGTTCCCTCAGTCGTCCTTGTTTGTGACAGATGCCAGCACTGCCACCCCCCTCAGTGAGCAGCAGAGCCTGAGGGCCCTGCAGGGTTCCTGGGGGCTCTGGTGCCTTCATTTTTCCTCCCTGTGCCCCTGCAGGGGTCAGGGGTGTTGGCTTGGGGTTCCTCAGATCCCCCCACACCTGCAGGGACAGCAGAGCAGAGAAATGTCCTGTAGGATTGCAGATCAGACCAGTGTTCTGTAGGATTGCAGATCAGACCAATGTCCTGTAGGATTGCAGATCAGACCAATGTTCTGTAGGATTGCAGATCAGACCAATGTTCTGTAGGATTGCAGATCAGACCAATGTCCTGTAGGATTGCAGATCAGACCAGTGTTCTGTAGGATTGCAGATCAGACCAATGTCCTGTAGGATTGCAGAGCAGACCAATGTTCTGTAGGATTGCAGAGCAGACAAATGTCCTGTAGGATTGCAGATCAGACCAATGTCCTGTAGGATTGCAGATCAGACCAATGTTCTGTAGGATTGCAGATCAGACCAATGTTCTGTAGGATTGCAGAGCAGACCAATGTTCTGTAGGATTGCAGAGCAGACCAATGTTCTATAGGATTGCAGAGCAGACCAATGTTCTGTAGGATTGCAGAGCAGACCAATGTTCTGTAGGATTGCAGAGCAGACCAATGTCCTGTAGGATTGCAGAGCAGACCAATGTTCTGTAGGATTGCAGAGCAGACCAATGTCCTGTGGGATTGCAGAGCAGACCAATGTTCTGTAGGATTGCAGATCAGACCAATGTTCTGTAGGATTGCAGATCAGACCAGTGTTCTGTAGGATTGCAGAGCAGACCAATGTTCTGTAGGATTGCAGATCAGACCAGTGTTCTGTAGGATTGCAGATCAGACAGATGTCCTGTAGGATTGCAGATCAGACCAATGTTCTATAGGATTGCAGAGCAGACCAATGTTCTGTAGGATTGCAGAGCAGACCAATGTCCTGTAGGATTGCAGAGCAGACCAATGTTCTGTAGGATTGCAGAGCAGACCAATGTCCTGTAGGATTGCAGAGCAGACCAATGTCCTGTAGGATTGCAGATCAGACAGATGTCCTGTAGGATTGCAGATCAGACAGATGTTCTGTAGGATTGCAGAGCAGACCAATGTCCTGTAGGATTGCAGAGCAGACCAATGTCCTGTAGGATTGCAGATCAGACAGATGTTCTGTAGGATTGCAGAGCTCTGAGGGTTCCCTGCCAGGGGAGCACAGTGGGGCTCTGCTCCCTGTTCTCCTGGGACAACTTCTGGCTACAAAATACAGCCAGGGAGGTTTGGAGCCCCCAGCCCTGGGGGTGGCACTCAGTGCTCTGGGCTGGGGATGGGTCACAGCCTGGACTTGATCATCTTGGAGATCTCCTCCAGCCTCAGTGATGAAGAGGAAGCTGCTCCTGGGAGTGGTGAAGCTCATTCCAGGGGTGCAGGAGGCTGAGCGTGGCCTGTGCAGCCCCCTGGGTGCTGCAGTGCCTCTCTCACAGAAATCCCAGCTCTGCCTGATCCCTTGCCACAAGAGAAGTTCAATGACATATCCATTTTCCCAGGCAAGAAGTAAAATAAAGTAGAGATTAAAGAGCAGAACATGAAAGACATCTGAACCTGTGACTTGTAATTACTGGTTATGTATAAATGTTGCCTCTCAAATACGTTTAGCGTTGTAAGTATAGGAGGTAATTATAGGGCTTAAAAGCTGTTTCTGAAGAGGCTCTCAGCTATCTCATCTCAGAGCAGGAGATGACTAAAGATGCTAATTGGGTCTCTGGATAGAGTGTAATACTTATTTAGAGGCAGTGTTCATTTTGCTGAGCTATCTCCCTTTCAGGAAATGTCTTTGTTTCTCTTTAGAGTTCTGATGATTTACCGAGCGTTTAATTTTAAGCTCAGTGTTGAACATGTAGGGTTTCTTGCTGATTTCGAATGGGGCACATGTGGTAGCTGCCTTCCTGCCTTCCTTCACGTGAGTGTGTGTGTGAGGGCTCCAGCCTGGCAGGCAGCAGCTGCATCAGTGTCCCTGTGACAAAAGCAGCTGCAGTGTCTGAGGGGGATTGACCACCAGCTCTGCATTTCCAAACCCCAGGGCTGTGCAGCACAAAATGCTTCCCTTCCCATCTCTGCTGGGTGCAGGAGGGCTCCAGTGGTCATGGCTGAGGTGGGGTCAGCCCTGAGTGTTCCTCAGGAGCATCACTGCCCTTCAGGGGAAGGGAATGGGTTGGGGCTTGGAGCCTCAGCGTCCTCAGGGTTCTGAAACTTGGGACAAACCCCCCTTCACCACCTGTCTGAACATCTTCCACCCATCAGATCCTCCTGCTGCAGAGAATTTATGAACTTGTGTGACCCTGTGTGTGTGACCCTGTGTGTGTGACCCTGTGTGTGTGACCCTGTGTGTGTGACCGTGTGTGTGACCGTGTGTGTGTGACCCTGTGTGTGTGTGACCCTGTGTGTGTGACCCTGTGTGTGTGACCTGTGTGTGACCCTGTGACCCTGTGTGTGTGACCCTGTGTGTGTGACCCTGTGTGTGTGACCCTGTGTGTGTGACCCTGTGTGTGTGACCTGTGTGTGACCCTGTGACCCTGTGTGTGTGACCCTGTGTGTGTGACCCTGTGTGTGTGACCATGTGTGTGTGACCCTGTGTGTGTGACCCTGTGTGTGTGACCCTGTGACACTGTGTGTGACCCTGTGTGTGTGTGACCGTGTGTGTGTGACCATGTGTGTGTGACCCTGTGTGTGTGACCCTGTGACCATGTGTGTGACCATGTGTGTGACCATGTGTGTGACCCTGTGACCATGTGTGTGTGACCATGTGTGTGACCTGTGTGTGACCCTGTGACCATGTGTGTGACCATGTGTGTGACCATGTATGTGTGACCTGTGTGTGACCTGTGTGTGACCCTGTGACCATGTGTGTGTGACCCTGTGTGTGTGACCCTGTGACCATGTGTGTGTGACCCTGTGTGTGTGACACTGTGTGTGTGACCCTGTGTGTTACCCTGTGACCCTCTGTGTGACCCTGTGACCATGTATGTGTGACCTGTGTGTGACCCTGTTTTGCAGGCCAAGCTCCCGGAGCTGCAGCCGTTCCCTTCCCCGGACGGGGACACGGTGACACAGCACGAGGAGCTCGTGTGGATGCCAGGGGTCAACGACTGTGACCTGCTGATGTACCTCAGGGCAGCCAGGTGGGTCAGGCTGGGGAAATGAGGTACAGTGGAGCACCTCTAACTCTTTCCAAGGGTATTTCAGTGATAATCCCCAATAATGAGGTGACACCTATATAATTTATATTTCTGACCCAATAATGATCACCCAAAGCCTGCAATGCGGACCTTTTTCACCCAATTACAGAAAACCACCCAAACCCATGAAGAAGGAAAAGAATGTGAGGAAGAAGACAATCCCCAAAGCCCTCCATCTTGACTCACACATATTACCATATACTAAAACCTTAAATCTAAGTTTTTCACTATGAGATCAATACTATCCAAACCACACACCCACAACCCCAGTGCTGTCACTCAATTTTGGGAGCCTGTCCCAAGGCCTCAAGTCAAATGTGGTGCTTGCTTGAAGGTCAGCACCTTTTAACACAGAAAACCTGTGAAATTTTCATCCTCCAGAGTTCCAGCAGGTTCAGCCCCACCCTGCTGTGCCCTGCTGGGGATGGACAGGGCTCCTTCACTCTGGGCTATTGTGGGTGCCATCAGCTGAGATGTTTGGGACAAGAACACTCAGATTTGGGCCAGCACAGCACCCTCCCATCACCTGAGGCTCTGGAGTGGAGGTGCAAAGCCAGCAGGGTGTGGGGTGGGTGACAGGGGAGGAGCAGCAGAGGATCCATCCCTGCAGGGAATCCCCTTGGCAGCTCCAGTTTGCATTTCAGTTCTGCCCTGGTGGGCTCAGCAGCCCCACTGGTGGGCTTCACACTGATGCAGAGGCTCAGTGAATTACTTGCAGGAATTCAGGGACTGGGGAATCTGCAGTTCCAGTCAGTTTTCTGACATAATAAAACCAAGATGACAGCACAAGGTTTGCTGTCTCTGCTGAGGCTCCGTTCCCCTGTCTGCAGGTTTCAGTCTCTGTAATCCTGATCAGGCTCTGCTCCTTTGGCAGTGCAGGCTGTTAGCTGATGGAAGCAAATGAGATTGGATTTTAATGCTGGATTTATTCCCTGTGCTGGGGTGACTCAGCTTTGCAGTTTCCTGGTACCTTCTTTGATCCACGGTGTGTGAGGCCCTAAAATGGATGATTTAGGGTGCAAATACAGTATTTGTGTATGCACTGTGAGGAGCTGACCCCTTTCCCTGCCGTTCCAGGAGCATGGCAGCCTTTGCAGGGATGTGTGACGGGGGCTCCACGGAGGATGGATGCGTGGCTGCCTCCAGGGATGACACCACCCTCAACGCCCTCAACACCGTAAGTGTGACCCCGTGGGCAGGCCCAGCCTCCCTGGAACCCCTGCAGCAGGGATTTGGGGTTTGGGATCCTGCTTTTGGTGGTAACTTCCTCTCAAACACCAAGAGATTTCAGAGGAAGTGCTGAACTCAGTGCCTCAAAGGTGACCCCAGTGAGTGTTTTTGGGGAAGCTGCTCAGAGCCACCAGCTGGAATTGGGGCTTGCCCAGCTGCCCCTGAGCTGGCTCCTGGGGTTTGCATCAGCCCAGCTGCTCTGGGGTTTTACCTGGAGGTGAAATGTCTGCATTCTGCACAGGGAAAATGTTCCTGGTGTTCCTTTCCCCCTGAGGCTGGGGCCTCACCACCCTGCACTTGGCTGAGCTGCTCCCTGACATTCTCAAATTTCTGTTAAGGTCAATAATCATTAAAGAGGTTTTGGAATTGGAATTTCTTTCCCCTTATCTATAATAATAGCCTAATGCAGAAAAATTCATTTAACTTCACTGCTTCTCTATCTACTTTAATTACTCCCTTTAATCGCTTGGCAGCCCGAGGAATCTGCAGTTGCACTTGTAGAGTTCTTGCTTCTGAAATTAGATTAATCCCAAAATATTTTGGTTTTGTTCTTCTGGTTCTTTTCTCTTTGTGTTCCTAGTGCATGTCTATTGTAGCAAATGCTTTCCTTGTCCACTTTGAATTTTTCTAGAAAAGAGTTTCCTTATAAATAATAGTTCTGGCAGGGATATTTTAAGAAACTTTGACTTATTTCTGAGACTCTGCTTTTTAAACAGTTTAGATAGGTCACCTGTTGTCCTGGCAAAATGGTCCCTTTTTTATCTTTCAGTTCACCACCTATTTCAAAGAGATCAGATTTATCTGAGCCATGATTTGTGAGCCTCTTAACCTGCACTAAGTTGTGTCTTTGTTTAGAAATTATCATATGCAACCCAGGAGATGAATGTAAAAGAAAATGGTGTGGTATGATTTCTTATTATGGAAATCCAATAAACTTCAGGGCAGCACTTCACATAAATCAGTCTTGACAAGCTCCTTTGCTGCTGTTTTATTTATGTAATAACAGGTGCTGTAAGCCCCCAGAATGATTTATTGTTAATTATGCCAGATAGAAATGAAGATCATGGAAGACACAATGCTACATGCAGACATCACATACATGTATTTATATCTTAGCTCTGAAATGATTATTCACAACAATCCAGGTGAATTCCAGCTCCTGTTCCTTTGTTTGGCTGTTGGGGTTTGCTGCCACATCACTGTAACCCTTAGGAAGGAAATAAAGTTTTCATTTGGAGTTTGCTGCCCTCCTGGTGGGTGCTGGTCTGGGAGGGCTGGAGGAGGAGCAGCAGCTCCTGCAAATCTTTCACTGTAATAATGGTAAAAAAATGATCCCAGAAAGTTCTGGGATCCTGCTCTGTGGGGGAAGGTGGTGCCAGGTCTGATATCCAGGGAAGGATGGAGAAAGGAGAATATTGAGCACAAACCTTGCTGCTGCTGCAGTGATTTCTGGAGTTGTTCCTTCCCCTCCCTCCTCGCCTTCTCTTTGCCCTCCAAACTCTGATTTGACATCAGGTGTGGTTTAAGATCCTTTCTGTGCCCACACCAGTGCAGAGGCAGAGGCTCTTTTTACCCTGTGCCTGCTGGTCAGGGGTTCTGCAGTGCTGTCCCAGAGATCCCAGGCCAGGCAGGAATTCATTCCCTGCTTTGTGCTCAGGTTTTTCAGAACTGCAGAGGAAGAATTCATTCCCAGAGGTCAGCCTTGGCTCTGTGCAGCAGCCCCTGGGGCAGGCAGGGTGCAAACTCAGCGTGGAGCACAGAATCTCTGAGCTTTGGTTCACGTTTGTGCTGGGGAAATCAGAGCCAGCCACTCCTATTTATCCTCATAAGGAGAAAAAATAGCAGCACTTAGGCTGGGGTAGTGCTCCATGGAGGAGAGCCCAAACAATGACATGCTAATATTGTGTAAATCTCTCTTTACTAATAGTGTTGTTGTGCCTTCTCATGGCTCTGCTGCATGGGAACGTGTCATTATGAGTGACAAACATGACAGGCTAATCTCAGTGCAAGGAAATTCACTTCTAACTAAGATGTCACCCAGACAAATTACTCCCTGTTTTAACTTGCCCTTAGACCAGATTTTCTTGTTCATTAACTACAGACAAGGTTGAAAGCATTAAAAAAAATTATTTAAATACATGTTAGCATTTCTCCTTCTGCCTGGTTCTGCTGGTGGATGATGTTAATGAGCAGCTGGTTCACACGAGGCAGGGCCAGGCTCCCTGCCCAGGCCTGTCCCAGGCTGGAGCCACCTCAGTGCAGGAGACAATTCTGCCACCTGGCATTTCCATTCATCCTCACCCTGGCTCTTACAGGCAGGTAAAACAGGGCCAGAACCAACTGCCAGGGTTGCTGTTAAAATCTGGGGGGAGTTAACAAAATACTGCTGTTCTTTGGAAGGTGTTTTTAAAGTGCTGTCCTGAGGTTTGCAGGTGATTGGGAAGTTCTTGTCCTGGCTCTGTGTGGGGCACTGGCTGTGCCTGGATTGCCCCACAGCTGTTCTGCAGCTGCACTGGGGGGTCTTTGGCAGCTCCCTGGCAATGCAGCACAAATATCAGGCTTTTTAATCTCCATCATCAGCTCTTTAGATGCCTAAAATAGATTAGAAGTGGGGGAAAGAGATAGAAATTGGGGTTTTTTTGTTTGATTTTGTCTGATACCCAAATTATACCCTAAAGGGCACTTGGGGCTCTTGTCTTGCTGGCTTTTAGAAATGGTTGATTAAAATGAAAAGGAGCACATTCTGTTTTCATAGTAAGGCAGGATGTCCATGGCTGTACAGAATATCCACAGCCCCCTGAAATCTGTCAGCTCTGCTGCTGAAAGAAGTGGCCTGAATTACATTTGGTATTAAAATACAAATGTGTGTTTTTAAATAAAATAATTTAGGTGTTAGATTGGAGTTATCACACACCACGGAGCTGCTCATGGCAGTAATCCCCATCCTGCTCCTCCTTTTCCTGATCTTTTCCCTTCTCCCTCCCCTTGGGATGTGATTTGTCCAGGACAAGTCATCATCCCATGGCAGAGGCAGCTCTGGAGCCTGGAGAGCTCTGGAATTCTGTGCTGTCCTCTCAGTGCTGGACATAACCCATAAAAGTTTGGCTGAACAATCCCTTCTGCTTTAACCCAAACCAGGCTGGGACTCAGTGATTTTTGTAGCAGTTCAGTAAAACCCTCCTGAGATAGCAGCAATTTTCCCTTGGAGAAAAAGGCTCTGGGATCTCAGTGTTCTTAATGGACTGCAATTATTTAATGCTGAGCCCTGAATGCAGCCCTGACTGAGCTGGGCTTTTCAAGGCAGATCATAATGGCTGTAATTGCCAAAGGAAGCCTTGCTGGAGCAGGAGCTGCCAGATGCAATGGCACTCTGCTCTAAAAAGGTCACAGGAAAGGGACATTTAAATTAAGTTATAAATTACAATTGAAGAACAATATTTTGATGAGCAAGCCCAGAGATGTCAGAGCTGCAAGATGTAATTCATGGGTTCATTACAGACTGGAGGTGCCTGACAGCTGAGCCATGCCAGAGGAGAATTTATTTGCAGCATCACCCAGACAGAAATGGCAGCTCTGCTCAGAGGCTGCAGGAGAACTGGAACCTTGTGGGATGTGCAGAAAAGGTTTCACCTGATGGTGAAATCCCTCCCTGGGACCTGGATCTCTTTAATACCAATGCAAAGGAGGCTTTGGGACACGTGCACACCCAGAATTGTGCTTTACCCTGTCCAGGGATGCAGAAATTGCTGTATTTTCTGTCTCAGGGTACATCTGTGGTGGTTCCCTTTGTTGCAGTTGCTCACAGATCCAATCTCACAGTGGTGCCAAATTTGGGTGCAATTAATGCACAGAATGGAGATTCTCTGCTGGCTGGACAATGATCCAGTGTTTACAGAAATACCTGGAGCAGTTCAAGCAGAAGTCAATGAAACCAGAGGCAGTCATCATGAGCTGTTATTTATACATTTGTGCTCAGGAATACTGAATGGCTGAAAGTAAAAAGCAGAGAGTGAGCCAGACTGGAACACGTCAATTGAACTCCAGCACTTAGAGAAAACATTTTTCCTTTCTGCTGCATTATTCTACTCCTGCCATTTATAAAACAGTGTTTTTTCCACTCTCACCTGCTAAAATTAACATTTTTCAGGAGACTCTAAGCCTGTATCATGTTTTACAGGGCTCCTCTCTGTTCCATGGCTCTTCTGTCAATCTGTGCCGATGGGGTTTGGGATTGTTATTAATGAAATTACAGAAGTTAATGCCCACATTATCTGCTCAGATCTGGGACAGCCTTGCTGGCCTGTAAACTTCTCATTTTCTGGAGTAGCTGCCTGTCAGACCAGGCTGTTCTTTCTGGGCTTGTCTGGTTTATTTTTCTTGCAGATGGAGCTGCTCGGGCAGTGGGGCTGCCAGGGAAAAAACACGTGTTGTCCTTGAGGCAAAATAAAGATGCCCTCCAAGTTACAAAGAGGCTTTGGCATTCCTGGTGCTGTGGGAGGGAGCAGGGAGGGGAGGGGAACAGGAGCACCATTCTCCTGTGCACTGTCACATCTCCTCAGTGAAAAATCTGCGAGGTAGTGGCATGCACAGAAAAGAGGCATTTGCAAGGTGAGCTGGCAAAACAAACAGTGCTTTTTTTTTCTTTGAGATGGATTTGTTCCCAGTGCTGGAGTGCAAACAGGGAGGGAAATTAATGTGTACCCAGCAGAAAAGGCAACATCTTATTTTCATGCCTGTAAGTGGGCATTGCATACCATGGGAGCCTTAGGACTAATTTTTTTTTTAAAGTTGTTTGGGGCTTTTTTTCAGGCAGTTTTGGTTCTTGAGCAGAGCCATGAGGACTGGCTGATGTTTGGTGGCCCTGCCTGGTGGCCCTGCCTGGTGGCCCTGTTTGGTGGCCCTGCTGCTGGCCCTGTTTGGTGGCCCCTGTTTGGTGGCCCCTGTTTGGTGGCCCCTGTTTGGTGGCCCCTGTTTGGTGGCCCTGTTGGTGGCCCTATTTGGTGGCCCTGTTTGGTGGCCCTGCTGGTGCCCCTGTTGGTGCCCCTGTTTGGTGGCCCTGTTGGTGGCCCTGCCTGGTGGCCCTGTTGGTGGCCCTGCTGTGCTGGCACCTCCCAGAGCTGGGGCTGGAAGGAAGGGGGCACCCTGGAAATGAACTTTTAGAAGTTGGAATTACATGGAATGAATTCCATTGTTGTCTTTGGTTTCCCTGATCAGGGCAGGGGGTTCATTGCTGCACCCACTGCCTCCCTCAAGGTACCAAATAAAACTCAAAATTAATAAAAATCCACTGTGGCTTCATCTTCTTCATTCTCCACCTTGTGTTACTGAGGCACTCATTTCACTGCACAAATCATGTTTGCATTGTTGTTTTAGTTGTTGGTGAGGGAAATAAAGTTCTGGAGCATTTCTGTCTGTTCCAAACACACTGCAGGTAACAGCAGAGGCCTGTGCCCAGGAGTCACCTTTTATTTTTAGAAGTACTTTGGTTTTTTTCCTTTAAAATTCCCAAGTATTCAGAACTAATGGATGCCCCAGTAACTTGGTGGAGGGGGAAGAGCACCTTCAGCAGTTCAGATCTGTTCCTGCTGACTGCAGGAGATTTGAGCCAATTTGTGTGAAGTATAACCCATCCTGAATTAATTTTTATTTTATCGTGGCTGACATCCCACTGAGCCCTGTGAGGAGAAGGGAGCAGTGTGACTTTGGCATAAACACTACCTGGGACAGGTTTAGGAGGGAAGGGGATCCCTGCTTGGTTTAATGCTGCTTTTTCCACTGATAAAACCTCAGTCACCCTTCAGGTTGTTTGAATTCCACTTCATACATCAACAGTAAAAATAATTAGGCAGAGAACATCTCACGTGGCTCCCTGTAGTGGTTTTTTTTTTTCCCCTCCAATATCAGATCACTGCTAATTCCTTTGAATGATCTATTTGTCTTTATTTTTCAGCTACATGAAAGTAACTACGATGCTGGAAAAGCCCTGCAGCGCTTGGTGAAGAAACCTGTGCCAAAGCTGATTGAGAAGTGTTGGACTGAAGATGAAGTGGTAGGAAATGATTTATCTCCTCCAGCCTTTATGCTTCACGTTGCTTTTTTATGTTAGGGTTTTTGTTTCTTTTTTTCCTTAAAGGTTATCTTTATGAGCAAGAGGAGGGCGGGTGTGTAAATAAAAATCCACATGGGTAAATAAAAATATGTATGTGTATATAAATGAAAATACAGGGGTATATAAATGGAAAACCTGATCCAAAGTTATCCAGTGCATGACAGAATTGCTCATGGAAAAGTGACAGGAGAAGAGTTTGGTTGATTTTATTGGTTTATTTTTTTTTCCTTGAGTGGGTCAATTTTTAAGCTGGTTAATTGGTGAAGTGTTTAAAGAAGTCAAGGAAAATAAAAATGTCATCTCGTTAAGCTGGCAATAAAGCTGGCATTGGTGTTAGAAAATAGAACTGATTAATGGAGGAAACGTTCATGTTCTCTCAGTGGTTTTAATTATTCAGGCAGTGGCTGGAGAGGTTTCTGAGGCTGTAGGTTCCCTGCAAGGTTTTCAGGGAGTTGTTGCTGTGCATGACGTGTGCTCTGCTCTCTCCTCATTTAAACCTTCCTGCAGGAGCTGGAGCAGGGCTGGGCCAGCCCAGAGCCCCTGTTTGGGGCTGGTTCCAGCCCAACAAAGAACCTTTGTGGCTGCCTGGAGCCAGGCAGGGAGGGAGGGAAGGAGGGAGGGAGGATCCAGGGCTGGCAGCACCACCAGGGCAGAGCCTGGGACACCCTCCCCTGCTCCTTCTGCCCTTCTCCTGTCCCAAAAGGAGCTTTGTGCAGGCACTGACTGCTGCAGCAGATCCTCCCAGTGCTCTGCCCTGTGTGTGCTCACTTTGGGCTGAGATTGCTGCAGCCTGTGCCCTCTGCACACACCCAGGGTAAATCCTGCCAGCACCTCTCCTGCTCTCCCTGTGGACCTTTCCTCCCCTCTCCTCATTCTTTTCCATCAGCTGCCCTGAGCTGTGAGTGCTGGAGCTGCTGCACTCAGGGGGTTTTGATGAGCCACCCATGTTAAATGAGAGAGAATTGAGCCTTACTGATGGAAAAAACCAAAGTTTATTGAAAAGTGAAGCATTACTGCAGGAGTGCAGCCTGTGAGCACAGAGTAATGATCACTGACTCTATAAATCATTGTCAGCCCCAGCTCATTTTATCATATTTGTTCTTGTTCTGCTCCATCCAAGTTTCCAGAAACATTTGGCAGCCCTCCAGCCTGGGCAGAGCCAAAGATCAAACTGTGCTCTTATTTATAGACAGCAAAGCTCCACCTGCACAGCCTCAGAGCCTCTTGGTCCCTGCAGCTGGGAGCCAGCTCCAGCCTGGAGCAGCTGGGCTGGGTTTGGAGCATTTTTGGAGCATTCTTGGAGCATTTTGGAGCATTTTGGAGGGGAAGTTTCCTTATTGCAGGCCCTGAAACTGAGGAAAACTCTGATCCACAGGGTGCCAAAGCTGCATGGGAATTCTGCAGTGAATTGCTCAGAAAATATTCAGGTGTCAAACCCTAACTCTGGCCCAGACAATTGAATTGTGGTGGCAGCATTAACTCTGTGTGTGTCCCCCTCATCTCAGGTGGCAAGGGATGGAGCCTGCAGTGGTGTGGTGGGTGATAATCCCAGAAAGTTCTGAAGGAAATGGGGACCCAGATCCCATCCCTGGCCTTACTTGGGCTGGGCTTGTAATTAATCTCTTCTTGCAGCCCAGCAGGTGTGGCTTACTTAAATTTAAAGGCTTAAATTTAAGTTTTGCAGCTGGGTAGATAAGCAGAACCCAGACCTGATATAGAGCTTTGGTCAGTTAACCTGAATAATAATAGTAATAATAATAACAATAGTAATAATAATATACAATAATAGTACCACCACATTTAAAATTTTCTTTTGTGGACTCTCAGCTGCCCCAAACCCAAACCCTTTATTTTCCAATTAGAGTTAGCTCTGCTGCCTGTGTCCAAACTGTGAGGTAGGAGCTGCTTGGCAGTGATGAAAACAAAGGATGGGAGCTGTGTTGTTTTTCCTGCTGCTGATGTGGTTGCAGATGTTTAGATGGAATTAAGCAGAGGATAAGATTGGCCACTGATTGAGTTACGTGAGGGCTGTGTAAATATGAGGACTGAGGTTTGTTGTCTCCCTCGTGTCTCTGAACCTGTGGCTATTTTTAAACCCTTTTTTGTCCCAGTATGTAAATGGAGAGGCACAGAGTGAGAGGCAGCCTTGCTCACTGCCTGTGAGAGCAGCTCCAGCACCTCCTGCACTGGTGTGTGCAGGGCAGCTCTGAGCAGCTGTTTCCTGTTTGTGACGGCTCCTTCCCCACCTGACAACATCGATTTCCAGCAGAGATCTGATGGGCAGGGCTTGGTTTCTCTTGTAATGCTCACAGATTCACTCCTGTGGGCAAGTTGCAGCAATTGTCGCATTTAATGCATGACTGAGGCCCGTTCTGAGCACTCATCACCTCGTGCTGGGGCTGCAGTTTCCATGGGAAGCAGGACGGAGCAGGGGGATTGTTTGGGGAGAAGCCAGGAGCAAAATTGTCTTGGTTTAATCCAACTGGTGCCTCCTGCAGGTTTAAATCTCCACTCAGCCCCAGCCCAGGGTGTCAGAGCAGTCAGTTCTGCTGAGGTCACCTCAAAAAATGCCCCTGAAGCCTTTGCCAGGTGTGGGATTTTGGGTGCAGGCAGTCAGGAATCCCCCTAGGGATGGAACGGTGCTGGTCTGTTCTTGTGCACTTGGGAATCCTTCAGGGCTGCTGTGGGAGTGGAGTTTGGGACCATGGGGATGAGTTTGGGACTGTGGGAGTGGAGTTTGGGACCTTGGGATGAGTTTGGGACTGTGGGATGAGTTTGGAACCTCGGGGTGAGTTTGGGACCTCGGAGTGAGTTTGGGACTTTGGGGTGAGTTTGGGATTATGGGATGAGTTTGGGACCTTGGGATGAGTTTGGGACTGTGGGATGAGTTTGGGACCTTGGGATGAATTTGGGACCGTGGGATGAGTTTGGGACTATGGGATGAGTTTGGGACTATGGGATGAGTTTGGGACCTTGGGATGAGTTTGGCAGAGCCTCTGTTTCCTCTGCTGCTTGCCCTGATGGTGGAGCTGGGTCCTTTCCACAGATCCCAGATCTGGAGCCAGGGTGCTGAGGTTAAACTGAGCATCCCCACTCCCTGCTGGGTTCCAGGGGGAACATCTCCCAGGAGAAATTGTCCTTATAAATTTTCCACATGTCTTGGGACAGAATCTTCTCTGCAAAATGTCTTTTATAGCTCAGTGGTGTTCAGAACAGTTCTGAGCCTGCTGCAGGTGCAGGAGTGAGCTCTCATTTGGGATCAATAACCCACCAAAGAGCTGTGATTTATACAGGGGACAGTAATTATACAGGGGAGCTGTAATTTATACAGGGGCAGTGATTATCTCTAGTTGTGGTAACCTGATGGAAAGGTTTTCTGTTCTGGAGCTCTCCATGAGCTGGGAATGTGGAATGTGGAAGGAGAGGAGCTGGTTCTGACTGCTCCTCACCAACAGCCCCAGTCCCACCTCACATTTTTATCTCTTCATTCACAATGTGCTTTTTTCTCTGTCTTTATCAAAAGTTCTGATGAAATCAATAGGGCTTGCAGGGGAGAGAAATCCGAATCAGAACTAAAGGAACCTGCAGTTTATTAGGTTTTTAATTAAACATGATGAACACATTTTAAATACCACAAAGGCCTGGGGCTGAGCTGCATCTAATCGAAACAGATTAAGTCACCCGTCCACACTTGGGTAGTTATTAATTCTGTTTATTTATGCATGCTTGCTACAGGCAGAGTTTGCTGCTGCTCTGCTGCAGTTTATTGCACAGGGATGCTCTCCTGCATGGAGCTGTGCTCCTCATTAGCATTCAGATGTTGATTATGAAGAGCTGGTGAGGTTTAATTGGAGCACCTTTGGAACTCGGGGCCGTGTCTCCCAAAGTTAAAGGAGATCTGGGTGAAGCAGAACTTGGACATTCTTTATTGGGTAATTCCTCCCTTTTCCTCTACACTTTGTTCATCCATGTGAAATTCTCTAAAGGAAGTTGCCAGGTGTTCCTTAGGAAGGTTCTTTCAGTGTGCAGAACTGTCAGTGCCACCCCTGACATCCCTGATAACTGCCTTTTATCTTGAAATATTCTGCCTTTTAAATATTTTACGTCGCTCTTGATGTCGAGCAGTTGAGGTAAACAACCTCCATTCAAACAACCTCCTCCATTTCTGTGCAGGGGTACTTAATCCTGCCTGGTGCTAAATCTTAATTGGCCGTGTACATCGATTTACAAGTTCATAAATTTTAAAATATCCACACCTGCCTTCAGCTTTAACTCGTTTATCATAAAATACAAGTGGAGATCCTTGTGCCAGGAAGGACAAGATAGAGCAAAGTTCTTTCCTGATCTGTTTGCAAG
Organism: Acrocephalus scirpaceus scirpaceus; assembly: GCA_910950805.1. Classification (NCBI taxonomy): domain Eukaryota; kingdom Metazoa; phylum Chordata; class Aves; order Passeriformes; family Sylviidae; genus Acrocephalus; species Acrocephalus scirpaceus. Next base: position 984,183 of record OU383794.1, read on the forward strand.
TGTTTGTAATCCAGCGTGGCAGGTCAAGGAATTACTGATGCAAAACCCACAGACTTATTTGCTTGGCTTCTTTGTCTGGAATCATCCTCAAATGCCTCATGCACCTTTTTGGAGTGTGTGCTCATGAAAACATTGTTCTTGTGATCTCCTCTGAAACCTCAGGGCTCTTCTGATGTGCTGGGAGACAGAGCTGCTTGCTGGGGCAAAAATACCATGAATTTTATTTACTGTTTATGTGGCAGCTATAGAAAATGGAATTCAGAGCCAGATTGAAACAGAGCCTCTGGAATGGTGGAGTGGAAAAAAATCATAAAGGAGTATTGGAAAAGCTGAGCAGCATTGCAGGGCTGGCTCCTCAAGGTTAAGGCATTGGTTACTGCTCAGTTTCATTGTTTTACCCACAAAAAATAAACACTGCAGCTTCCCACTGGAGTGGCAGTCCCACTAAATGAACATTTTATGGAATTTAGTGATCCAGCCACTTTTGCAAGTGTGATAATCAGTAACAATTGAAACTTAGCACTGAGATAAAACCCACCAAACTCAGATTGCCACGGTTCTGTGTTTTAAGAATAAATAAGATTTTAGCTGAAGCACGTGTGGGAAGGTCTTGTCTGTGTCTTATTCTAAGAACTCAGAGTGGAAAAGAACCATCAGCCTCGCAGTCAAAAGTGACCAGTGAAGGATGAAATTATTCTGCTCGGGGGAAAAAGTTGTTATTTAAAGGTTGCATAAAATTATAGTTACTGAGTAGCTGGCAGGCTTACAAAATGCTGAGGTGCAGTACAGCTGGAAAAGACAAGGTTTATTACAGCTCAAAAAGGGGAATTTGGTTTAAACACAGGTTCCTGGATGAAAGATAACAATCTTTTGTTTGTGATTAACTTGCATCAGTCTTTGATCCAAGGCCTTGTTGAAAGGGATCAATACTGCACATACAGCACCGAGTTTATTGTCAAGTCCTTTTGGAAATAAGGCAGTGAATTAAAAATCAATTATACGTGCAGAAAAGTTTGTGTAGGGCAATCAATTCTGTCCTTTTAGTTTGCCAAAAGATTCCATTGTTTAACCAGCTGTGAAAAGGAATGAATTTTAAAAGCCTCCCGCAAATGAGGGAGCCCAAAGGGGCGGGGGGAGAGATTAAAAAAAAATTATTTCAGCATTTCATGTTCAGCACAGGCTCTTCAGGGATAAATCTATAAATCCTGTCAGTGACCTTGGCTTCAGAGTGGGTGATTTCACTGCTCCCCCTGATGTTGATCTTTGCCCAGCTGCCAGAGCAGTTGCTGTTTCCTCAACAATATCATTTTGGGGTTTGTTGAACTGCCATGTGCTTCTGGATGGGATATTCAGGTGGAATGTTTTTATCTGTGAAGCACTCATGGTGCTGCTGATCCCAAACCAGCACAGCTCCCTGCCCTGCTGGGGAGCCCCTATTCACCTGGAATATTTTTATTTGTGAAGAACTCATGGTGCTGCTGATCCCAAACCAGCACAGCTCCCTGCCCTGCTGGGGAGCCCCTATTCACCTGGAATATTTTTATTTGTGAAGCTCTCACCGTGCTGCTGATCCCCAAACCAGCACAGCTCCCTGCCCTGCTGGGGAGCCCCTGTTCAGGTGGAATATTTTTATCTGTGAAGGACTCATGGTGCTACTGATCCCAAACCAGCACAGCTCCCTGCCCTGGCAGGGAGCCCCTATTCACCTGGAATATTTTTATTTGTGAAGCACTCATGGTGCTGCTGATCCCAGACAAGCACAGCTCCCTGCCCTGCTGGGGAGCCCCTGTTCATGTGGAATATTTTTATTTGTGAAGCTCTCATGGTGCTGCTGATCCCAAACCAGCACAGCTCCCTGCCCTGGTGGGGAGCTTCAGCTCAGGAGCTGTGTCTGGGTGGGACAGAGCAGAAACTCCAAACTCCAGCTCCAACCAAACCCTCCTGGGGGCTGTGAGGAGCTGCTGGTTTGTTCTGCCCTCCCCACAGCCCCTGAGCTCCCTGCAGCCTCAGGGAAGGGATCTGCTGCTGGGGAGATGAACAAACACAGCCAGGCTGATTGCAAGGACGGCGTTTTTCATCTCATTTTCAAGGGCATCTTACAAACAGAGCACTTGTGGTGCTCTCCATCATCCCTGTGAGTGCTGGGGGAGGTGGGGGATTGCCTCTGTCCCCCCAGAGGGCACAGGGGTGGTTTTAGCCACTGAGGGGTCCCCAGGGGGGCTGCAGGGTCAGTTTGGTGTCCGTGGGTCTGTCCCACCCCGTGGGCAGAGCCCCAGCTCCAGCCTGGACCCCGTGGTGCTGTCTGCCAGGGACACACAGCTCCTGCCTGCACCACCCTGACCTTTTATCCAGATTTTATCTGCTCAGGGATCCGGAATCTGGGTTAAATATAACCTCCTGCTGTATCCTGTTCTGCTCCAAAAGGAAACTGAGTCATGACATTCTAAAGGGCAGCTGGGGAGTGCAGGGATCATCACAATTGGGGATTTTCTGAGCTTCATGCTTTTGGCATGGCAGAGAACCGAGGGAGGGATTGTAACTCACCTCTGGTGGTTGTGGTGAAAGTGCAATTGAAATGCAGTAATAAATAATGAAGTGCTGTGATATTTTCTGTTTTCAGTCTATGATAGAAATCTGCAGCTCCTTTCCAAGTGATTTTGGCTTAGTCTGAGGTGATATAGGTAAAAGTGTCTCCTTTTCAACTACTTATGTTGGAATTATACTCCATGAAACTCACCGAGCCCAGGAATGGATTACTTGACATGGCAAATGTCTGTTTTATTTTGGAGGAGTTGTTTGCTGTCTAAATGGCAATTTGCTGTTCCTAACGAGATTGCTTTACAAACACAGAAACCCCAACCCCTAAAACAAAGCGAGAGCAGACAGATGACAGCATTGTCTGCAACTTGACAAGATGATATTTGATTTTTGAATTTTTTTTCCTGGTAGTTTGGTTCTCTGTCTGAGTCTTGACTTTGATTCTTTGTTTGAACACGAGGCTGACAGCCCCAAACCCCCAAACTTCCACTGGATTCTCAGCTTAGCTGGGAATTATTTAGTCTGGCCCAGTGGCCATTGCAGCAGCAAATGACAAAATGCTCTTCAAATGGGTGTAGTGACATAATTCCTATTGAAGAAATGTTGATTACTGTCACAATGTGGATGCTCTGTGTGCTTTAGTGCTCAGGGCTTATCTTTCTTGCACAACATAAGCAGTATGAATGCCAAAATACACCTCATTTGCAAGTGCTGTTTGCATGATAAATTTTATTTTTCTAATCTCCCCTATCAACAGAACCAATTTTTTTTTTAATCTTTCCGATGACATAAAAATGCATTTTAATGAGGCAAATTATCAAGCTTTGTCTCTTCTGTGTACGAGTGGGGCGGCCACATTCAATTAGGCTGAAAAATGATCATTTGTTCTATTACAGGCTGTAACAGAGCGAGTGCAGAACCATGATCCATCACCAGTTGCTCAGCTTTATGTTACTTAAATCACTTGCCATCCTGTCAAGGGCTCGGAATCCTCCACGGGAGCCATTATTTAATTTAAGTTTGTAAAGGTGTCACTTGTTTGATAATAGGCTGCTTCTGTAGTAGATGAATAGGAACTAAATATTCATCATTTTCTGCATCCATCCCAGATCCCTGATGAGTTTCAGGGATGGCAGTGCCAGCAGAGCTGATGATGGTGGTGCCGTGGAAGGAATTTTGGGCAGCAGTGAGGAGCAGGGGCAAACCCCACACCCTGCAGTGGGGACAGGCAGGGGGTGGTGGGCACTGAAAGGTTCCCCATGGAATGAGGGATTGCTGGGGTGCTCTGGGCAGGGAGCTGCATCCGTGCTCCTGTGGGTCCCTCCAGCTCAGGATATTCCAGGATTCTGTGAATTCAACTGGAGAGGTTTGGTTTGGGAGCCTGGCCCCATGGTGCTCCCAGAGCCAGCCCGAGGGGTCTCCAATGATCTGCAGGGAAACTCAGATTGGGTATGGAAATACCCCCTGGAAGGATTTTGGGGTCCATCCTCCTGCAGTGTGTGTGTGCTGTGCCAGCCCCTCTCTGCACACAGAGCTGCCCCTGCCTGCCCCTGTTCTGTGCTGTCCCCCTGCTCCCTGCCCTGCAGGCTGCAGTTAAAAACTCCTGCTGCCTTCCCAGCGTTGTTTTTGCACTTTGTGCCTCGTGGCCGTGGCTGTGTTGTGGTGAAGGCTTTGTGGTTGTGCTTCAGGTGCCTCCCCTGCTCCCCCCGGGCTTGTTGCACCTCGGGTTTCCCCATCCTTTTGTTCTCCCCTCCTCCCCCCAGGCCTGTCCCTGCATCCCTCAGATTTATGTGGCTTTTAGGCTGCGTGGGGAGATTGATCAGGCAGGCCTTATGCATTTAGAGGAGCTGATAAATGACACGGCAGCACATTCCCCTCCACTGCTCTGGAATAACTTGAGCGCTCAAATCAAACATCCCATTTGCCACAAATTGGGGAAGGCAAAGAGGGCACCTCTGGTTTATTAGGGTGCATATTTCATTTATCTCTTACGGGAGGTATTGTCCAGTTCTACGTGTCTGGGGAGGTAATTCCACAGTCTGAGCACCCCCTCCCCTCAGATCCACCTTCAGGGTTTCCTCTCCAGCCTTCACCTTTGTTACAGCTGCTTTTCTGGTCCTTCATTTTCAATTCTTTAATCATTTCCTCTCTTATTTGTGGTGCCTTTTTTTCACTGCTGGCCCCATTCTCCCCCTCACTGAGGATGTGTCCCTCAGCCTGGAATTTGGTTTTGTCCTCACCAGTGTTTCTTCCACCCAGATTTTCATGCTCATGTGTCTCTTCACTCCACTGCAGCCAGTGCAGACCTACTCTGAGAGGAATTTAGAGGTTGTCTAGTGTCATTTTGGCGAGGGTCAGAAACTGGAATTTGTATCTGAGTGCCTGAATTCCACCCCGGACATGGCTGCAGTCACAGCCCCTCTGTTAATGATTTACCTGGGAAGGCACCTACAGGAATTCCTGCCTCTCCAGAGGGATCATTTCCATTTTGTCTCATTATTCTTGGATTTGTTCGTTGCTCCAAAGTCTGGGGGCTCTTGAAATGCTTTTATTTGTTTCCTTCTTCTATTTGCATAAAAATCCCTGTTTGATGGCAGAAACTGTCTCCAGAATAATTGACAATAATGGTTGAAATCCCCGTGGAACAACATTTCTGTAGTAGGGAACCTCCACTGGAAATGCTGCGTTTGAGCCTTGAGGGATCACACAAGATATTTCAGGTAGTCCTTGAAAAGGAACATGTCCAGCTCTTGCTTTTTACTCCTTGCTCTTCGGTTTTGATGTACAAGAAAGCTTTTTGTATATTAGCATTTTAACAGCAGTTTAAAATAACAACCAGAAATGAATCTCTTTGTGTACAGAAAAGGCAATCTGAAGTATAATCAAAAGCTTTCTGTTGCCTCTTGTCAGCAGCACATTGTTTCGCTTTTCTGGGTCACAAATGTGCCAGACCTTTGTTCTGTTTAACTCTTAAAAGGCACCTTTAAAAAGCCATTTATGTAAAAAACACACTCAGATCATTTTAGCTTTGTTTGCAGCACTGAGAAACTGCCGATGGCAGGAGGCAGAGGATGTTGGACAAACAGAAAGGTTTTTGTGTCAGCCAGGGCAGGCCCAGGACTTGTTGCTCCCTCTGGAAGGTTTTCCTGCCCTCAGTGCAGTGCTGCTTCTTTGGGAAGGGAATTTCTCCTTTTCCCACTCCTCTCTTAGCAGAGAAGAGGAAATTGCAAACTGAGCAGCAATGAGAGGGTTCATCCCTGCCTGCCTCTTCATCCCCCTGCAATGTGGGACATTAGTGAGGTACCCACGGCTGATAATGCCTGGAATAATCCAGGAATTGTTCTTCCAGAGGGAGGCTGTTTGTCCAACAGCCCTTGCAGAGCTGCAGGAAAGCGAGGTCAGGGTTCCTCTCCTGCTGCTGCTGCTGCTTTAATGCCCGGGCAGGGTTTGATCCCAGCATCAGCTGCTCTGCCAGCCTGGGGTGTCTGATTTTATCTCCTTTGGGGGTCACATTTCTGCTGCCACTCTGTGGGATTGTGGGGAGATCTGTGGGATCACTGTGGGATCGCTGGGTGATCTGTGGGATCGCTGGGTGATCTGTGGGGTCACTGGGATTGCTGGGTGATCTGTGGGATTGCTGGGTGATCTGTGGGATCACTGTGGGATTGCTGGGTGATCTGTGGGATTGCTGTGAGATCTGTGGGATCACTGGGTGATCTGTGGGATCACTGTGAGATTGCTGGGTGATCTGTGGTGTCACTGTGGGATCGCTGGGTGATCTGTGGGATTGCTGGGTGATCTGTAGGATAGCTGTGGGATTGCTGGTTGATCTGTAGGATCACTGTGGGATCACTGGGTGATCTGTAGGATAGCTGTGGGATTGCTGGGTGATCTGTGGGATCACTGTGGGATCACTGTGTGATCCCTGCCTCCCCACAGCTCAGCAGCCATCAGGAATGGAGCAGAGGGAGCCTGTGTTCCTCCCCAAAGCCTTTGGAGTTGGATTTCAGCGCGGTGCCCGAGCAGGGGCGGGGAGGCACCGGGACCAGGCTGTTGGTGCAGCCCCTTGGCCGTCTGTCAGCAGCTCCCAGACATCCATCTGTCCATCCCTGCATCCCTCCTGCATCCAGCCCTGCATCGCTCCTGCACAGGTTGCCTGGCAACCCGGGCCGGAGCCGGCGGGGCCGGAGCCTCCCCGAGCAGGTCGGGGATGATTTGGGAGCAGGTCGGGGATGATTTGGGAGCAGGCCGGGGATGATTTGGGAGCAGGCCGGGGATGATTTGGGAGCAGGCCGGGGATGATTTGGGAGCAGGTCGGGGATGATTTAGGAGCAGGCCGGGGATGATTTGGGAGCAGGTCGGGGATGATTTGGGAGCAGGCCGAGGATGATTTATCGGCAGGGCCGGGCGGGGACCCGGGAGCTTTTAACGGGAACCGCCTGGAACTGAGGGCTTGGGAGCATTTGATCCGGGATGTGCAGTGACAGCACCCAGAGCCGATAATCAGGGTGCAATTAGAGCAAACAGAAAGGCTCCTCCTTCAGACAGAATTGATTTTTTTTTTTTTTAGATTGTTATTTTTTATTTTCTTGCTCCTTGGTTTTTCCCTTCGGGACTCCCCCACAGACTCAGGTGCAGAATGGGAATCAAAGCTTTGCCTGGTGCTTCGGGTGAACCTGTAATCTTTCTCTTTATAAAAATAGCTCTGGTAAAAATCCTGATGGGAAAATACAGCTGGGGTCAGCACAAAAGGTTAGCAACACCCTGACAGCTCCAGGCCCGGGGTGAAGGAAGAGCTGAATTCTCCTGCAGCCCTGGAAATGTCTGAGAGCTGTTGTGTCACCTTCAATATCATGTTGCCTTTCATGCAGACTCTTGCATTGATCCCTGGCATTAAGGGAAGGGGAAGAGGAGTTTTGTAGGCTGGCATTTAGGTAGTGGTGCACGCTGTGGTTACAAGGAGAACTCTCTCTCACTGCCTTGAAACATCACCTTCAATAAAGTAAATGGGAGGAAACTGGGGCAGCCTTTGGGTTGAGCAGCTCAGTGCAGCTCCTTGTGCTGGCTGGAGCCTTTTCCCAGCCTGGCTGTGAAGAGGGATGGGCAATCCGTGCAAAGCATGTTGTACAAGAGCATTTGTGTGTGTGTGAGGAGGCAAAGAGGAGAAAAAGGATGATGAATCCACTCTGACCTCCTGAATGGCAATATAAATACTTTATTGAAAATTCTAAATAAATGTGTTTGTAACCAGTAATCCTGCTCTGCATGCAATCTCATTTAGCCAACTGGGTATGCAAATGTGCTATTAATGTGTTTGCATCCAGTATAAATACACAAATCTAATCTGTTTATATATGTCATTTACACACAGCTGTGCTCACGCTCACTTAATACCAATATTTCCAGCCAGCGAGAGGTACCATGGGAGCTCCATTGTTCCCAACAAAAGCAGCTCCATGGAAGGGGGGTCATTATCGTCCAGGATCTTTTGGCATTCCCCGGAGGGAGGCTGGTAATGACTCTGTCTGTGGCTGCTCTGGGTACTGGAGCTCAGGCTGGGAGGTGCCTCTCTGCAAAGCTTTGGCTTCAACCCCCCACACTTGGGGCAGGCTCTCCCTTTTCAGTGTAATTTTTCAGGAAGACAAAGCGATGCAGTTGGGAGGGAGAGAGCAAATTGTTGGGCACCTTGAAGGCTTTCAGCTGATGTATTCCTTGTCAGTTTGTTTAGAGAGGACACTTGATCTCACGGGCAGATGGCCTGGGGAGTGCAAGGTTTGTGTCACGTGTGGGTGACCAGGGCTGCACTCTGCCCAGGGGCTTTGAATTTCCAGTGGCAACATCCATGCCTTGTCATACAGAGTTGTGGCTAATGAATACCACCAAAATATTTTGGTTTGCAGTGTCTTTGAGTGAGAAAAACGTGATTTTATATACTGGGTATAAAACGTGATTTTATTTTCAAGTGTCTCTAAATGTGCTGCACACTGAACAGAAGTTTTGCAGCTTGTGAGGATCAAGAGGTAAAGATGCTTTTATGGATTTAGTCTTTATCTGCTGTTAACCATGAAAACCCCATAAATTTTCCTACCATATTTATTGTAAAACTTTACCATGCATTTTAAATATGGAAGGTGGTTCCAACTTCCATTGGCATCTGCCTAGAAAACCTCGGGCCTTTCCAGGCATGCACTAAACCTATTGCTTTCATAACAGCAAAATCTCTCATTTTGTTTAGAATTAAGGGAAAGATTGAGAGAAGAACTTGCTGTTCTTGGACATAGGCTAAAGAGGTGATTTTATGTTATTTTTTATTAGGAAGATTGAGAAATAAAATCCTTCTTTTCCTGGATTGAGAAAGATCAGAAGAGGCCCTGTGTGTGTAAATGTTTTGCATTACACAATGCTCTTCACTCATTAACCAGGTGGAAATCGTAGGGAGGGAATGAAACAGCACATGGAATTTCTTAGAGGAAATGCGTCAGATCTAAACTCGATTGCAGCACCACGTCAGAAGAGACACCTTGGTAGCAGTGATGAATTTGCAGGTTTGTCAGAGTTGTGCTGCCTCACTGAAGGTTTCAGTTGGAAATCTCCAGCTGGAGGTGGATTAAACAGGTTGGTTGTTGTTTTTGCCGTGGATGTTCTGGGTGCACACTCAGCACCAGCCTCATTTGGGGTTTTTGAGGTAGAGAAGCAGACGGGGAGCTGAGCTCCCTGTGAAACCTGCACGGGGTGCAGGGTTTGCAGCAGTTCCTGCTGCCAGGCTGTAATCTGGGGATAATGGAAACCCTGACGCACGAGCTCAGCACTGGCACTGCCAGCCCCGTGACAAACGTGCCAGCTGAGCTCTGTCAGGCACAGCAGAATGGCTTTGTGTATCTTGTCAGGAGATTTGTTCGTCGGGATAAAATATGGGACCTGCAAGTAACGCACAGGCAAACATTAACATGCTTGTTCCTTGTTCTCCCCGGGTTATTTATAGCTCCCTGTGTACACGCAGGATGCTGCAGCATCTAATGCATTTCATCAAATTATCAAATGGTATTAGGAGGCCTCGTGCTGGGGCTGGTCAATAGCCATGGAAACCACTCCATAAAACAGAACCGTGTCTGTCAGCACTGGCTGCCCCACAAGCCGTGGGATTTCCTAAAGCTGCTTCACAGCGCTCATTACCCACAGCACTTTTTTAATTGTGGCACAGTTTGTCTTCAGTGAGCAGCACAAACAATAATGCTGACAGAATCCTGTCATAAGCAATCTTTTAAAGTTAAACAGAAGTGGTAAAATTGAAATGTTTGTCCTAAAAATCCAAATTATGTACTTGTCAAGATGAAACCATTGTGCTCCAGAGCCACTTCCAGTTCTTACCCAGGCTTATCCATAGGTCTGAGCCTCGTTGTTCCCCCAGCCCTGCGTTTGAGGCTATTTTAGCTTGGCAGCTGTCGCTCTCAGATGCCTCCTGTGAGCAGTGCAGCATCTCCTGCAGCACTGACACACAGGCGTGGAATTTGGTGCATGTCACTTGTGCAGGGGAGAGCAAATTCAATCAGTGCCGGGCAGTCTGCTTTGTGAGACACCGGGGAGCAACAGGTCACCTCTGGTTTGGTGTGTAACTGTTTCATTCTGTTACATTTAAAGCCATTTTGAGGTCTCTGTTGGACTTGGAGGAAAGGAGTAGCTGTTCTTGCTGCAGGGAGAATGGGGCACGATGCCTGAATTAATGGAAGACTAGAATAGGAAGGGAAATCTGAAAGTGGTTTTAAAAAAAAGTATTGTTAAGCTTTAGAATTTCTGTCTGAGTTTTTGAATTTTTTGTGTGTGCTTTGTTGTTATTTGTGTATTAAGAAGTGTCTCTCTCTTGCCTTTCCAAGAGGCACAAAGCTCCTTTAGGGTTGGGTATCTCACAGGGCCTCAGTGGCCCAGGGACAGTTCTGTACATCAATAAAGGTGACAGCAGGACTGGCCAGAAGGATTGACTTCATTCCTACTTGGAAATTTGGAACAGCATTCCAAGGTCCCTCTAATTCTGTTACTCAGATGGGCTCTGTGCTAGGCTTGCATTTCCAGTAGGGACTTCTGCCATCCCATGGGGTCAAAGGAAAACAGTTTGTCATAGGTTTTATTAATAGGCTTGAATCACAACACAAACCAAATTTAACATAGTTTGGTTAAAGGGAATGTTAAAAAATAAATTAAATGGTTCCCTAAGAATTCAAGTGCGCCATAGTAAGTCTTGGGCAAAATAAGGAATAGGAGTTGGGTGTTCTCATTTTATGCCATGGACCAGATTGAGCTCTCCTGTTTTCCTGAGCTATTCCAGCTCTGGTTTCTCCTTATTCCCCACAGCTTTTTCAGTCACCTTTTGCTGTGTGTGCTGTGAAGTGATGCTGAGGAGGCACCGTGCATCCCTCTGAACCAGCCCAGGAGGCAGCGATGGCAGAGCAGGGACTGCAAGCACCCTGCAGCTCCCTTTGCAGTGCCTCCCTTCCAGTGTTTCTCCATTTAGCTGGTTTCCATCCTTGTGAATTCCTGCAGAGGGGAATTGCACTGCTCTTTGGGGTGTTGGGAGGGGTGTTGGGGTGTGTTTGTCACTGCTGCTGCCACCTTCTCTTGCCCAGGGCACCAGCCAGAGGTTTGTGGTGCCAGGGGAGTGATCCACCCACCCCAGCATAATGAGAATTCCTTGGGAAAATTCACCTGGTAAAAATGAGTATATGAGTGCATTAGGGACCAGCTGTACTCCGTGGGCTCTCAATATCCTGCTCTGCAGGTACTTGGGTGACTTCTGCCTGTGTCTGGGGGTTGGTACCTTGCCCTTAGTAAAATTTTCCCTGTGTGGGAGCTCAGGTGCCCCTTAAACGCTGAAATCCCAGGTGCTGTTGGCTGGTTTGGAAGGAGCAGGTGGGTACGAGTAAATCACACACTGGAAGGAACTGTAATCTCCAAGCCTTTACAACCCGTGGTTAATTCTCGTCTCCGTGCCCCCGGGCACGTTCTTGGCGAACTCTGCAGTCTTGCTGGTTTTGAGGGTCAGGGTTAGGTGAGGATAGATCCTGTGGGAGCAAACCTGCAGGATCCTGAGCAGGAGGTTCCAAAAAGGCTCTTCCCTCGCATGTGGGGTTGTGGTGGGAGCTGCTGAGGTGCCCAGAGCACCGTTTGAGCAGCAAATTCACCTTTTTGGGAGTCCTCGTGCCCTTCCCAACATGGAAGGCTCTGATCACTGCCCACCTCCTTCCAGCAGATGTTTGCAAGAAGATGTGATTCAAAATATGTGAAACCAACCTGAGGCTCGATTCTCTTTAGGGAATTTTAAAATCTCATTTCCCTCTCTTCCCTGGAATAGTAGGGCCCACGTACTCAGCATCCATTATCTGTTTTGCAGACAGAATTTGTTATTTACTCGTTATTTATACCTGTGCACAGTGTTTATAGGAAAGGAAAAGGCCTTTTATTTTTTTGCTTGTTTCTTTTTAGGGGATTATGAATTCTCCTTTCCCTCCTTTCCCTGAAATAGTAGGGCCCACATACTCAACATCCCCTATCGGTTTTGCAGACAGAAATTTGCTATTTTCTTGTTGTTTATACCTGTGTACGGGTGTTGACCGAAAAGGAAAAACCCTTTTTATTTTGGTGTTCATAGGAAAGGAAGAAATCCTTCTTTAGAACATCCCTTCCAGAGAGAGGCACTTTGTTTAGCCTTAAACCTCCCGGTGGGGATGTGCCGGGGGGCCGTGAGGGGGTCGCGGCCAGGGGCTGTGAGGGGCTGAGGGTGCCGAGGGAAGGGGCCGGGGAGAGGACAAGCAGGAGAGAGAAGGGAGAGAACGAGCAGGAGAGAGGAAGGAGAGGACGAGCAGGAGAGAGGAGGGAGCGGTGCTGGCGGCCGGGGGCTGCTCGGCTCTGCGAGCTGCTGAGGGGCAGCGCCGGGGGCCGGGGCCGGGCGGCGGCCGGCGGTGCCGGGGCTGCCGGGGGCGGTGTCGGGGCCGAGCCCGGCGGGCGGAGGAGGCGGCGGCGGTGCCGGGGCCGGGCCCGGGCCCGCGGCTGAGGGGGGCCGGCGATCCAGGCCGCCTTTTGCGGCGCGCCCCGCGGAGCCGCCCGCCCAGCCCCGCCGCCATCACACGCTGGGCGCCGCCGCCTCCGCCCGGGCCCTGCGCGGCTGCTCCGGGGCTCGGCTCCGCTCGGCCCCGCTCCCTGCCCGGCCCCGGCCCCGCTGCGAGCCCCGCCGAGGAACGCGGGGGCTGCGAGCCTTTTAACCCCTGCGGCACCTGCCCGGCGCCCCGAGCCCGGCGCTGCGCATTGCCCGGCCCCGAGCGGCTCCGGCGGCGCCGGCTGTGGCACCGACTTTGGCGGAGCTGCGGACGCTGGAAGTTGGACGTGGAAGGGGATGCGGTTGGGATTTTTCGGTGTGTTTCCCGAGCCCTTCCCTCCGTTCGGAGCCGCGTAGGTGCGTTCGCTTCCCCGGCAGAGCTGGGGCTGCCGGCGCCGCTCGGCTCCGCTGCCGATTCACAGCAGCCGTTTGGGGGATTTTTTTTAATCTTTTTTTTACATTTTTCTTTTGCTGCTGCTGACACGCTGTTTTTATTATCTTTTACCACAGAAACGGTTTATTAAGGGGTTGAGGCAGTACGGCAAGAACTTCTTCAGAATCCGAAAGGAGTTGCTTCCCAATAAGGAGACCGTAAGTACATTTGGACTTTATGTAATTTGCTTTTCCTCTCGCTGCTTCGCTGTTTGATCTTGCGAAACTCTTCCCTTTTTACCCCGAATTCTCCTCAGATAAACGGAAGAGAAATCCAGAGCCAGCCGAGGCAGCTGCTGATTTTTAGTGCAGTTTTTAGGTCTTGGGGTATGAAAGATGTTACATAAAATAATCGTCATGGCTGGACGGAGCCACGGAGCCTGGGTGAAGTGTATTTATGGAGACCGAATCTAATTTTAAATCCTGACATTATGACGGGATAATACATTTTGTGTCACCCGGTGGGGCTCGAGTGGCATCGGGTAATTAAAGAAAACCTAAACCAAAACAGCATCTGATGGGATCGGGCAGCCCGAGCCTGTGACCCGCACCGAGCCGGGCTGGCCTTAACTCTTCCCTTTCCCTGGAACTCGTGTTTGGGGATGGATCCGTGATCTCCGACCTTCTCAGGCTTATGTAACCCTGCCATTCCACCCAAAACCCCGGCAGGGCTCCGGGGACACGGGCAGGGACCGGTGGGGGACTCCTGCAGAGGGGACAGGGTCTGGGATGCCTTGGGAACCCGGTCCCTTTTCCATTTGTTCCTAAAAGAGCCTCGGTTTCTGTCCTGCAGGTGTCCTTTAACTGCGGGGAGGCTTTGGGAAAGTGGTTTCCTTTTTGTTCTGGATTTAGAAGGGAAATGGAGTTGGTCTATTTTCTAGCAGCAGTATGTTAGTGATGTGGAAAACACTGATTTAAAGCATCACAGAGTGTTTAGACTTTTGTAGGTGTGGAGTCTGGATGTGCACTGGGGAAGAGCTTTGCTGTAATAATATTTAAGAACCTCTCAGTTTCCGTAGGATGATTCCATTCTCCTCCGGGAGGTTCTTGTGAGACAGTGCTGTGATAACACAAATCTTTGGGTGGTAAATAGTAACACTGTGTGAGTTAAAAAGGAAGGGGAGGATGAGACAATGACAAGTTCACTCATTCTGGTGAGAAAGGAAACTCAGATTACTGCTCAAGTGTTGGTGGACTGGAGGATTCTGTTGGATTTTGAGGTGTGGAGGCCCAGTGCTGGAGAGGTGACAGCTGGGAGGGAATGCTGGAATAGTGTGGATCTTATCAGCACCTGGCAAACCTAGCACATATCATGCCTTTCCTCTTTTCTCCAGAACAGCTCCCAGAATGGGTTTAGAACAAATCAGTGTTTCCTTTTAGAAATTAATCATGCTGATGGCAGAGTTGCTGAGAGGCAAAAGTCCTCTTCTAAGTTTGAATTACAGCAGCTCTGAAGTATATTGTATTTTTATAAATTGAAATTTATATTCTAAATATGAAATGTGGAGGGGGGATTTATGATGGAGAGAAACATTTTGCAGGGGGAAGGAAAAAAACCTTGAAAAATGGAGAGGTAGGGGCAGGTGCCTGCCCCTGTTTGTGCTACTTAACTTCTTACATTGGAGCTTGACTATTGGGCTTAGGGTTTTTGTAAAAGTTTTGCAAGTGGTGTTAAACCTCACCCAAGGTCTGTTTTTTCAAGTGTTATATTTTTGTTTCATTAGGTCTAATTTTTTACTACAGAGAAGACTAAATATTAAGTCTGAGCTGTGGGAAGGATCATGTTGATGGGTTTGGGCTCAGGGGTTTTTTTTAGCCCCTGTGGTAACTGATCTACAAATAACCTTTGACCTACAACGGGTTGTTTATAATCTCCGCTTCCTATTTTTGCCCACAGGCCTCACTTCTGCTTTCTTTAATTCCCAATCTTTTTCAGCCCAAATTTACAGCTGTTTTGCTATAGGAAGACATTGCAGGATAAAGCTGCAGTAAATATTTGACTGTTCACTTCTGTTTCTGCTCCTTAAAGTGGAATAATGAGTAATGTAAATGACAAGGCTGTGGGATTAATTTGTCTGCATTTTCTCATCACCAGAATAATTTCAGATACTTTGCCTGCCATTTTTCTGTTGCAGTTTGAAGTAACCCTGTAGCAATTCCAGAAACACCAGAAAAAGGCTTTATTCTCCTTTTCAGCCTCCATATTAACATCAGTGAAACTAAAAAGTTGTTACATGGATATTAAAGCAACTTCCAGCTACTTAAAGATGTGTCAGGGGCACTCTTGGAGTGACTTGCCCTAGTGGCTCTTGGACATGTGATTTATTAAGAGTTTTCCTTCCTGGTCACTGAAGGTTGTGGGGAGGGGACCCAAGGAGTTTTGCCTCTGCAAACCCCACTGAAAGTTACATCTCCTTATTATCATGATTTTTGTAAAATGTGTCCCTTCCTAGACCCTTCACTGGGGGAAAATCCTCCCTCATGTCACCCTAAACCCTATGGCTGGAGCATGGAAACAGTGGAATAAAAGGACTGCAACAGAAATAGAGAATTCTTGTAGAGACCAGGCCTATTTTATGTTAAATCAAGCTGAGGCTGCTGTGCAGAAAGTCAGGATATAGAGGTGAACATGACATTGGGTTTTTTCCTTCTTTGGGAAGGTGTAAATGGCCGTGGTGAGAGATGAGAATTAGGCCATCCTGTACTGAGCCTTCACAAGTGTGTTAAGGAATGTCCTATTTGAGTTGTGCCGTGCCTTTCTTTCCCCTCCATAGTTAGCGTGCAGTATCTTATGAGAAAGCCCTGTATTTATCAATGTGCATTTTAACTAGTTTAACATCGTTTTTCAGCAGTTTTTAAATTATTTCTTCTAAATGAGTAGTCCCTAAGAGAAAAGCTTATGAAAGAGAATGTTTATTCCATATCAAAGGTGTGTTTGGGTCTTCACTCCGCTGGTTTATTCCGCATTTCCAGTTTATTTCCATGTTTATGTCCAGGAGGGGTTCCCAGTGGACGTGGGAGTAAATAACTGCAATGCATCAAGGAAGGTGCTGCTTTAATGTTGGATCAGTGTTAACCTGCTCATCCTCTGGAGGAAAAGTGCCTCCATGAGATTTTTAAATGAAACTTCTGAAACTTCCTTGGTGAACTCTCTGAAATGCACCTTCTCCTCTATTTCCATGTCTCTTTCTTCCTTTTCCCCTGGGTGGTTTCCCCTCAGTTGCAGCTGACACAGCTGAGCTGCCCTGGTGAGCAGCACTTCTGATTCCTCTTCATGGGAAGAAGTAAATTTTGGAGGCTTTTCAGTGACACGAACAGTTTTCAATAATTACTTTCATTTAAATTCCCATGTTGTGAGAATGAAAGGTGCACAGCTGGCAACAGTTTCCTTAACTATCTGGTTTGGCTTTAAATGTGGTTTTATTCCCCTCCCATCCGCCCATTTTGGGATAATTTGCTAAAACTTCGTGATAATACAGGATTTTCTGAGTATTTAACATTCTGCTCTGAATTCTTTAGATGATTACACTGAGCTACTTGAATTTGAGAGTTTTAGAAGCACCAGCATTGTGATAGGCCTGAGATAAAGGTACTTAAATGCCTCCAAGGTTGGGGATTGCCTTTCTGTGCTCATGGGAACAGCTGAACTCTGTGTTGGCTTTGTGCAGGAGGTAAACAGAAACAGGGAATGGAGGGGAGCTGGTGCAGGGCAGTGCCTCCATCAGAGCAGGAGCAGAGGGTGCCAGGCCCTGGTGTCACCTTGCTGGCACCCAGAGCTGGCTCCTGCTGCTCGGCCTGTCCTTGTGCTGCTCTCAGAAATGCTGCTGGGAGCCTCAGGCTGCACTTGCAGTTTGGTTGAGCTGTTCCAGCCACAGTCCCAGCAGGGACAGAGTTGTTTCCCATGGCTGGGGTTCCTGCAGCCTGCTTTGGGGCAGGGGTGTTGTCTGAGCAGTGCAACTCCAGCCTCTTGCCCCCAGAAATGGGGATGTGTGTGACTGTCCCTTTGCTAGGTTCAGGAGTGATGTCCTTTATCCTGCCAGGCTGTCACCATGGCCTTTGCTGCAGCTGAATTGAGATTTTGGAGCCTCCTTGCCTCTCTTGTCTGAGCACTTTGGGCCCTTGTGAGAGCTGGGGTGAGAGCTCTGGGGGTGTTCTTGGGCTCTCCAAAGGCTCCTGTGCTCCCAGGGACAGTTCCTGGCACAGTGCTGGGCATGGTCCCTGTGCCCCCCTCCCCTCCTGGCAGCCCCAGCTCCTGAGCAGGCCCTGCAGGAAGCCCAGGAGGAGCACAGTGGATCTTTGTGCAGGCACGCAGACTTGGGGCTAATTTTGGGTTGAATTTCCCTGTTGAGCACACAGGTATCTGTGGTGTGTGTGATTTTTGGTTTGGCTGCTGAGCAAGGGATGACAGAGTGCAATCCAAAGATCTTGCCTCTGGGTGGATGCTCCTTTATTTAGCTCTAAAGCACAGTGTAAACAGGAGTTATGAATATTGGCTGTTTCCTGACATTGAAGTACCTGCAGCGTGCTGTATTTATGCACATAAGAGCTAAATATGCAACATTTCTTTAGGAAAAATGGTCTCTCTTCTGATAGTAAAATCTTCCTCTTCAAATTAAATGCTGCTGGGACTTACCTCAGAGACTAAATAAGCCGTGCTCTGTTAATGTTAGGAGGCAAAACGAGTGCAGTGTGAGCTTTCAGCATAAACTTCTGTTTAATTTTAGATTGGGGTTTAGATAAACAATTTTATTCTTGCCTCATTAATGCTTAATCTTGTGTTACATAATACACAATATTGGCTTCCTGAGTAGCTCTTAAATATAGTGCAAATGTGTAGCAGCTGAAAGGTCAGTGCAGTTACCATATGTGCGGGCTGGCAAGGTGGCTGTCCCCTCCCCATGGCACCCCTGATGGCAGCCAGCAGCCCCAGGAATATTTGTGCAAGGCTCCCCCGAGCATCTGCAAGGTAGAGCTTCTCCCTCGACACAATTGTTCACATAGCAGAGTGCCTTTGATCAAAGGAGGGGGATAATTAGATGAATATCTCTTGGTCTGTTGGTATAAAGTGATTACTTAGCCCTACATTGGCTTTTTAATATTTGCATTTAGTGGTGAGCCTTGTTTGTAGCGGGAGCTGCCTTGTGGCTGTGGCGTGGGCTTTATCCCTGCCCTGCTCTCCCCAAGGAAATCTGGTTTATTTGAGGCCATATTCCCCTAATGATGGAATATTAATACAGTCAAGCCATATTATTTCCTGCCTTGTCTTTGCTGCGGGAGCGTTCAGAGAGGGACAAGCTGTGGAAGCCTTTTCTGTTTGAAAGCTGAACCTTTTTCTTTAATAACTTGTTCTAGCCTGGATGCAGTCAGAGCTGAAATTTTCCATTAGAGTTTGAAGCGACTGCCAACATAAACAGCCACTGCTTCTTTTCATTTCATCCTGCTCGCTGCTGCTGCTGCTTCCAGAGCGTGGCCATTGCAGGCACGGGGGTTTGCTCTTCTTCACACGGGGGCTCGTGGGCTTCACATTTCCCAAATGATTTCAAATGATAGCCTGAGACTTTTTTCTTTAGTCACAGCAAATATCCTACTGGGCTTCAGTCCAGTTAGAAAAAGGGCAGAGGCAGCAGTTGTTTTTCCTGTGTAAGTGAAACCACCGAGTCATTTGCATAACAAACTCTTCTGGAAGGGAACGTGCTGCCTTTTTTTTCCTGTTTTTGTGAGTGTGGCTGTCTCAGCTGAGGGAGGAAGAGCCCTGCATTAATGTTTGACTCAAGGTGAGGCAGGGTGCTGAGGCAGCTCCCAGCCAGGCACTCCGTGCTGCTCACCAGGAGCAGGGTAGGGAAAGCCAAGGAATGTAATGAAATGCTGAGCTCAGATGGAGATATTCCTGAATTTAAGTGGCTCTGAGCTGAGGGCTGTTTGCAGAGGGATGTTCAGTGTGTGTGTTCACTGTGAGCTGGTTTGCTTTCGAAAGTTTAACTGTTAAACCTATTGCAAATGTCATAACTTTATTGGATAATAAACCAGGAGGTTTGGAAAGGTCTGTAAAGAGACATAAAGGTTTAACTCACACACACCACGGTGTCTTTCTTCATCTCTAAAAGGGATTCCAGGTGTTCAGGTGAGCCCCAGCTCCATGGTTCATACGTGTTTTGCTTTAGCTGCAGTTCCCTGAGTGATTCCTGTGAATTCCCATGTCCTGGAGGTGCATCCTGCCCGCCTCTGAACAGCCCTTTCACCTGGCCTGTGCCACGTGTGTGCTCCTTGATTAATGATTGATTAATGACTGGCTCCGGCTTCCAAAGACCAAAATACCCTCCCCAAACCTGCCTGTCTCAATTCCAGCTGAAGCGAGCAAAACCAAAGGAAGAAAGTACCTAAAATGTGCTTTGTTCTTATTGTTTTTGTTTTAAATCTCTTAAGCGCTCTCTTAAGAGAGTAAGAGGATTAATTTTCAGTTGTATTGTTTTACTTTTGTATTCCAAAGGTAATTTACAGCGTCATCAGCTCAAAAAATGAGCTGCTTATTTGACTTTCTTCCTGAGAAAGCCTCCTAGATGGAGAACATAAAAGCAGAAGGTGTGCTCACTGTGCCAGCTGGACTCTAGAATTGACTTTAGCACGGGCCATAAATCAGCTCTGCACTCCAGTGGCTTTTTTTTTATTATTTTACATTACAAGATTGGATCTCATTGTTTATTTTTCTCTGAAGGTTTAGAGGTAGGTAGGAGTAAAATATTGTTGCAAGTAAAAGAGGGCCATTAGGCAATTGCATTGAGTTCTGTCAGGGAGCCAGAAAGGACAATTTCTGCTTTGTAGGGAGAAGTCTGTAGTCAAAGATACAAGCCAAGATTATTTGGGTAATTGATACAGTATTGTCTGAGCCTTCCTCAACAACTGAGAGAACACAATGCTGCTCCTCAGAGTTCTGTTCCACTGCATTTTCCTTACTTTCTGTTTATAATTCACCATCCTAAGGAATTTCGGTTTGTTTATTTTCCTATTGTGAATTCTCTTTTGCATCTGTGCTGAAGGGTATGTGTGACTCTGGTTAAAATGCTTTTGTTCATCAACAGCTCTATATTTATTCTGTATTTTCTCTTCCCTGTGAGAAAAACCAGCAGCTTTTCTTCTTCCCTGGCAGTTGTCAGATTGTATCAAATACTCAGACATCAACCCTGAGGTCCTGTGAATTGCAGGTACATAAAATAGGTGTCTGGTAAAGGATTTGTGCACTTTATTTTCATGGTTGAGTGTCCCAGCCTGGCAAGACTCTTCTCCACGGCTGCCATGCATCAAACCCTTCCTGGTGTTTGTTCCCCATCCAGTCAGTGACTGAAGATGTGCTTTAAAACCTGAAAATGGCTTTCAGAAAGGCAAAAATAAAGCAGGCACATAAGCAGCCATGCTGTTTGTGGGACATCCTGTCCCAGAACTGTGCTAATGTTTTAAAATCTGGGTAACTCCGGGAAGAAATGAATCTGTATAATCCTGCCTGGGGAGTGACTTTTGAAATGGCTTAGGAGAGAAATACTCTCCAGGTAATCCTCGTGCTGCTCACCGTGTGTATTTACAGTGTGTGAGACAGAGATTACAGTTTCAAGAGCTACTGCAGCACTTTGCTTTGAATTTTGGAGTTCAAGGAGTAAATAAATACAAACAGCTTGGACTTGTTGTGAGCCGTGTTCCAGGGGAGTCAGAGCAGTTCTGCAGAGCAGAGTTTGGTTCCTTAAAACACTCAGGGAATTATGCCTGGCGTGTGTGGGGTTCACAGAGCAGCCACTTGGGGCACAGGATTGTGCTGGAGGTAAAAACCCCTCTGCTGGCAGAGAATAAAATGTGCTTTAAATGTGCCACAGAGCATGGAATGAACTTTATTCTCCCACAGGAGATCCCTGGGCTCAGTCACCTGCACCCCCCGTAAGAACAGCACCCACTGCCTTCCCCTGGCTGCACAGCAGCCCCCAAACACATCAGTCACTCCTAAAAATCCTGGAACGTGCTGCTGGAGCTGGGAGAAAAGACAATAACAACTCCAGGAGACAGATGCACTCATTTTGTCAGTTTTGTTTCCAGCCAGCTGTAAAAAAGAAGCGGTGCTTGATTACTGGGGGTTTTTTGCTGCTTGTTTTTTTTCATGCCAAGGAAGACTCCCAGGAATTACAGAGATGGTGGAATAAAGTGAGAATGGGGAGTTAGAATAGAGCTGTGCCGTAGGGGAGGTGAAGCAGTTTGTGGATAGAACTGGCTCTGTAAGCATAAGAAACACTTAACATCACACGTTGAAATCTGCTGCATTTGCTTTTGCTTTGTTTTTCCTTTCCATTCTGTATCTGAAGGAAAAACGCTTAGGAGTGTGATAAAATTGAGATTGTCAGGACATAAAGATGCTGGTGATTACTTCTAGGTGAGGGTGATGTCATTTTGGGTGAACTTCTGTTTTCTCCCAGCACAGGGAAGGGAGGGTTCCTGTTCTGCAGGGTGCCAGGAGAGCTGTAAGTGTCAGCCAGAGCCCTGCACACCTGCACCACGGTGGATTTATGGGTGTGTGGGATATGGAGGGGTTCCTTCCCCTGCCAGGAGGTGCATTAATGTCTCCTGGTGTGTGGAAAAGCTGTGGAATGCTCAGGTTTTGGGTTTCCTACTCCTGCTGGTGAGGAATAAGGATCTTGGAAGGCTGGGATCCCCCATTTGTGGTGTTGGTGCTTTTTTTCCTGGAGCCAGCAGGGGCTGCATCCTGCAGGACAGAAATCCAGCCCTCCTTCCCTTCCTGCTTCAGGCTGGTTAAGGAGGTGCAGGTGATGTCACAGCAAACCCTGAGTGATCAAAGCTGATTCCACATAAACCCTTCTGCTTCTTGCATGTCTTTGTTTAAATCCCAGGATGCTGACAGGCGCGTTTCCTTCTGGTTCAGATCTTTCAGGGTTAAGTTTGTCCCTTGCCCTTTTCCTTGCAGACTTTGTGAGCTCAGGAGCTGGGGAGGTGTAAGTGAAGGAGCTGCTCTCAGTAATTGCTATATTGAGGAAACAGACAAAGTGTTATACGAATGATGACAAAGTCCCAGCTGCTGACGGTGGTGGTGGTTGGGAAATCCTTCCTGACTCTGGTCACCTGGGATGAGGAACATTGGCAGGGAATATTGTTTGTTTTACACTACCAAACTCCCGTAGAGCAGGAAGAGATCTGGCATGGAAAAGGTGCTGTAAGTGCTTTTATTGCCATGGTGAAATAGTTTGTTCTTGGGTGGAACAGTTGAGCTGCTCCTCCCCTCCCCCAGACACTTGCAGGGCTCCCTTTTCCCTCGCAGTGCCCCTGACACGAAGGGAGTGATTTTGTAGGACGCCTCCAGACCCTTCAAAGAGAGGAGAGCACATTCCAGGTTATAAAGCAGCTCTCTGCTCTGCAATCTGAGAACTTCTCCCTGGTGTTTAACCCGGAGCCTGCTTTGTGCCTCTTGTGTAAAGCACCAGGACATCCCGCAGGAACTCTTGATTTATTTTGCTAACTCTGCCCTTCTCTGTGGTTCACAAACCTCTAATGGGCTGTGAAGCTCCAAGATTTCTGAGTTGAACAGTAGAAGTTTTAAGAACCTCCTCTACTACATGAAAGACTTAACACTTTCCACATGCTGGGTTTTTGGATCACGAAAAGCTGATCTCCTACAAATAGAGTTTGTAAAGCTGAGGCATCCTGGGCCAGGGCTGGTTAATGCTGTTGTGAAATTGGGAAAGGAAAAAATGTAATGAAAACTCTGGGCTTTGGGCCAGCAAGGAAGATCTGATACAGTGAACGTGTTTCTGTTGCCCTTTGTTACTGTTGAGTTTGATTAGCTTTGTTTCTGGTAAGTTTAATTACAGTTCTTTTTTATTTTTATGGCTAAGGAGGGGATCTTTGCCAAAGCTCGAGTCTTTCATTACCTCAGCTGCAATGAGAGGGAACTGGAGAAATAAATCATGCCACCTCCCCAACAAACAAGCCAAAGTAAAACCAAAAGAAACCCCACTAAGCTGTAAACCCAACCCTTTTCTCTCTCCTTGCCCGATTCCTGCAGTCTGCTACTTTCCATCTGTTCTTTCCCTTTCTGAAGCTGCTTTTAGGGCTGAGGGTGAATTTACTTTGTGCAGTAAGTTGTTGTTTTGCCTGGGCAGGGTTCTTCACCTGTGGTTGTTGTGCTTCCCTGGAGCTTGTCTGCCTCCTCTGCAGTTTTGTGTCACACAGACAGCACTTCCTACATGGATTCCTTCATTGCATTGCAGGAATGCAGCTGGGATGGAAAACCAGAAACTGGGGGAACAGAGTGGACAGAAACAGGAGGGGTTTGGTTTGGGCCCTGGTTTTGCTCTGCACAGCCTTGCCTGTTGAGATGGGATTAAAAAGATGTGCCACAAACCCTGCACAGTCTGGGCTCTAAAGGAGCACATGGAAAACTCATTTCTCCTGATCCCCACTGCTAAAGGAGCTCCAGACTGTGGAACAGCTCAGGGTTGTGTAACTGGACCTTCACCTTGCTGTGGAGAAGTGACAGGGACAAAGGCCTCCCTCCCTCGGTGCTGTGCTAAACTTGTATTGATTTAACAATTCCACCTCATGTTCTTACTCTCTGCCATTTGATGGGAGTGATTTTTTTCTTGTTGTTGCCTGGCTTTAGAAAACATTGCTTTTAGAGCTGAAAAGAAATTGTCTGCTCACTGTGAGCATAAAACTCCCCTTCCTATCTGCCACCTATTTATTCATTCTATAATAAGGTTTATAATAGTTTGGTTTCATACAAATCTGTATGTCTTAAACCTGGAATATTTTAAAAATGATGCAAATGATTTTCAGCTAAAGGATGAAGAGGAGGGAAGGATTTGAGTCACCAGAGAGCTGTAACCCAGCACTGCCCAGGAGATATTTGGAAATCCTGCATTTACTTTGAGATGGTTTTATTTAACAGGAGTGTAGGACAGGACATTTTGTGGTTGGGAATGACCCCACTTGTCCCTCTCCTGGCTGTTTTTCCACGGAGCACATTACCAGGGCTGCTGAAACAAATCCACGGGGCTGGTCTGTGTGTCAGTGCAGATCCCCCTCCCCACTCCCAGCTCACCCAGTGACTCCTTTACAGCCCTCAGCCCGTGTTTACAGTCCTGAGTCACAGCTCTGCCGTGCTGGCATTTACAGATTGCAAGTGCCCAGGTTTTCCTTGCTGCAGCAGTAAGGAGCACGTAACAGATGCCTGTGAATCACTCAGGAGGGCTGGGGTTAGGTCTTGGTGTCTGCCAAAGCAGCGTTAAGGTCTCAGATTTCTTTGAGTTGCTGAAGTTCTGCTCTGACCTTTTCAAGGGAACTTACATAGCAAAGGTTTGGGAAATGTTTAAAACTGAGCTTGGCATTGTGTTTGACTGCTTTAGTTGTCATCTGTGAGCTGAAATTGTGGATGGAGTCCTGCAGGCTGTGGACAAACAGCATTTCTGGTGCACTGCTCAGTCTGGGCTTGCCATTCCACAAAGGTCATGTCAAAAAATGAGGGGAAAACCCCGGAACAAATCAGCAACAACAACAAAAAACCCAAACCCAGACTAGCAGGGACTTCATATTTTAGGAATTAGAAGTTCTGATTTTTCAGAGATTTCACCTTCAGTCTCTCTCCAGCAGTGCACGGTCTGTCCTTCAGTGGTGAGGGGAGCCCATGGTGTAATTTAATTCCCAAATACTTCAGTCAGTCTGCAGCTGGAGTTGTGAAGTTGCTGTGTTGGCAGCAGGACAGCTCCTGAGGAGGGGCAGCCCCTGGACTGGGGATAATTCTGCAGTTGGCTCTTTGCAGGTGGAGCAGGGAAAGGCCTCGTGGAAATCAGTGCATGGACAGTGGTGGATCTGCTGTGCCTGACCCTAATGAGACCTGCAGGCTGTGAATGGGAGTCCCCAGGTGGGACAGGGCTGGGGACACCTGGGACAGGCCTGGGGACACCTGGGACAGGCAGGCAGCTCCCTGAGGCCATTCCCCCTGACTTCCCAAGGTCACCTTGATCTGCAGGAGAGAGGGGATTTCCACTTTGTGTCATGAGCAGAGTTTGGAAAGGGCAGCAAGGAAGTGAGGAATGAAGTCAGGGAGCTGCTGCCAGTGCTTTGTTGCCTCTGTGCTGTTTTGCCCTGTCTCCATCATAATTAATGTTGACAAGGCTCGCTCCAAGGCTGCTGGGCTCCTGGCAGCTCCGCTCCCCTGCTCCCCAGGGATCTCCTGGGATGGGATATCTGCCCTCAGAGACGCAGGGAAAATAAGCTGCAGGTCCCTGCAGCTTTGGACAGAACAGAGGTGCACCCAGGGGTGCTGGGTTCAGAGCCCTTTGCAGTGGGGCTGTGCTCACCTGAGCCCCACACCTGCTCTGGGCCCTCTGTGGGGCTGCAGCTTTTCCTGAGCCTGCTGAGGAACCAAAGCACAGCAAAACCCAAGCAGTGAAGCACAGCCAGGGCTTTGGTGCTGTGTTTGACAACTGGAGTGGTTTCAATTAGGAGCCCACTCTGCAGCAGCACGTGTGTGATGGATTAGGGAAACACCAGGAGCACAAACCTGTCCTGCTGCTTTGGGGCTCTCCTGGGGGGCAGCCTGCTGGGCCCAGCAAGGAGTAAGGGTTTGAAGTATAAAACACACCAAAATAAATACAGCCTAGCTATTTTAATTCAGTTAATGTGTGATACTCACTTACAGACCTTTTTCTACCTTTAATGTGGTTTTGAAAACTTGAATTTTCGTGGATGCTGTGGGAACTTCTGCCTGGTTGAGCTCTGGTTATTGGGTGTTTGCCTGCTCAAGTGATTGACTGTAAGGAAATCATTTGTATTAGTTGCAGGTTTGTTGGGGGTTTTTGTTTGGTTGTTATTTGCAAGGGGTATTTCTTTGCATCTGCTCCCTGATCTGCTTTTTAATGTTTTAGTATTTGTCTGGCTTCAAGTGTAGCTCCAACATGGCCATTTCACTGAGGTGTGGGGGTCTGCAGTGTTGCCCTGCTGTACCCCTGAGGCAGCTCAGCTTCAGCAGGATTTACACCAACACCACAGGAGTTGTTCCCTGCTTTTCTCTCCAGTGCTGTGTGTGGATGGCTGGGAGTGGGTTCAGACTCCTGAATTATTCTGCTCCCCCAAGCTCCTGTTTTCTCCTTGGGATGTGCTCAGCTCTGCTGTCACTGATGCTGCAGAGCCCAGGGGAATCAGAGAGCTGGAGGTGAAGAATTCCTCATCCCTGCAGTCCCATTCCGTGGGACTGGGAAAGGCCTGGAATTCCCAGGCGCTGCCTGTGCTGTATGAGGGTATTTTACATGCTGGAAAACAAGCACTGTAAGAATCCTTGCATGCCTGAGCTGCCTGTCAGGTGTTTGTGCAGCCTCTTGAGTGTGTTTGTGCATGAAAGATTCATGGGACATTTGGAAGAGGTGGCAGTGCTGCTGTGAGAAATAACAGGGTGGAAAAATTCCACTCAGGTTCTGGGGTTTTAGTGCATCATTTTCAGTGTTTTCCCTTTTAGTTTTATCATTCATACCATTTACATGAGCACACGTGTCTTGATTTGCAGCCTTTGTTTCATTCCCACCCAAAGATGCCACTTTCTGTCCTGTTTGCTGGGTAGCAGTTGCTGGCAGCATTGTATAGACACAGGGAATCCTGGTTATCCTCACATCCTATGGGAATGGGCTGAATCCCAGACTGATTTCACATGTGAGGCCTAATAATAGAAATAATTAGAGGAATTGCTTGTTTACCTTACAAACAACATCTGCAAGGATGGACCAAAAGCAGATTCTGTGTCTTAGCAGTGTTACTGTGGTGAGTTTAATGAGGGGGAAAGCAGGAGAGTTGGAATTACATGTGGAATGATACATGAGACACTCAGAACATCCCCTGTGCTTACATGTGGGCAGATCAGGCATAGTAAAGTGGGGTTTTTTTAAGGAGAAAACAGCTTTTGTGGTGTGTCTTTCACATGGCATGGGGTTTCTTTTCCGGAGTTGTGTAATGTCTCAAATCCCTGATGTTGCAGGATCTGTGCCTTGCTCAGCTGCTTGGGTCATTGGATGTGTTTGCAATTAAACAGGAACTGGCATCTTGAATCTGTGTTTTTTTCCTAAGGCTGTGAAACTGGGGGTTTGTGGAGGGTAGAACCAGCTTAGGAGAAGTTTTGGAAGGACCAGGATGGGTGAGGAAAGGCAGGAGACAGGAGCTGGGGGTTCCCAGGAAGGTTTGTCCCACTGTGGCCATCCCAGGCTGTTCCTCCAGGATTGATGTGGTGGGGCAGCACACAGACAAACCCTTCACAGGAGGTACAAGTGTTCATCTCTGCAGGAAATGTTCTTGTGCCCTGCCTGTGGTTGTTTGCTGAGCTTGGCCACGAGCCCAAGCACTGTGTCAAATCCTGCTCCTGTTTCACAAATGGAAATCTTCCACAGCCAGAAGGGAAAATCAGAATGTGTCCCCCTCAAATCCACTTTTATCACTCCAGTTTCCATACATACACATTGCAGCCAATTTAGCACCCTGAACATCCACGTCAGGCTTTTTTCCAGCACTCAGTTGTGCCTCTGGGTCTCTGCATCTTTCTGAAGAATTTATTTAGGGTGTGATATTTCGCTGTAGTCAATGAAATCCAGAATGAAATGAAACTTTTTAGTAGATGAAAGCTGCTGTGCTTTGTCTAGAACCACAGCATGGTTGGTTTGTTTGCAGGGGGTGTAAACCTGTTTGAGAAAAACAAAAGTTTAAAGAGAAGAATGCAGTGGGGAATTTTGGCTATCAGGGATGAAGCAGAGCAGGATATTTTTGTGTGCAGTTTTGTTTGCAGACAGTGCACGGATTGGAGATTAATATTTCAACACTTGCAGAAACTCTGTGGCTGCAGCTTATCAGTTAATAACAGTTTGTCCTTCCAAGAGCCACACAAGTAGAAACATCAACCAGGCAGCTTTGCTGTCTCCCAGAGGAGGCCAGCAAGGATTGATGTAACATCTCCCTTCCTGCAGGTTTGAAGTTCTAAGGGTTCTGCCTTGGTTTCTGACACCTCGGTGCTGTGTTGAATTCCAGCTCTGATTAAGCTGATCCTGCCTGTCCTGCTGGGCAGTGAGAGGGGCAGGGGATCAGTGCTGTCACCTCCTGCCTGTGGAGCTCTGCAGCTGTCCCTGTCCCTGTCCCCGAGGCTGCTGGCACAGTCTGA
Organism: Acrocephalus scirpaceus scirpaceus; assembly: GCA_910950805.1. Classification (NCBI taxonomy): domain Eukaryota; kingdom Metazoa; phylum Chordata; class Aves; order Passeriformes; family Sylviidae; genus Acrocephalus; species Acrocephalus scirpaceus. Next base: position 1,012,418 of record OU383794.1, read on the forward strand.
ATCCACAGGAGAGGATTCCTGAGCTGCCAGGGTGAGACCCTGCAGTGTTTGTGTGAGGAATGGACAGGAGGGCAGTGGGGTCTGGGCTGAGCTGCACTTCCATGTGCAGCAGCTCAGGAGTCAGAGCCCCAAGCCCTGCCCCAAATTACTGCTGCCTTTCAGCCTTAGCCCTGATTGTGGGGATCAAATTCACGTTCTGAGGGAGCAGCTCGGGTTAATGTTTGCTGCAGACAGCAGGGCGGAACAGAGCTGGAAAGAATTGGTAATTTCTTTCACTTCTAAGCTGACTGTATAGGTATTATAGTGAGCTACAATGAATTGCTCTTCCTAATGCTGCTTTACAACTCTTAGCTTTGTCTTCTAGTTACATTTTGCTTGCTAAGGATTTTTCCTGACAGAAAGAATTTGAGACTGGAGGGAAGCAACAATAACTGAGGGATAAGCAGCTTACGTGGCAGTTCTTTGTGGTTTGGGGGTGGGGGGGTTGCTTGATGTCCCTGCTTCAATATTCCTCTTTTCTTATGTTGCTCTGATAAACAGGAGAACACTGAAATACCCCTCAACCTTCCACACTTAATCTAGAAAATCTCCTGGTTTTAGGGAGCTGTTCTTGGAGAGCAGTAAAAGGAAAACAGCTGTTCAGGGACCAGATCTGAGAGGAGCAGAGTCTGTTTAAAATCAGGGCTTAATGACAAAGACTCTGCTGAGAGGTTGTGTTTGCTCTGTCCATAACTCAGGGCAGGAGCCCGTCCTCCCTCACCCTCTGTGGCGTGGGTGAGGTTTCAGTGAGAAGCTGCTGGTTTCTCTGAGTTCAGTTGATACTTTCCAGGTGTAAAGTGGACTGGATTCTTCCTCCATCTGGCCTGTTCAGATGTTGGACATCCTGTGCTAGTGATTTTTATTAAGAGGTCACATTCTGTCTGTCTTCAGCGTGGAATCAGAGGGGCTGATAGTTTTTACTGTGGAATAACCAGGTGTGAGGACTTTGAAAATCGTTATTTCCAGAGGATTAAATCTTCCCATTCCTCATTAGCAGCGGGGATAATTTTACAGAGTTTGTCTCCTGTATATAATTTTTAATTCAGTGTTTTCTGACTGCTGCTGTATTTGTAATAAACTCTTAAACCCCAGCAGCTCCCCCACGGGTCACGAGCTCGGAAAGGAGGAAGCTGTGTCAGGGAGGGGAGTGTGTACATTTGACAAGCCAGGCTTTGTGTGATTCAGCACAGATGTGTTTGGAAAACCTAAAACATCTGGTGCGTGGAAGTGTGGAATGCAGGTCAGTGGTCAGACACAGGAGGAGTTCAAACAGTGCTGCTGCTGGCACAGCTGCACTGCTGCTGGCTGTCACAGGACCAAGTGGACCTTCAGTTCTGATTCTGTGTTTAAATAAAAGCAGGTACAGAATGTAACATTTGAGAAACAAGTGGTTAATTCTTCCTCACCTTTCAGCTCTCCTTGCCTTATTGAAAATGGAAAGTCAGATCCAAATTCCAAATTCTGTATTTTTTGTTTGAGTGGGTTTGTTTCTGTGGGTTTGTGGTGTGTTGTCTTCTCAGTGTCCAGTACCTAAAATCCAAAACCTGGAGTACAGTGAGACCTGGGGAGGCCAGGAAGGACACAGCTTCAGAGGAGGAAGCAAACAGAAGCAGCAGCTCTCATTAAAGACAGGCAGGCCTTGGTGGCCCAGAAATGCTGCAGGATTTACGTGTGGCTGTGGCAGAGAGGCTGCAGAGGCTGTTCCTGGGGATTGGAACATTCCTCCAGCCCGGGCAAGGTGCCCCAGAGGTGTTGGCTGATGATGGGTGCCCAGCCTGCTTTGCCCACACGGGGACCAGTGGGGGACTTAAACTGGGGCCTGACTGGCACTGGGAGCTCCTGTGTTCAGTGCCAGAGGCTGCTCAGGTGAGCAGGGCCAGGATTGTGCTCTGCAAGGTGAAATCACCACTGGAAATCCTCTTTTCACATCAGCAAGATGTCATCCATCTCATCTGGGGGGGATTCCCTGAGCTTTGGGGTGCTGCTGTGGTTGCTGGGGGTGTGGGGTTATCATTGCCCCTCCCCAAAACTGCAGTGAGAGAAGGCCAGGGTGGCTCTGAGCTGCAGGTCAGTGTTTGCCACCAGCCCTGCAGGGCCACCCCAGCGCAGGGCAGGGCTGCAGTGATGAGAGGATTGATCCAAGTGACACTTCCAGGGAGTGGTTTGGGTGAAACACCAGCTGGAATTATTGCAAGGTGAAGCAGTCACCTAGCAGCAAAAACCAGCTCACAGTTACAGCTCAGGAAAGGTTTTGGTAAATACAGTTTGATTCTGTTTGTAAAACTGGCATGATGAAATAATGAAAATATTTTTGAAGTAGTAGAACTTTCTTAATTCCAAAGCTTCATTTCAGTTGTTGGGAAACAAATGATCATCTGTACACCTTCCTGAGATGCAGGGGGATTAAGTTCCCTGCTGAATAGCAGAATTAAATTTTTAATACTTTGTTTAAACAGGAATTACGAAAGTAGACAATGCCCTGTCCTTGTGTTCGGAGTGTCCCTTTCTCATGCACATTCACAAATTGGCCTTTCACTTAAATTAATTAAAGCTGACATGCAAACCACAACAGCAGGCAGTCCGGGTGGCAGATGAAATGACCAAAATCTGTCAATATTTTTTCATGGCTTGAGTAGCTGATCATGCTCGCTGTGGTTCTCAGCCCCCGTGTAAAATCCATGGAGCAGAGGAGCTGCTGTGGCTGAAGGAGCCATTCCCATTTCCTGGCAGCCATTACATGCTGCCAGCACAAAAACAGTTCTTTCTTAACAGTCCTTTCCGAGGCTCAAAAATGGATTTTCCTCCCAGCCACTGTCATTCAATTATCACCTCAGGAAATGCACAGATATAACTGATGATCCCTTTCAAACATCCTGCGGTTCTGCTCTCCTCCCATCCTTCATTTCCCTGCCTGCTCCAGTCATTAGATGTAACATTGCCCATGTATATTTTATAGGGTGACCCTGACGGCTGTCGCTTTGAGGATGTGCAGAGATAATAAGATTGTGCATGTAATGAAGGGCAGATAAATAGAAAAATGTTTACAGGATGGAGTGTGGTGGTTGGAAGTGCTTTATGGCTTCACGGCTGGCTTCTCCTGACACACCCCCGCAGGAACCACGGCTTCCTTGGCTTTAAGAGGGAAAATGGGATGAGGCTGAGGCTCTACCTTGGCTTTAAGAGGGAAAATGGGATGAGGCTGAGGCTCTGGCAGAGGTGGCCTCGGGATGTGGCCAGCAGCAGGGAAATGGGGTTTTGTTCCACAACTGAACTCCAGCAATGCCCAATCGAGAAGTTTAATGTGAAAAGAGAGTGCAGTTCAAGGGATAATTGGCACCTCCATTGAGCAAATCCTGTTCTGGGCATTGTGCTGCTAAATTCTCACTGTAACAGCATTGATGGGGAGGTGGGAGTGGAGTGGGAGAGACACAGTCCAGTGCAGACAATGCCCTGAGAGCTTTCCTCAATAACTGGCATTAATTTATCTGGGTATTTATCCTGCTCTCCTTTTTGTCCTGGAGTGTGAGTTCAGATATTGAGAAGTTGCCCTTAACAAGAGGCTGGCAGGGAGATGCTGCCTGGGCCAGCTGTGACCCCCAGGACTTTTAGAATGGAACAGAAGCACTGCTGGCTCAAGAAAACAGCACCTTGTGCCATCCCTCAGAGGCATTTCAGCTCTCAGAGCCACGTTGAGCTTCATTCCCTGGCCCTGTGTGGGCTCAGGGGTGAGAACATCCCAGCAGTGCTGCAGAATTGGGCTCTGCTGGAGGGGAGCATCCCCCCTGTGCTGCAGATGGGCAGAGCTGAGAGGTGTGTGCAACACCAGAGGGTAAAGTTAAATTACTGGAGATGAAAGTGGTCGAGAAAATCAGGATTTCTAACCCCAGGAACGTTGATAATGCAAGTTGCAAAGGGGAAGCTGAGTGGAAAATAAATACTCAACAGATGTTTATAAGGCTGAGGTCTTTAACTGTCCCTGCTGTGATAACCCCGTGGTGGCTCCAGCCCCAGAGATGTCCCTGGGATGCTCCTGGTGACCCTGGCAGTGCTGCCCAGGCCTGGGCAGCCAGCACTGCCCCTGCTCCAGGCAGGCTCTAATAATTAATAATGGATGCAGCCAACAGTGTGTGAGTTCCTGTGGGGATTGGGAACTCTGTTGATTAACAAAGAAGAGTCTCTGGAGGAAGAAGCCTTAATTACAAAAGCTTTCTTTCCATTCCGGCCTGACAGAGAGGGGCGGCAGCTTTTAACTGGGCTCAGCCTTAAAACAGTGCCCCAGTGTGCTTTGCATTTGTTCTGCAGGACTCTTAAAGCTGGTGCTTAAATCCTAAAAATGGAGGGAAAAAAGAATTGTTTGCACAGAGCTGATAGCGAGTGTAAGTTCCATAAAATGTTAATTATCTTATTTGCTGCCAGTTTGCTCAACCTTAATTACAAGCACTGGAAAAGATGAACAAATGAACTGCATGGGAATGGTGAGTTAGATGTGGCACAGAGAGAAGTTACTGGGGTTTTTTGGGGGATAATTTTGTTTTCTCTGTGGTTTGCTAAAGCCATAGAGGCAGGAGTGGAACAGGGATGTAAGCTGTAAGAAAGAGCAGCTTGTGCTGAGGGCAGAAGGAAAGGGAATGTTGAGCACTCGGCCAGTCCTGTGCTTAATGAGGATGGATAAGGCTGTCCAGGAGGCCTGGGCTGGAATTATGAAGGAATTTCAGAGGCTGGCAGTGCTGGAGCTGCTCACAGAGTTGGAGGTTAATCGGCACAATTGTCCTTCCAGCTCAGGATTGATCTCAGCCAATTTATAAATCTTCTGTCTCTTTGTCTCCCCACACCATAAAACTTCAAAAGGATGTGCTGGGACTTAATTTGTAAAACTTCATTGACTTTGTCATCAAATGGAAGATGCTGGACAGTGGTGGAGCATTGCTGTGTTAGTGCAGATAATGTTAGTTTAGAGGGAGAGATTATTTACATCCAGCTCATGTATTCCTTTCCTTTTTTCCCCCTGACTTTGCAGTCCCTGCACTGCCTCTCTCCTCTAATAGTGATTCCATTACTCACCATTATGTGCAAGAATTAGTAGGAGTTAAGAAGGGCAAATACATCCTCGTGGGGCAATTACAGAAGTGTGACCTGTGTGTTTAGGTGACATGCACAGTGAAATTATTCCAGTCTCTTCACTGCCTGAGGAACTTGGGAGTGAAATCTTCAGGTTCCAAGCTTATTTTAGCCCTCCCAGGAGTGCCCCAGTTCTCTCAGGACCTGTGGCAGCTCTTCAGACAGAATCTTCATTTTTAGGAGAGAGGAGCTCCCCCTTCCCCTGGTGAGTGGAGGACTGAGCAGGGTACCAGTACTCATTTAGCAGGAACAATTAGAAAGCATAAAGCTCTGTCTGACTGCAGGTTTTTTCCACAACAAAATGAAATCCAGGAGATGCAGATGGAGCCTCGGCTGGGTTCCCAGGAAATTCTGGGACTGTTCCTGTGTTGGGAGTAAATTGACAGCATAAAAACCCAAGGAGTCAGCCTGGGTTTGTTACACACCTGTCTCCTCTTTGGATTCCCACTCGCCCAGCCTGTTTGCCAGGAGTTTCAAATAAAGAAATGAAACCAGAGAGCTTCACCTTGCTGTGTGCAGAGCAGGGAAACAGTGGGGGGCAGCCAATCTCCCAAAGTGGAGGTGGAGTCCTTAGCAGGGCCATGGAGACAGGGCTGTGCTGCCATCCAGGAGATAACAAATGGCCAGGGGAGCTGCAAGGTAAAACGGCTGTACTTGTAAAATCTGCCAGAGAACTGAGACCTGCAGGGGATTCCTTAGAGAGCATCCCACGATTTGTAATGGGGTTTTTGGTAGTGTTAAGTAAAATATTGCTTGATTTTTAAAAGCCTCTCTTAAAACCTCGGTGATGTGTTCGAATATGCAGGATTCTTGTGCACCCAAGGTGGACATTAATCAGTGCTACTGAACAAGCTGCTGAGACTTACTGCTTAATTAGAGCATGTGCAAACCTATTTGTCATGGCTGGCAGAGGCACCGAGCCCAAGCTTCACACTGGAAAAATGGCCAAGTTCAGCTCGTGGAGCTGCTCACAGCTGCTGCTCTTGGCCTGCTGCGTGTTCTCAGTCCTTCAGCTCCTTCAGACGGAGGCAAGAGTTCACCTTTTCTCTCTCTGGGTGTGGATTCGTAAGAAGAACCAGCCATAGAATCATTGAGGCTGGAAAAGCCCTCCAGGATCATTGAGTCAAAGTTTCACCCAGCCCTGCCATGGTCACCACTGAGCTGTGACCCCAAGTGCCACATGCACCTGTTTGGGGGTGGTGGTTCCACCCCTGCCCTGGCAGCCCATTCTGTTTGGGGTGTGAGCTGTGTGATGGAAGGGATGGATGTTTTCAGTTTTGTCTCCTGGCAGTGTCCTGGGTTATTCTGTGGAGCTTTAGGAGCCAGCCTGACCCTGCTCTGCACTGGTGGTGTGTGCCCCACCCTGCCAGGATCCAAACCCGTGTTCCTGGTGCTGCCCTGCTGCAGATGTTGGGATCCAGCCTGTGCCAGGGCATCCAGGAGAGGAGCAAAGCACTGGAGACTGTTCTTACTGCAGGACTTTACAAGGGTATTAGCTAAATTGAGTTGACTTAATAAAATCTTGAGGCATTCCAGAAAGATTGTGAATTCATTAAGGCCACAGCTGGACAATCTGTTCCCCTCTGCCATGGCTGGTTCAGCCATTGAGGAGTGCTGTCATTTACCTTTTCTCTTTCATTACAGCAAAGCTATTCCCCTCCCCCTTGATTTTTTTTTTTCCCCTGGCAGAGCTCGGCTCTGGGGAAATTAAACAGCAATTATTGTGTTTGCTCACTGTGTTATACCCTAACAGATACTCGAAGGGAAGTTGATGTGTGTGTGATTGGCTTGCACAGGAGCTGTGCTGCTGCAGGGCTGTCAGAACCTTCCTGTCCAGGGATGCACACCCAGCCTTGATCCTTTGTTTACCCAGGGCAAGGCTAAACACAAACACGGGGCACGGCTCGGGTCGTGGATTTGGATTTGAAAACTGCTGATAAAAAGGAGCCAGGGCTTGCTGAGGGTGTGCAGGGAGAGGGGCTGCTGTGGTGGGGGTGATGTGCTTGGGGAAGGATTGAGCTGGAGGAGCACAGGTGAGAGAAGGGAGTGGGAGAGGCACCCCTGGCAGGGACAGTCCCCTGCTCACCTCATAGGCAGGTGAGGGCTGGGACCACTCCAGGTGTCAGCTCAGAATTCTGCAGTGAAATCTCCCCTCTGTGAGCAAGAGGGATCTGAGCCACATCTTCCTCTGCAAAAATAATCTGCAGAACGGAGCTAAAAGGAGATGAAGTGTGACTTTTTTATATGCACTTCTACAACGTGGGGTGAAATGGCCTTGGCAGGAGGAGGCAGGAGACTTTGAGTCGTGAGCTGGGAATGTATTTCAGAATTGGTGAAAGCTGAATTGGTTTTTTTACTGAGGAACATGAACACAGTCCCTGCTGCCTTGTGAAAGTTGGGAATGTTGGTGTTCTCAGGGAAGTGTGGCGCTGAAAGTCTGAATAATGCTTCTCATTTTGCCTCATTCGTGTTTGGGACAGTTAATCAGGTGTTCACATGGCACCATGGAGTTGTGTGTGCAGGAAAAAGAGGTGGTGGTGTTATCAAGTAGAGGTGAGGCTGCTGTGAACAGGAAGGGAGCCATGAATCCTGAAGGGAAAGGAATTTGCTCCCCACACCGGTGGAAAGGAAAAGCTGGGCCTTGGAGTTGGTTTGGGAGGGCACTAACAGCATCTTCTGTGGGTGTGGCACATTACAGTCACCCTAATTAACTAATAAATTCTGTCTCATTAGAGGGGTGAGCCAGTCCCATGGTGACACGAGGGATGGCTCAGGCTGCTCTAACTTGGTTTTAATGTGTGTTGTCGCAATAGGCAGCTGCAGAGAGCACCCAGAGGAGAAGGACAGGGTGTTTGCAGGCTGGCAGGGCAGGGCTGGCCCCGGAGGATGCTCTGGGAGCCACAAAAAGCTTTGGAGCAGCCGGCCCAGCCCTGCCCAGGCTCGGGCATGTGGGATGTGCTGAGTGCGAGACCTTGTGGTGATGTGAGGTGAGATCACCGGGAACAGAACGATCATTACAGGCCATTCATGTCACAGCGTTCATGCCTCTCTGTTTGCTTGCAAGCAAAACCAGCAGCTAATTTGCAAGGCAGCCTTTTGTCCCAGGGCCTTTGATCAATGCTGGCCTGTGTTAATGTTTCAGGAGGCTATTGATTTCTGCAGCAGCTTTTGTTCCTGAATTTATGTGCCCTGGCTTTCAGCAGCACGCACTGTGCATGTTTGATTAAAGCTCGTTTGACTCCTTGCAGTGAGGCTGGAAGCTGCTTTTGCTCCCTGTTTGGGGAACCAAAGCTTTCCTGACTCAGTCCTTTGTGCTGCAGCCTGTGCCACCCATGCAGGCAGCAGGATGAGGATGGTGGGTCTGACCCTGCCAGAAGGCAGCCAGCAGTGAAGCCCTCAGGCACACAGTGCATCCTGGGCTGCCAGGTGCCTGAGGAGAGCTTGCATGGAATTCTTGCAGTGGGGTACGTGTGTGATGTTGCATTCCCTGCGTGCTCCCCTCTACCTCCTCTCTTTCTCCCAGAGCCCTTTACTGAGTGCTGCACTTGTGCAGTCTGACCATGAATTGGAAGCACAGAATATTCTTTAGCCCTTTAATCTGTCAGATCTCATAGCTGGGGTAAAACTGGTTGTTGAATAAATAGACTTTGACTTCATCTTTATCCGTGTGCAGTTGTGACTGCACTTGTGAGCGAGTCTCGAGGGGAAAAAGCATTCTGGTCAAGAGGTTGGCATTTTCTGTAAATATCCAGCATTTCTCTTTTAAAGTTTGGTTTATGATGTGCATGTATAAGTTGTTAAACTTCCCTTGGGACCGGATGGCTTTGCAATGTGTAAATGGAGCTCTAATAGGTTCCCATTCCCTGTTTTATGATGAGAGCAGAACAGATTGGTTTGTACTCTGCTGTTGCCAAGAGTCAGAGGACACATTCACTCACTGACATAAACACAGGGGATTTACTGACTAGCTCCTTGGTGCTGACACCTTCAGATTTGATACAAATGAATTTATAGGTAAAAAAATGGCTGGTTTCATTTGCAGGAGACTTTCTGCCTATGCAGAGCATTGCAGAAGCCTCCCTGCAGAGCCCAGCCTGGCTCCTGGCACAGGCATATCCCCAGGTGGACAAACAGCTGGCCTGGGTGGACTTTGAGCCCACTTAATGGGCTCAGGGGAATGGTATTTCTAGAGCAAACACGTGCAGGGAACAGGCAGGAGCAGAGCAGGGTGCTGGGCTCAGAACTCCTGCCCAGTTTGTACGTGCTCATCACCAGCCAGGTTCAGATTCTCTGCAGGAAACACATTTGTAGTGTTTTTATAGGGCTTCTGTCCTTCAGAATCAAGAACTGTAGGTAACATTTTGCCCACTTGCTCCTCCTCACCAACCATCACTCTGAATATACATTATTTTAATATATAATACACAAATGTAGTTCAGGTCCATGGTGGGGATCAGCAGCATCATCAGATTAAAAATGATCTGTTCTGCCTGTTGCCAGAAATCACCGTTGTGGTGTGTTCTTTCTTCTGGGGTGTCTATTTTTAAATCAGGCACTGGTAAAATTCTTAAGTGTCTTAAATGTCAGCAGTTAATGTCTAGAACAACATCCTCCCTTTGTCTTTGGAGTGTTTCAGTGGTGCAGGTATTGGTTGTGGCTGTAATTGCTTGTTTGGGGCCCTGGGGAGGGTTTGGATTCAGGCAGGGTCGTTATTGGAGTTAACTCCTGCTCTGCCCGGAGCAGGGGCTGCAGGATTTCCCCACGGAGGCAGCGGGCTGAGGTTATTTGATCACATAAAACACAGTTCAAAGAAACCCTTTTTGTGGGCAATTCAGGTATGTTTGTTCTGATGTTGATTTTTTTCAAGGGGCTGGTTAGAACTTCTCCGTTTTTCTCTTGCAACTTGAAAGCAACAACACCTTTTACCTTAGAGGCAGACAAGTCGCCAGGAAATGATGGGGTTTCAAAGTAAGAGAAAAGAGATTAAAACCACATGCTGTTCTTTGGTTCAGCATTGCATCCGCAGGTTTGAATGGCAGCTGCTGCACTTCCTGAATGTAAGCCAGATTCATTATGCTGTGAAATTATCACTCATTTCTCTAGGTGTGCTCTTTTAACTGCTTAATTAATTTAGATGTGGGTATATATATTCAAATTAAAACACGATTTAGTGTGCTGGGGTTGTGTTACGGTTATAGACTTGTTGTTGAACATGTTTTCACTCAAACTTTGGCTCCTTGCACAGGAATATGGAACAATACCTGTCTGTGGAATGTAGGTTGACAGAATGGCAGAGTCTGTTTGGGCTGAGCCTTGTTCTCTCTGTGGACAGCAGGAGCTGTGGCAGGTTTGGGGTGGTTGTCAGAGCTCAGCAGAGGTGTCAGGGGATGCTGACAGTGACACAAGGGCACCCTCTTCTGAAGCACTGCCCACCAGCAGCATCCAGCTGGAGGCTGGCTCCTGGTGCTTCCCAGCCTCTTTCCTTTCCTAGGGGAGGAGTGAAAAAGCTTATTCACAGTTAAATAAATAAATCCAGTTTATTTACTTTATTTTCCTCCTCTGCAAAAGCAAGCAAAAAATAATGAGGGGATTTTTTTTGTGCGTCTTACCTAAACAGTTCTTTTTTCTGGCTGAAATACATCACGATTCTTCCTGGAAAAATCCCAGCGTGCACACAGAGAGCCAGGGGAGGCAGGAAGCTGACAGGTCAGGTTTGCACGTCCCCCTAACATCGGTGTTGTGTGTTTGCAGGGAGAGCTGATCACCTTCTATTACTACTGGAAGAAGACCCCCGAGGCGGCGAGCTCGCGCGCGCACCGGCGGCACCGGCGCCAGGCCGTGTTCCGCAGGATCAAAACCCGCACGGCCTCCACCCCGGTCAACACCCCCTCCAGGCCCCCCTCCAGCGAGTTCTGTGAGTGCAGCCTGGCAGCTGGGCCCGTGTCTCTGTGCAGGTGCAGGCAGCAGCAGTGATGCAGCGGTGCTGCACCTCCGAGGGGACAGCGAGGAAATGGAGCTGGGGCTCTTGGCCTCTCCGCTGGAATGTGGGAGGTGGCTTTGATCACCCAGTGATTCGTGCAGTCCTTAAACATGAAAGCATCCTGCAAGGATGGAAGTGCTGCCCTGGGATTGGATTTCCCCACTCCTCTTGGTGCTGTGTTGGATTTTCTCCAGGCTTATTGCAGTAACGGGAATTGGCAAACAGAAGGAAGGAAGGAAATCCTCAATGCCTTTGGAGGGAAGTCCCTTCCATCCTGGGTGACCCCTGCCTTCTCCTGGAGCTCAGGCTGTGCTGCAGCCAGCACTGTCTGAGGGAGGAACATTGGCCTTGCCTGGAGCAGGAGTGTCCAAAGCAATTCCCCAGTGCAGAGCTGTGCTGCATTGCACTGGGTCCCTATGGGCATAGAAACCTTTGTCCATGTGGGGAAGGTTTCTTACCCTGTGAGGGTTAACTCTGTCTAAACCCACGTGCCTCACAGAGAAAAGGGGCAGTGGAAGGCAGATTGGCAGATGTGAAAATGAACGTGGGCAGGTGGAGGATGTGGTGAGCAGGCAGGACACAGAATTCCAGCCAGGGTGGAAGGGAGGGGGCAGGAAAGGGCTGGGAGCTTTTCCCTGCTGAGCTGGTGGGATTTGCTGCTGATCCCTGTGTGCACAAGGAGTGAGGATCTCACTCCACAGCTCAACCCCAGCTCAGCATGTGAGAGCTTGTGGCTGGGAGGACTCATCCTTATGGATCTGACTGCAGGATGAGAATAAAAATTCATTTAGCAAAAGAAAGCAAGTGCTAGCCTGGGGTCAGCTCTGCAGTCAGGGTTTGAACACCTGCAAGTATTAATGTAGGAATTACAGCAGTGGTAGCTATTAAATGTAACCCTGTGTTAATTTGAAGGATAACGAGTTGCTGACAAATGCTGATGGCAAGTACTGGAGAATCTGTAAGCTTTAATCCATAAACTGTAACCTGCATGTACAAAACATCCTCTTGGAGCCTTTAGAAAAACACTGTTCCTGCATCAAGGACTTCTCTTTAATTAAAGATTGGAACAGAAGAAGCCAGAGGGCTTCCTGCTTGTGCCAAATTAAAGCCCTGTTACGCTGTGAATTTATAGTGGTGGGACTAGAAAAATGCAGTGCTCTCAAAAGGGAAATATTTACTTCTGAGGTGTTTAGAAGGTAAGACAGAGTTTTTGTGATGTCTGCATATTTTCAGTGGTTTAGATGCGGCTTTTGAGCTCACAGATCTGTAATCAGCTAATTTCCCACAAAGGAAAGGGACCCTTTGCATATCCTCTTCTTCTTCTAAACCATGACATTTTGCAGTGTGAGTTTGCCACAGGTTAAAACTTTGAGCCCTGCAGTAAGGACAGGAAAGCTGCTGTTAGTTATCCCTTAGTGCCTCTAATCCAAAAGAATCACAACATGTTTTCTAACAGGTCCATTGTATGTAAGCATTGATTCCTCCACCCACAAACACCTCTGCTGCTGGGTAACAAAATAAAATCCAGAAAAGCCACTACAGGACCTGTGCATGGAATCTTGTAGGTTTTAAATCTAGAATATTTGATTTTAAATTTGATCAGATTCTAGAGATAAACACTTTTCTCTTAAAAACTGTGGCTTTGGAACAGAGCCTCTTGAACTCAGCATGGATGGTGTTTGAATGACAACTTACCTGGAAATGTACCACATGCTGGATCCGAGGTTCCAGGAGTTGTATCCCTTGGCACATTCCTGGAATCCTCCTTTAACCTGCAGAGGGATGAGGTCTGGTTTTGCTCAGTTTGAAAAATCAGAAATAATGGCCGTGCAAGGCAGGGTGGGCATAGGGAGTCACAATCTATTTTACTTAATGCTTATTCTAGCCAAGTAGGAGGAAATAGAGAATCCTGCTGAGTGTTTATTTTCCATTTTCCTCTTTCTCCCGCCCCCAGTGGACCTGAGCTCGGCCAGTGAAGATGACTTTGACAGCGAGGACAGCGAGCAGGAGCTGAAGGGCTACGCCTGCCGCCACTGCTTCACCACCAGTATGTCCCAGTCCCTGCTGCCTTCTCCCCTCTGCTGGGGCTGGGGGGTGGCTGCAGCCAGCAGGAGCAGCTCCTGTGCTGGTGCAGCTGTTCACAGCAGTGTGGGGGTGAATCAGCTGAAATATGCAGCGGTCCTAACAGAGTTAATCAGGCTTTGCCATTGCAAATTAATACTGCGGTGACAAAGGAGAAGCCTGAGGTAGACATTTAGACAGGAATAAATCTGCATAATCCATAATCTATGTAATCAATTTGTGACATAATGAATCGGTGCTGGGCTGTGCCTGTCACACACAAAACCTCCTGGTGCTGCACCAAATCTCCTGTGCATCAGCCCCGTTCCTGTGGCTGTTCCTGAGGGCTGCCTGATGTTGGGGCATTTGGAGATGGAAGTGGGAGCTCCAGAATGGGGAAGGAAATAAGAGGTTCAGAGCTCCCTTCTCTTGCAGAAACCAGAGCTGCTTGTTAGCTCCCAGGTGGAACAGATAAGGCTTCTTTCTGTGCCTCAGAACTGTGGTTTCTTAAACAACCATAGTTTGTAAATTGAATATTGAGGATACGCACTGGGCCAGGACAAACTTTTCCAGAAACTTCTCCAACTTTGTTACCCATAGAAAACCATGTTTCTGTAGCTGTACCTTTTTTTAACAATCCCCTTTGTTTGTGCTGGGCTGGGGTGCTCTGTGAGTGGCTGAGCTGTTGCTTTCCCTGCCCCAAGCCTCCAAGGACTGGCACCACGGCGGCCGGGAGAACATCCTGCTGTGCACAGACTGCCGCATCCACTTCAAGAAGTACGGGGAGCTGCCGCCCATCGAGAAGCCCGTGGACCCCCCACCCTTTATGTTCAAGCCTGTGAAAGAGGAAGATGATGGCCTCAGTGGGAAGCATAGCATGAGGACACGGCGGAGTCGAGGCTCGGTGGGTCTCACCCTCTTTAATGCAGGGGTAGAAGGAGCCAGAGCCCTGAAGTGTGGCTGGTTTGCCATGGGCTGTGCCTGCTCCTGCTGCATTTGTGTGTGCCAGGGGGAGCTTGGCTGAGGCTTTCTCTGGAAAAAGGGGATGGAATGTCCCTGCAAGCTGTGTTCTTTCTCTGTGATGACTGGCAGTGGGCTGTCACCAGAAGGGAGCATTGACAGTGCATTACAGATGCTGTGCTAGTACACGTCCTCCTTCCAGCTGCATCCTGTCACAGTTACACCCTGGGGAGGAGTTTAAAAAAATGAGATGCTGTTCATGTGATCTCCTCATGTTACTGGAGTTGCAGTCTCTCCCCTACACAGAGCTCTGCTTTGCCTCTTGTGCTCCGAGTTGTTACTCGGGTGGGGCACCAGGAGCCTTCCTGGGAGTGTGGCACTGGTGAGGGCTCTGGCAGCAGCTCTGGGTGGTTTATCTTGGAGCTGGGTTTAGCTGATAGAAAGCAGCAGATAGAATTCTTTCCTTGCCCTCTCTTGGAGCTGGGTTTAGCTGGTAGAAAGCAGCAGATAGAATTCTTTCCTTGCCCTCCCCCCTCGATCTTTCTGAACAGGATGATGTGACCATTGATTCTAAATACCTCGTGAGGCTCCACTTTGGGGAGTGTTGGCTCCATTGCTTCTTTGGTAGCCAGTCCTCCAAAAAAATGCCAAAATGGCAGGGAAACAGCATTAATTGGAGTGTACTCTACTGACCCCTTACTGCATAGCAGGAGCACACTGGAACTGAGGGTTTAGACCTTGCCCTTGACTGCCAACAGATGGAGTATTTTTAATGGAACATAGGGGTCCTCTCCTGCCTCATGCCACCCCTGTGTGTGTGCTGTGTATTGGAACATCCTCCTAAATGCCATTTCTAACAGACACTGCTAATTAAACAATCAGCACTTAATGTTTGTGAGCAGACAGATGAAGGATTTGCCTCCTTTGACATTTGAGCCCAGCTGAGCTTTGAAGGAAGAAGTGTCACAGGGTGAAATGCTCCGGGTTTTTGCTGCCAGGCTGTGCCAGGGATGCGTTCCTCTTGCCCCTGAGAGGCTGAGCTGGGTGTGCTTTCCCCCAGATGTCGACCCTACGCAGTGGCAGGAAGAAGCAGGCAGCCAGCCCCGATGGCCGCGCCTCCCCCATCGCCGAGGACGTGCGCTCCAGCGGCCGCAACTCGCCCAGCGCCGCCAGCACCTCCAGCAACGACAGCAAGGCCGAGTCTGTCAAGAAATCCACCAAGGTAACCCCTTCCCCTGGGCTCTCCTGGCCATCCCTGCACACCTGAGGCCTCTGGGGCATCTGCATCTCCTGATCCATAATATCACTAATGAACCAACAAGTGTTACCTGAAAACATCAATTGCCCTCAGAACTGTGAAGGCTTTTGCTATCCTTGAGTGAGGTTAGAATGTGTGGAGTGTAGATTAGGTAGGTGGTACCAATTTAAAGATGCAGGAGGCCGGGGCAGTCTCAAGCTGCATCAAGGGAAATTCAGGTTGGATGTCAGGAAAAGTTTTTCCCAGCAAGGGTGATAAATCCTGGAATGTTCTGCCCGGGGAGGTGGTGCAGTCACCATCCCTGGCTGTGGTTAAGGAAAGCCTGGATGTGGCACTGGGTGCCGTGGGTCAGTTCAGGTGTTGGGGCTGGGTTGGACTCGATGATCCTGGAGGTCTCTTCCAGCCCAGATGTTCTGTGATTCTCTGAATCTCTGCATGACCTGAAAAACCCTGTGAGTGTGGGTAGGGCAGAGGTGGAGTGGTGCAGCTCAGAGCTGCTTTGTGCCTGACCAGGGAGGGATGGCAGTGATCAAACCACTCCAGTAGCCCCATGTAACCTTACTGCTCTCACAATGCAGTAATCCCTCCATTTGGGTTGCAAACGCAAGCATTAAGCTCAGGGGAGTAATGCAGATCAGAAATGCTGTATTTAATACAAGTAGACAGTTTTGGGGATTTTTTGTAAGTAGTACTTAATCTTTGTTTACAAAGGAGTATGAACATTTAGTAATTGAGTCTGCTTCTGCTGCTGTTTTTTCTGGAGGTGTATTTGCTTGATTGTTCAGAGCAAGCTGACAGTTGAGTCTGTTCAGATGAATTAAGTGCCTTTCCAAGAGAGTTCTAAAGAAACAAAGCCACATGAAGCAGGAAGGCTTACCATTAAGCAGTGTGAATTGAAAAGTAGCAAGTTAAAAATAAATATTACCAAAAAAAAAGAAAGCTAAAATGAGTATGGAGCAAGTTTTCACATTATAAAACTGAAAACCTGGCAGAATTTAAAGTTAGGTAATTATGTGATGCTCAGAGCTTTTCCAGGCCATGGGAGAAGGTAGTAATCTCAGAATAGCTATTCACTGTTGGCCTTGTATTTGAGGGGATCTAAAAATATTCCTCTCAAAATATCAAGGGTAGAGCAAGACTTTCATGTAGCAGGAAGAGGTTTATCACATCTCTGGCAGAAATTGTGGCTCCATCTTGCACCAGTTAATAACTGGAGTTGGTCTCTGTTAGAGGGGTAACCTGGGCCAGTTGATCTCTGTGAGTTCCTGATGGACTTGGTCCTGCCCAGCTCTGTTTAAAATATCCCTTCATGTGAGGAATGCTTTATGCACTTCTCCCTTTTCCTGCTAGTTTGATGTGTATTGGATTGCTCCTAAATACTGACTGTGTCAACTCCTGAGTTCTGCTGCTCCTTAATTTGTGTTAAACAGGGTGGCGCTGGCCTGCACTCAACTTACTTTTGCATTTTCACCACTGGTAACTGTTGTGTTCTGCTTCCTTTGTGGCAGAAGATAAAAGAAGAGGTCTCTTCTCCTCTCAAGAACTCCAAGAGGCAGCGGGAAAAGGCAGCGTCCGACACGGAAGAACCCGACAGGTCCAATGCCAAAAAATCCAAAACTCAAGTGAGTCCCACAGAGTATTTCCTCTTAGGAGAATGGTTTGAGGTGGGGAGGGGATGCAAATCTGGTAACAAACCGAAAACATTAAATCAGTTTAAGCCCCAGCAAATTGTAACTTAATCTGTGGCTGGAAGACGACCAATGTTATAATGTGTTCCTTCTGCTGGAAACAGTGCAGTGATACAGGATAGGTCCAGAAGTTGGGTTTTTCTTTGTTTTAATGCTAATATCAACCATGTAGGAGTACACTGGATTGTTCTCCACTCCTTTCCTCCATTTTTTTTTAAATTTAAATTTGAGTTTTTGTCTTCTGTGACAAATTAGAAGACCACCACTGGAATTGTCACAAGACAAATGTTTTCCATTGCTGGTCACCTTCTCAGTGAAGAAGTGTTTTGCTATGTTCAGCAGGACCTTCCTGTATTTCAGTTTGTTCCTATTGCCCCTGGGCACTGTGGAAGGATCCTGGTTCTGCTGTCTCTGCACTTCCCTCGATATTTGTGTTCCCGTGCTGGTTTAGGCCCCGTGAGGTTCAGAGGGTTCCTGTGACAGACCCCATCCTGCTGTGCTCTTCCCGGGCACGGTGGTCACTGTTTCCTCTCCCCACAGGAGATCAGCAGGCCCAACTCCCCCTCGGAGGGCGAGGGCGAAGGCGAGAGCTCCGACAGCCGCAGCGTCAACGACGAGGGCAGCAGCGACCCCAAGGACATCGACCAAGACAACCGCAGCACGTCCCCCAGCATCCCCAGCCCCCAGGACAATGAGAGCGACTCGGATTCCTCTGCTCAGCAGCAAGTGCTGCAGGCGCAGCCCCAGGTGCTGCAGGCCCCGAGCAGCTCTGCCCAGGCTGCTGCTCCCACCCCGCCGGTGCCGGCCCCGCTGCCGGCGCTGCCTCCCACGTCCAGCGCCGCCCCGGCCCCCGCGCAGGCGTCACCGCCGGCATCGTCCCAGCCCTCGGGGCAGCCCCAGCCCCCCGCTCCTCACTCGCACATCCAGCAGGCCCCCGCGCTGCACCCGCAGAGGCTCCCGTCCCCACACCCTCCCCTGCAGCCCCTGAGCGTGTCCCAGAGCCAGCCCCCGGCGGCCCCGGCGCAGCCGCACCCGCAGCCCCCGCTGCACGGCCAGGCGCAGCCTGCCCCTCACGGCCTGCAGGCGCAGCCGCTGCTGCCCCACGCCGGCCCTGCCCAGCCCTTCTCCCTGCCCGCTCAGTCGGCTCAGTCTCAGGTGCCCCTCCAGACACAAGCCCCGTCGCACTCGCACTCGGGCCTGCAGGTGACGCAGCCCGTCCTGCCCGGCGCTGCCTCGCTGCAGCAGGCGCAGCCTCCGCGCGAGCAGCCGCTGCCCCCCGCCCCCATGGCCATGCCTCACATCAAACCTCCCCCCACCACCCCCATCCCGCAGCTCCCCACTGCTCCGGCCCACAAGCACCCTCCCCATCTCTCGGGGCCGTCTCCCTTCTCCATGAACTCCAACTTGCCTCCGCCGCCCGCTCTGAAGCCTCTGAGCTCGCTCTCCACTCACCACCCTCCATCCGCACACCCTCCTCCCCTGCAGCTGATGCCTCAGAGCCAACCACTGCAGTCCTCGCAAGCCCAGCCTCCCGTTCTGACCCAGAGCCAGAGCCTTCCCCCTCCTGCCAGTCACCCCCCCTCTGGACTCCATCAGGTTTCCTCCCAGCCCCCCTTCTCTCAGCACCCCTTTGTGCCCGGGGGCCCCCCTTCCATCACGCCTCCTTCGTGCCCCGCCACCTCCACGCCGCCCACCGTGCCTGGCATCCCTCTTCAGAGCCCCATCTCCACGTCAGCAGCTTCTAGTGGGACAGTGCCCGTGGTGACAGCCTGCACGCTGCCACCCATCCAGATCAAGGAGGAGGTCCCAGATGAGGCTGAGGAGCCGGAGAGCCCTCCACCTCCACCCCGCAGTCCATCCCCAGAGCCCACCGTGGTGGATATCCCAAGTCACGCCAGTCAGTCAGCCAGGTATGGAGCTTTTCACCGGTGCTCTGCTTTCCCTGTTTTTATCCTCCACTCTGCCAACCATTATGGTACAGTTAATTTTCTTCTGGCTTTCTGGGAAGCTGAAGTAGTGTTGGTATAAGTGTAGAATGATATTTTTCAGTTTAGACGTACAGCTCTCAAATCCCACACTCTTGCACCTTTCCCAGGGCTAAACTGTTTCCCTTGTGTTCCTTTCAGGTTCTATAAGCACCTAGACCGTGGCTACAATTCATGCTCCAGGGCAGACCTGTACTTCATGCCTCTGGCAGGATCCAAACTGGCCAAGAAGAGAGAAGAGGCCATCGAAAAGGCCAAAAGGGAAGCGGAGCAGAAAGCCAGGGAAGAGAGGGAAAGAGAAAAAGAAAAAGAGAAGGAAAGAGAGAGGGAGCGTGAGCGTGAGAGAGAAGCGGAAAGAGCTGCGGTAGGTCCAGTTCTGGCTCGGAGCTGGGGAAGGGAATTGATGGCTGGATCTGACCTGGATGGTGACTGCAGGATGCAGATCCCCAGGAGCACTTTAATCCTCTCAGGGGTCTCTGAGCATGGAGCTGTGTGTATGGACTGAAATCCAGCCTGCTCTGAGCACCTCCTGACCTGCCTGGGACTGTCTTCTCCTTAAAGGAAATGGAGAGTTTCTGCCCCTGGTCTGGTTCTGTGGGAAGCCAGAGCAGGTGGGGAGAGCTAGGCCAAGTGCTGACATTTACCTTGCAGTAGGAGAGTACCGAATGAACGCCTTTGTGTCCCTTGCACTACTGTGCATGCACACGGGTGCTCTCTCCTGGAAAAGGGGCTGGGGACAGGGGGAGGCATGTGCGTGGCTGAGGTGCTCTGAGCTCTGTGCTGACCTGAGGTCTGTCCCCGTTGTGTGCAGCAGAAGGTGTCCAGCTCCTCGCACGAGGGCCGTCTGGGCGAGTCCCAGCTCAGCGGGCCGGCGCACATGAGGCCTTCCTTCGAGCCCCCCCCGACCACCATCGCGGCCGTGCCCCCGTACATCGGGCCGGACACGCCAGCGCTACGGACGCTGAGCGAGTACGCGCGGCCCCACGTCATGTCCCCGACCAACCGCAACCACCCCTTCTTCGTGCCCCTCAACCCCACGGACCCGCTGCTGGCCTACCACATGCCTGGCCTCTACAACGTGGACCCCACCATCCGGGAGCGGGAGCTGCGCGAGCGCGAGATCCGGGAGCGCGAGATCCGCGAGCGGGAGCTGCGCGAGAGGATGAAGCCCGGCTTCGAGGTGAAGCCCCCGGAGCTGGACGCGCTGCACCCCGCCACCAACCCCATGGAGCATTTCGCCAGGCACGGGGCACTGACTATCCCACCCACGGCGGGGCCTCACCCCTTCGCCTCCTTCCACCCGGGGCTGAACCCCCTGGAGAGGGAGAGACTGGCGCTGGCGGGGCCGCAGCTGCGGCCGGAGATGAGCTACCCGGACAGGCTGGCGGCCGAGCGCATCCACGCCGAGCGCATGGCCTCGCTCACCAACGACCCCCTGGCGCGGCTGCAGATGTTCAACGTCACCCCCCACCACCACCAACACTCACACATACACTCGCATCTACACCTACACCAGCAGGACCCCCTACACCAAGGTGAGCCCCGGGAGCTGGGCCCTTCCCTAGGGAACAGCTCGGAACGGGCCGGCTCTGAGCTTGGAACTCAAATAGCAAAATCCCTGTCCTGGTGTCCGTGTTGAGGTTCTGTGCTGTGTGAGGCTGTGATAACTAAAATGCAGTTACTTTTTGTGGGAGTGATGCAGGATGGTAACACCACAGGGATCTTCATTCAGGCTCTCACTGAAATGTTCACTGGTTTGTTGTGGGGTTGGTTTTTTTAAGTACTGCTGGCCTAGGGCAGCACCTTACAGTTGTTATAATGAATAGTCCCAGAAATGAATGTGTGCCATGCCCATTTCTGAAGCAAGATACGTGGTTACTGCTCTAGAGGTCTGGAGTCCTGGAGATGAGGCACTCAGCAGAAATTTCCCCATTTTCTGGTGACAGACTGGAGAGAACATGGCAAGCCAGGCACCAGGTGCTGCAGCTGCCAAGTAGGGGGCAGGGGGGATGTCAGAGTACTTTAAATGCAGGCTCTGGTGTCCAGCTGCTAATGCAGTGCTTGTGCAAGCAAATGTAGCATTCTTTGCCCTGGAGCAGGGTCCATTAAATGTGCTGGGATGCCCACTTGGGGGGTTGGAGGGAATGTGAGTGCTGCTGCAGAAGCCAGATTGTACAGCAAGGAAAGCAGCAGGGAGGTGTCAGATTCTTGAGAGCTGGGGGTTTGCAGGCAGGAGATGCCAGTGCTGGATATCAGCATTCCTGAGGCTGCTGAGGCTCACTGCAGGAGTCACAGGTGGGCTCAGCTGCAGGCAGGTTTGCAAACCCCCTGACAGCAGAGGAAATCTGACGTAGGCTGTGTCTGTACAAGGATTCTGTTGCCAGGTGAGTCAGTCACTGAGCTCCTCTGTGCAGGTAAGTCTGGATGCTCCCCAGGTACTTGTTCTGGACAAAAACAAGACTTGTACATTGTCCCTGCCAGGCCAGAGGGAGGCTGGTGCAGACACAGCCAAGCCAATTCACTGCCAAGTCTCTGTGTGAGAAGTAATTTGTCTTTGTGCTCTGCCACGTTCAGACACAGGGAGGGGCTCTTGGGTGGTTCTTGCTCCACGTGGCTCCACCGGTGCTCAAGGCTGTTCTAACCCCTGAGTCTCCTCAGATTGGGGAGGAACAGGGGGTAAAATGACCCCACATTTCTGCTGTGCAGCAGCTGAGGGAAGTGTTCAGGCTTTGTGTTCCTTTCCCTGGCAGTTCCTCTGCAGTCTCCAGGCAGCTGATGGATGCTTTCTCTCCTTCTCTCTCAGGCTCAGCAGGACCTGTCCATCCACTGGTGGATCCTTTAGCAGCTGGACCCCACCTGGCACGTTTTCCCTACCCACCTGGGACCATCCCCAACCCATTGCTAGGGCAGCCACCTCACGAGCATGAAATGCTCCGACATCCAGTCTTTGGTGAGAGCATTTTATGGTTCTTTTTGCAAGGCTTGGCTTTGATATGAAATGTCATCTTTTCCTGGGGGCTTCAGCATTTCCCAGTGGGGGGAGCAGAGCTGTGACCTTGGGTGGTTGTGGTGGTTTGTTGGGATGAACAAAAAGCAAAAACAAGAGTGTAAAAGTGATCCCTGTCCCCCAGGTACTCCCTACCCTCGGGATCTGCCTGGTGCCATTCCACCCCCCATGTCAGCAGCCCACCAGCTGCAGGCCATGCACGCCCAGTCCGCAGAGCTGCAAAGACTGGCAATGGAGCAGCAGTGGTTGCACGGGCACCCTCACATGCACGGTGGGCACCTACCCAGTCAGGAAGATTATTACAGGTGAGACTGCAGTGAAGAGAACCTGGGAATTCTGTCATATTTTTCCACATTCCTTCTTTTTTCCTCTCAATTTTTGCCTCTCTGGCTGTGTGCTGAGCCCTGATGCAGTTACAGGTGAAGCTGTGCTCAGACCTGCTTTGGGCAGATGGGAAGTGAGGCCCAGATTACTGGCACAGGGTGAGAGTAGTTGAGTCTCCTATTGCAGAATCCCCTCTGATTGGGGTTTTATTGGGATATTCAGTGCCATTGCTGCTTCCACATCTCTTTCTCTTCCTTGAGGACAGCAGAGGAGGGTGGGCAGAGCTTTGTGGAGAACAGGTGAGGAATTCAATCCTAAGGAATGACTGAGGGCAGTAGGAAGTAGGAGTGTGTTAATAGCAGGGGCCCAGCAGTGCAGGCTGGAGGAATCCCAGGGCTGTTTCTCCCGGGAATGCTCTGTGGGGGTGACACTGGAGGGGTTCTCTGGCCTGCCTGTGTGACACCAGCGTGGTTCCAGGCTGGCAGTGACTGCCACGTGTCCCATCTGCAGAGCTGGCACTGGTGCCACGTGTGGGGTGCCCTGTGCCAGGGCAGTGCCCGGGGTGGTGCTCAGAGCTCTCAGCCTGCAGGGGTGAGCAGGAGGGCAGAGCTGCCCAAGTGTCTGACATCTCCTTTGTTGTGTTAAAATGAGTTTTCTTTCTTTTGCAGTCGACTGAAAAAAGAAGGCGACAAACAGTTGTAATAAATTATTTATTTGTAATGCTGGCTATGGAAACCCCAGTCCTTGGGAAGGAGTGGAACATTTTTACATACAAGAAGAGCTACAAAAGGAAAAGAATATCTTATAAAGATTTCTTTATATATTTAAAACAGAAACAACCACCCAACAAGTAGAGACTTATCAGCATAGTGTTCATTTGTAGAGAAGATTTCTCAAGACTGGTGTGGGTCTCCCTGCATGAAAACGTATTCAGAAGCCTATTGGAAATACAGGACTGTGTGGAATATTCAGAGAACTTCCTGCAATCTTGGTTTTTTTTTTTTTTTTTCTTTTCTTTTCTTACTAGTTTGTTTTCAGTAGGTGCTAGAATCAGGTTCACAACACAAGTCACTGTGCGTGAAGGGACACTCAATGCATCTATAGGTAATGAAAAAAAAAACAAGGATTGCAAGTAGGTGACATAACAAGCTCTGAATCCAAGTGCTATAATAATAAAAAAAAAAATCTACTTTTATTTTAATACATTGTAGGAAATCTTCATAATTTTAAAGAGAGCTCAGTTCTGCAGCATGGCTTTTTAAGTCTGTAAATAACTTTTTTTGGGTAGAGGGGAGAAAAAAAACAAAACAAACTCCAGAAACGTTTATCTTGATTTTCAGTAACATCACAAATTGTGAATTCCTACCTGGTATTGACAGAATACAGAGTTGATTTTTTAATAAAAAATATATATATAATTATCCCTTTAATTAAAGGGAATGATGGGTATCAATAATTTCAAATGGGTAAAAGCTTGAAATTTGGTTTGATATCAATAAGCATTAAAGGGATTTGCAGGGATAATGTTGCAAATGACTGTTTCTGTTCTTGGTTTTTTGGTTGGTTTGGTTGTTTGGGGGTTTTTGTTCGTGTTCCATCTCTCTGTTCTGCAGCTGAATCTGTTGAGTTGGGTTTCTCAGCAGCTCAGATGTCCCTTGGACCCCGCTGGCCCTTTTGATGCCACCTTCAACAGTTCATTGTCAGTGTGGCCATAAAACACTTCTTTCCTGTGACCTTTTCAAACTTAATCTAGCTCCATTGGGTTTGGACTTTGGGCAGAAAGTTGAGAGAAATAATCTGTTCTAAAAATCTCTTTTTAAAGATGTTCCATGGCTCAGACTAGTGCAGCCAGAATTTTGTATGCACATGCATACTTTGGGAGGACATGCTTTTCCTGGCCTCCTGTTTGATAAGTTCTTAAGAAAAATGAACTTGGCAACTTGGTGTTCATTAAGTTGTGTTGCACAGACCAGTCTGTTTTTCTCTTTGACTGTTTGAAGTTTGGGTTTTTATAAGCAAAAGCTGCTTAACTGCCACGAGTGCTGTGTCCCTCAGGAACTGACTGCTCTGGGATGAGCAGGATCCATGGACAGTGACATTTTCTGCCTCCCAAGCCCACAGTCCCTGCAGGGAAACTCCTGTGGCTGGGGAGAGGAGAGGAATACGCAGTGAGCATTAATGGAGACAGCTCTGCTTACAAGACAGGTTTTTAAAGTTTTTTCCTCCAGTTTTGCCAGAGTTTTTCTTTGCTGGAGCAGAGGGTGACGCGACCAATGGACATCTGAACCTGCTGGTCATTTTTTCTGCTGGTGCACAACTCCCCCCATTCTCTCTCTCCACTCACGAGTGCTCTCTGCTGTTGTAGCCTGTTCAGTGTGATGGTTGTGTCCTAGGACTGTACTGAACCACTGGATAAAGTTGTAGTTAATCAGCTGCAGGCACAGTGCTCGTCCATCTCCTGCTGCTCAGCCCAGAGCTGCTGGCAGACAGTTCACCAGTTAAAAATGTTCTAGGCCCACAAAGGTAAGAGTAGAGGGGAGAGCAGGGGATGTTTCAGCTGATTTTCCCTTTTTCCTGTGCTCCACTGCAGATTTCTCTGTGCTGAAGCCCTGCTGTGGTGTTTCATCAGTGCTGCTGGGTTTGGTGAAGGTGCTGGGAGGGGCAGGTTGTGTTTCTGAGGTGGGGGAACCACGAGGTCAGTCCAGAATTGAGGGAGGTGAAGTCCTTGTCGGAGGTTGTGGGCAATGGGGGGGTGAAGAGGTTTCCTTATGGAACAGGGATTATTTTTGCTCATGGCTGAGCAGCCAGGAGGATGGGCCTGCTCAGCAGAGAGTGCCTCAGTTTGCTTTAAAGGTCTCATCAGGCACATTTCAGTTAAAATCTCTCCCCTCCTTTTGTTTTACCATGTGGAACTGGGGAGTTCGGGAGAGTTCAGCACTTCAGCTGTTTCTTCTAACCTTTCTCTTGCTGTTTTTTAGCCATAGTTCTTCAGAAAAAGGTAAGGCCAATTCCCTCTAGTGGTCTTCTCTGTATTCCTTATTTTTCAGCTGAAGTTGCAGTCTGTTCTAAAGCTGTTCACTGATTTCTTTTTTCCCAGAAGATCATTCTAATAATTTATGGGAGCTTTTTTGTTCACATCATTCAGCAAATAAACACTGAAATTCTTTCACTTTAGCCCAGTGATTAACTACAACTTTACCTTCAGTAGCTTCTGAAGCCATCTCAGTGTTCGATGCCCTGTTAAAAAAAACAACCCAGACCTTTTGATTTTCTTTCAAGAAATCTCTCTTTATTTTTCCTCTGTTCTGAAAGTTTATTTTTAAATTTTGCTTTAGTGTTTTTGAAACGTCTCTCTTGTTCTATGTCGTCATGGTTGAGCTTGTTTCACTGCACCGTTAAAGCAGAGTGTACATTCTGACTGCTACATTTATATATATCTTGAAGCTTAATGTATATATGAGTAGTTTGCCATGGGATAACACAGTGTAAACAGAGTAGAAACCCAGAAATCGTGACTTCTGTGTTCTCTCCATTTGAGTATTTTGTAATTTTTTTGAAATATTTGTGGACATAAATAAAACCAAGCTACACTACAGCAGCCAGGTTTTGCCTGCAAGTGAAATGTGTCTCTTGATTGTTGTTAGTGGGAGAGGAGCTGCTTTCACCTGGGATAATGTGGGGTGCTGGCATGGCCACCTTGTCTGGTTCAATCCTGTCTTGTCTTTGCTTTATTTTTTCCCTCTTTGGAATAATTTTGGTTTTAATACACAGTACACAAACACCAACATCATGTCCAGTTCTGCGTGCTTGAGTCACATTGCTGCTCTGCTGCTCAATTTTCACTGTAAGACACCCAGTAGCTGCATTTTTGGGAATTGTTTTTCCTGGGAGATGTTATTTGTGCCAGTAGAACTGTGTTGAACACAACAGAGCTGGCAAGGGATGCCTTCCAAAGGGGTAATTGCAGAGAGGGAGATGCACAGTAACTCATTGTCTGCTCACTGTCTTCTGAAAAGCTGAAATTTGCCTCGAAATTCCATCACGTTTGTGTCCGCTGTGGTGACTCACGGTGCAGTGTGAGTGTGACTGGTGAGGATCAGCATCTCCAAAACCCAGGGCAGTGCTGGGATGGCACAGAGAGCTTTGCAGAACAAATTGTTTTGGTCAGAAGGGAGCTGGGCAGGTTCCCTTCCTTCTTGGTCTGGTTGTGCTGTGTGATTTATCAGAAATGGATGCTCTGACTCCAGCTCAGGGTAATTGCTGCTCTGAGCACAGTGAGAGGAGTGTCCTGGTGCTGTTGTGAGCTCGGGGCAGGCAGACAGGGCTTCATGACAAATGGCATCAGAGGCTGCTCTATTTACACCCCGTGGCATTTTATGAGGGGAAGGTCAGCTCTTGTCTGCTGGAAATAGCTTCTGAAAGTGCTTTTTCCCGGCCTGTGCTATTTATTTTGACATTTCTTTTTTAATTCCTTGTGCTCAATGTAGAATTTGAGTGGGCTCAGGCTGCCCTGGCGTGTTTAACAGGTTCTAAGTTTCCAGACGTAGAATGATGAATTCCACGGGGATGGGGTTGAAGAGGACTTTTACCTCTGGATAAATTGAACAATGCACTTATTAAATTGTGGTTCTGTGCTAATGGGGTCGTGCTGTGGCAGGGAGAGAGCTGGGAGCCATCCAAGCTGTGTGGCTCTGCCCCACCTGCACGTTGGCAGCGTTCCTGTGAGGCCGTGCTGGCTCCAACAGCAAGGGAAGGCAGGTGGTGTGAGGTGCCAGGTAACGAGGAGAGGCCGCACAGGTGATGTTTGTTGGGAGATTTGGGCACTTTTGAAGCCCTGAAGCCACTTTGGGGCAGCTGGGGATGCTCTGAGGGGAGAGTGGAGCCCTGAGGGGAGGGCGGAGCAGCGCGTGAGGGGGTGTAGCCTGGCACGTGAGGGTAAGGAACAGCACGTGAGGGGTAGAGCAGCACCTGATTGGGTGGAGCCCAGCACGTGAGAGGCAGAGCAGCACCTGATTGGGTGGAGCCCAGCACGTGAGGGGCAGAGCAGCACCTGATTGGGTGGAGCCCAGCACGTGAGGGGCAGAGCAGCACCTGATTGGGTGGAGCCCAGCACGTGAGGGGTAGAGCAGCACCTGAGTGGGTGGAGCCCAGCACGTGAGAGGCAGAGCAGCACCTTATTGGGTGGAGCCCAGCACGTGAGGGGTAGAGCAGCACCTGAGTGGGTGGAGCCCAGCGCGTGAGGGGCAGAGCAGCGCGTGAGGGGGCGGGGCTCGGCACCTGAGGGGAGGGCGGAGCGGCACCTGCGGGATTCCCGAAGGTTCTGGAAGAGCCGAGTGAAAGCCTCAGGTGAGGTTTTTTTCCTGCTGTGCCTGGAAAAGGTGACAGAAGGGTGGGGGGGGGGATCTGGGGGCTCCTGTCCCTCAGTGCTCCTCCATCCCACCTCCCCTGGCCGTGTCCCTGTGTCCCCGGGCCAGCCCTGACCCTCACCCAGGGGCTTTTTGTCCTCTATTTGTGTGTCTGATCACGGGTGCTCATCCCTCTGTCCCAGGCAGGTGCTCCTGCACAAAATCCCAGGTGTTTCCTGTCCCTGGTGCTCCTGGGGGACAGGTGAGGCTGGGACAGCCCTGCCGGGGCTGTGCTGGGTCCGTCCTTGGGGTGGTTCCTCACCCTCAGGGATAAAAGCAGCACCTGAAGGAGGGAAGAGCCTTTGGGGGGACTCTGTGTGTCCCAACCAGCCTTTGCAATATGTGCTGCTTGTGCCCCTCTTTAATTAAAGCTGATTTTTCTCCTGGTGTTGACTTTGCAAAACCAAACTGAAGCAAAAGATAAAACCAACGTAATGCAAACCACAGATCCCACGTGGACAATTTAGCCAGGTTATATTTTTTTGTTCTTTGCAAATGCTGATCTCTGTAGAAGTGGTAACTTGGCCCCTGCAAATTCAGCTACTCTTTCCCCCTAGAGAAATATCCAGTGAAGTAATCTGGCAAAAAAATATTTATCTGCATGAATTCTCAGAGGTTTTTACAAAACTCAATTGTAGGATGGTCACCTGTGGGACCTGAATGTTGGTGCAGAGCAGGTTTCTGACACAACATGAGCATCTGGGCCTCACAAATGAGAGAAATGAGTCTTGACAATAAATATTGATCTATCCATTTTCTGGTCAGATGAGTCATGGGAAAGGCTCAGGAACAGACACCATAAAAGACAGCATTTAATGAGTGGAGGACACTTGGCAGGTAGGAGTTACATCCAGGACAGGATTTGACTGTTGTTTTACACATTCCAGGTTTTTGAAGCCAGAGTATGTAAATTTTAGGACATTAAATCAAGACCAGCCTCATGGTAAGCACAAATAACTTTGCTGATTATTAATATTAATGCAGTAGTGTGCTTTCCCAAGCACCAAGGCACCCTTGGGTAGCTCAGGCATGCAGCTGTCAAAGATGTGGAAAGATTGAAGTGATTGGTCCTGTTGCCTGTTCTGTTACTCTGGGTGACTTTGTTGTGTCTTTCCAATTTCTGAGTCCTGCTGCAATTCCATTTCACCATTTGTTAGCTCTTTAAATATCTGTCCCGTGTCCTTACCTGTGGCAATGTCAGCAGGAAGGAACGTTCTCTGCTGAGGTGCTGCTTGTGAACCTCCTGTGGCTGCCAGGCTGAGCTCGCTGCCCAGGGAGGGAAATTAGGGATGAATTGATGGGCTGTCCTTGGGAAGCAGCTCGATGTGATGCCAGTGGAGTTGTATTTCACTTTGCCTGGGGTCCTGGTTCTGCTGGAACAGACTATTAGTCAAATGTGGAGGATGGAGATTTCTCTGGCCTTGCACCTTGTTGGAATGAACCCCAATCGCAGAGTCTGGGTAGTTATGAGGGATCTGCTGCTCTCCCCCTGGTAACGTGGCTGAACTGGAGCTTTCAAAGTACCCTTGGTGGGTTTTCCCTTGCTCTAAGTTGGATTGTTTTAGTGTCATCCAGCTGTCACTTTTATCCTTCCCTCTAGTTCATTCCTTCACAGCTTAATGCTCTTTATGGAGTGGCAGATAAAATGGACATCAGTAGCAGTGTTTTAAATGAAATGGAGGTGAGCAGCAGTGTTTGAAAATGTGCCAGAGGACACTCAGCAGCACAGGAGTAAAGGAGCACGCTGTGATGTCACCACTCTGCTCACACATTCCTGTGCTGCAGATTGTGTGATTCCAGACTACAACATTCAGTGGATTGCAGAAACAAATTCTCCCTTTTCCCTCTGTGTTATTTAAAGCCAAGCTCCTTGGCTTCACTGATTTCTCCTGGAGACAGTACCCGGGGCCAGAAACTGTTGGGAGGTGTTGTGACAGAAATGCCTTCATCTAAATGTAAATGTTGCTGCCCTGCCTCGGGCTGCCTTGGAGAGGCTTTTTTTTCTGTGGGAAGCAGCTACAAAGTAATGGTCCCAATCAATTTATTCATGTCAATAAAAGGTCTTTTATATGCTTATTTGAAATGTATTGTTCTGGGCTGATAGGACCGCGTTTGTTTTCCAAGCAGGCGTGTCAGATGGAGTGAGAAATAGGGAGCGTAAGGGAGAAAGAAAAGGAATCTGAAGGTCTGGCTGGGAGGAGTTACAGTTCGGGATCTTGAGGGTGCCTCAATAGCGGGACACGAGGAGATAGGACAGAGCTCCCGGGGCTCCTCCCTGAGCCTGGACAGGCTCAGATTGGGTTGGGGTGGAGTAAAGGAGTTCAGCACAAAGTCCCTGCCTCAAACACAGTCTCAGGCACTCGAGTGCAGAGACGTCTGTTTGTACATCTTGGATAAAGTCAGCTTGACGTTCTCTAACCCCACCCCTCCCGTCTGCTGAAAAGGGAAAGCAGGTAAGAGGGGCCACACCAAACTGCAAAACACAACATTTTTTAAACGTATTTTGTATTCCACATTGAAGTATGTGTATCTCCTGCCTGCATCACCCATGAACGGGGCTTTATATGCTTGTATTTGATTTCCTTTTGATTGGAGCTTCAGCCTGGGGTAACCTGAGTGTGTTCTGGCAGCCAGAGGCTGATGGACCCGGGCAGGTGTTGATGGCAATTCCAACTGCTCTGCCCGTGGAGCTGGGTTGTGTAATCGTGCCTGCAACTCCAGGCTTTTATTTCTCTCCAGTAGCAGTTTGGCATTCGTGACAAATTACTTAATGGCCCATTGAGGGATAAATCTGTCCCCCAGGGCTGGGCGATGCCTCTGCCAATCTGTCCAGGTGCAGTTCGGTTCTGCCACCACTCCCAGGGCTGCTGGTGCTGTACCTGGGCTTCCCTGTGCACAGAACAGAGGTAAAGCTTCTTACTGGCTCTAAATTACAGTTTTGTTCATTCAAAAGAACTTCAAACAGATGAATTTCCACTATTTATGCAATAGAGATGGAAGAGAAGTTAGTAAATGGTTTTGAGAGCCTTGAATCCTAATGGCTCCAGGATTTGTAAGGCAGTGCCATAATTTCAGTGTGATTTGAACCTTGGCTGCTGGGGTTATTTACACCTTCTGTTCTGTCCTGTAGTTCTGTGCTGTGCATCTGGCCCCTGGTGCTGGAGGAGGCAGTGAGAGAACTGTCCTAACCCTACCCCTAATGACCCTAACGACCCTAACCCCGGAGCCCCTGCTCTGGAGGGACCCAGCGCTGGTTACAGCCCCACTGCTGGGTCCTGCTGGGTTTACCTGGCCTAAGGGAGGGCCTGGAGGTGAGATCTGTGTGAGACAAGAGCTCCTTTGTGCCACAGTCACACTCCTGCTCCCTGGGATACCACAGAGCAGCAGCTGAGCCTGCGCTGTGACATTTGTAAAGCCCAGATCTGGGCTCGTCCTTCTTCCATTATTGCTTGTTCTGTCTGAGCCTCTGTAATGGATCAGGTCTCTCTCTCACAAAGACATCTCTTATTGGCTGAGGAATGTTAAACAGGCATCTCGGCTCTGTCCTCAGAGCCCTGGTGTGGGATTCCTCCTTTTTAATCAGCAGTCTAACACTGTGCCAGTGCAGTGCTCCTGCAAAGTGCCCCGTGGGTTTTTGCCTGTGCCAGGCCCAGCTCTGGGCACTGCAGAACAGACACTCCGTGTCTGGCTGGGCCCCCGGGGCGTCTGCCTGAGTTTTATTTACAAGAGTGCAAATAAGTAAACATGAGCTGTTGGCCGATGGCCCTGGCACATTCCTGTGCCAGCTGGGCTGCAGGGGCTTGGCAAAGCTGCCTTTAGGAGGCCTCTGGCTACTGAGGGCCAGCCCTGGGCACCCTGGGGGCGAGGCGTGACACGGGAAGGACAGTGAGTGACAGGGACATGTCCCCAGGGATTGAGCAGGCTGGGGCTGAATAGGGGTCCCGATGGCAGCTCTTGGTGTGACTGGAGAGTGGGCACTGACCATGGGACACCAATCTGGGCACTGACTGTGCACGCTGACCGTGCACACTGACCATGGCACTGACCGTGCACTGACCTGGGGCACTGACCAGGGCACTGACCTGGGGCACTGACCATGGCACTGACTGTGCACACTGACCATGGCACTGACTGTGCACAGACCATGGCACTGACCTGGGGCACTGACCAGAATACTGACCATGGCACTGACCTGGGCAGTGAGTGCACACTGACCTGAGCACTGACCTTGGCACTGTCCATGGGACCCTGACCTAGGCACTGACGAGGGCACTGACCATGGGGCACTGACCATGGGGCACTGACCATGGGGCACTGACCATGGCACTGACTGTGAACACTGACCATGGCACTGACCTCAGCACTGACCGTGCACAGACCATGGCACTGACCATGGCACTGACCAGAATACTGACCATGGGACACTGACCATGGGACACTGACCAGGGCACTGACCATGGCACTGACCAGGGCACTGACCAGGGGCACTGACCATGGCACTGACTGTGCACACTGACCATGGCACTGACCTCAGCACTGACCGTGCACAGACCATGCACACTGACCATGCACACGGACCATGAGGGGCTCCCTCCCAGCTCCAGGGGTGGCCGGGGCTGTTGTCGCTGTGGCCCGCGAGGCGCCAGGTGCTATCGCAGGATTTGCCACGGGATGGCAGCAAATTCTCGGGAAAAAGGAATTCAACCTTCGAGCATCCGTGTCCTGCCTGGGGAACTGACGGAAAGCAGAGACTGCCACAAACACAGAAGTTTGGGCATCCCCATAGCCGGGGGGAGAACCCAGTGGGATCCGGGGCACCTGCAGGGCTGCGACTTTCCTTGGGCTTCTTTAGCTTTGCAAATATAGCAAAATATGTTCTGTGCCCAAACTTCCCATCTGCTTGCTCCTCTTTGCCCTCCTGGGCAGCACCTTTTGGCTTTATCTGGCTGTGCAGAGTGGCCCCAATTCTGTTTTATTTCTCTTGTTCCACGTTAGGGGTTGGCAGAGCCGAACCTCTGAAGGGAGCTGCTCTGTGCGGCTGTGCACATTTCTGTCCTGGGGGATTTTGGGCTGGGAATTCTCATCTGGGCTGCTGGCAGTTGTGTGGCTGTGTGTGACACTGCTGTCCCCATGTGTGTGTGTGTGTGACACCGCTGTCCCCGCGTGTGTGACACTGCTGTCCCCATGTGTGTGTGACACCACCATCCCCGTGTGTGTGTGTGACACCGCTGTCCCCGTGTGTGTGTGACACTGCTGTCCCCATGTGTGTGTGACACCGCTGTCCCCGTGTGTGTGTGACACTGCTGTCCCCATGTGTGTGTGTGTGACACTGCTGTCCCCATGTGTGTGTGACACCGCTGTCCCCGTGTGTGTGTGTGTGTGTGACACCGCTGTCCCCGTGTGTGTGACACTGCTGTCCCCATGTGTGTGTGACACTGCTGTCCCCGTGTGTGTGTGTGACAGTGCTGTCCCCGTGTGTGTGTGTGTGTGACACCGCTGTCCCCATGTGTGTGTGACACTGCCGTCCCCGTGTGTGTGTGACACCGCTGGCCTGTCCCTCCCTCCCAGCAGTGCCTGGGACGCCTTCTATGGACACAGGGATATAAACACAAGGCAGCTGTGCTGCCAGTGTTTGTTTCTTTTATGTGGCCTCCACTTTTGAACTTGAAAAATACACAAGCCACGCAGTAATATTGAATAAACCACTCCAGCTATCAGCAGCTCTCTTCTTCCACACCTGAACACTGCACAAATGGACATGGAATGGGCAGCATTGCTGAGAGAGTTTCCTTTGGCTTTCGTGTTGTCCCCCCAGCCAGGTGTTAAAGCTTTCCCTGAGTTGCCACCAGCTTCTATACACAGCTTCTTCTGGTTAAGTTTTATTTATTGCTCTGGAAATGAGCCTACTTTAATACCTTCTTCGTGT
The DNA here is from genome assembly GCA_910950805.1 of Acrocephalus scirpaceus scirpaceus. Taxonomy (NCBI): domain Eukaryota; kingdom Metazoa; phylum Chordata; class Aves; order Passeriformes; family Sylviidae; genus Acrocephalus; species Acrocephalus scirpaceus. Next base: position 1,046,169 of record OU383794.1, read on the forward strand.
ATCCATACATAAAAACATCCACGGAATGGCCTCCTTTGAGTTGCCTTGCCTGTATGGACAGATAGGGATGAGCAAGCTATTCTTGTCTTTTTTAATGGCTGAGAAATGGCTGCTGTTAATTCTGTGTAATGACTGAGTTCACTGGGTGAAGTGCAGCTCTCTGTTCCCTTGTCTGAGCTCCCTGTACTGTAAATACTTTTTTCAGTGTGAAAGTCCTTTCTGCTGTTCCTGATGTCCCTGGTCCGATGGCAATATTGATTTCTTATATGCAGTGAACAAGATTTACTGCTGATTTTCTGGAGATGTTTCCTTGGCCTACACTCCATCGTTCTTGCTTCCAGAGCTGCCTTTTCATTTAACTTTTCCTGCAAGTCTCCCAGCCACTATTAACTCCCCCTCCTCCATTCACAGCCTCACCTGATCTCCACTTTGGTTCAAAGATGCAAAAAAAAGAACCAACCTTGAATTCCCCCAGGAAGGAAACCCAAAGTCTGCAATTTCAGCTGGGTAACGTCTTGCCAGTCTCAAAGGCAGAGAGTTGACTTTGAGATCAACAAGGTTCAAGCCCGAGCCAGTAATCAGTGGTTGGAAACAGAGCAGAGGGAGGGAAGAGGAACAATTCCCCTCAGGTCTCTTCCTTCGTATTGCTTTTTCCATGTCAATATATAGGCTTGGCCAGTCTGTTGTTATCCTGTGCTTGCAGGGAAATGCAGGAATAATTCTGCTGATTGCTGGACTTGTGGGTAAAATCCATCCGTTCAATGCTGTGGTCTCTGGGCACTCTGTATGGACACGGAATGCTCCTGTGGATGGCAGAGCACAGCCCTGCTCTGCCTGGATCAGTGTGCACACAGCCTCTGGAGACACCCGGGCTAATTAACAACCACTGGGGAGGCAGCTTGCTCATCAGGGTGAGGGGCAATAAATAAAATATTAGCAAGAGTAGGTGGGTGAGCCCAGAGACACAGACTGGGCTGTGCAGAGGGGCTTTTTTAGAAAGAAACGCTGCGGGGAGCCCACAGTGAAGGCAAGGCTGTCAAAAATGCACACAATAATCCATTTGCTGCCTGCCCCGCTGGAATGCCTGGGATTAGGCAGTCCTGGACTTCTGGGAAATCAATCCCATGCACATGACTGTGCTTCTCTTTTCCCAATAGCAAGGGAGGATTTCAGCACATGGTGGGGAAGGGACGTGAGGAGCTTCCCTAACTGGCTTGTGTTCCAGCATTCGTTCCATTCATTAAATGAGCCCTTTAAAGCCACTGGTGGAGGCTGTTGATGGTTCAGTGCACAGAATGTTTTTATGAGCAGGTTTATCTGCCGCTGCTGGCTCAGCCTTTCTCAGTGCTTCAGCTCCTCTTCTGCAGACCTGAGGGTGGTGTGAAGTTTGCACTAAGGGTTGTTAAATGCTCTGAGATCTTCAGTGGAAAAGGTTCCGAGAGGGCTCAACATCATTTTGGGAAGCCATGGTGAAAACAGTTTGTCTTTGTGTCCAAAATCAGAGATGTGTTGGATTTTAGCCTGGTTACCAGCAGCTTAGGCAAGGATGAAGCAATGTTGAGAGGCTTGGACCTAAAAAACCAAACCCCTCAGTGCTTAAAAAGGGGGGTTTGACCCATTCTTTCTTTTCTCCAGATGTGTAAAACAGGGAGCACTCAGGAGAGGAACTGCTCCTGGGGTAGAACAAGGTCAGACAAGTCCTTCTAGGGCAAAAGAGCAGTTAAAAAATCATTTTGGTGCTTAACAGGGAGGCAGTGAAGCGACTAAAAAGCGGGTGTGATATGTTGAGATAATCTAATATAAGAAAGGACCCTGGAGGCAGAAGGAGCCATGGTTAAAACCAGCAGCAGCCACTGGAAAGGCTTATCAGGAGCAGCAGGAAGCTGGAATAATCAATCCTGGAAGGAACAGGGTTCTTTGCTGGAGCAGGTAGAGCTGGGAAATATTTCACATCTTGGTAGTATGACCTGGATTATCCGGAGTCCAGCATCTGGGTAAGACTTAAAACAGCCCAGAAACAAAAAACCAAAACCAAAATAATATTTTAAAAAGGGAAAAAACAACCCTGACTCTCATTAAGGGTCATGTGCCACTTTTCACAAGAGGTCTCTGAATCCAAATGCTGGAAAGACAAATACATTCTAGAGCTCTGCTGGCTAACTGAACCATTTTCACGTGTCCCATTAAAATCCAGCCACTGGTGGCTCCTGAACTGAGAATCTAAAGCAGAGCATATCAAAAAAGGCTGGTGTGACTTGCAGCTGGAATTCACTCAGGACTCCTGAAAATTTGTGACTTAGAGTTGGAAGGATTGGGGTTAACCTTGCCCTCCTTCCACCAGTGCCCATTTGGTGCCAGGACTCCTCTCTGGGTGCTGAGGGTTCTGTGCTGCACTGGAAATGTTTTCTCCAGCTCAGGCAGGTGAGCTCAGCCCTCCTTCCTTTGCCCAGGTCTCAGCCTTGTATGCAGGTGACAACAGAAATATTTATGTGGGCTTGGCCAAACAGTTAAATATTTGTGTGTGTCTGTGTTCACAAACACACACAGAGAGGAAAGATCAGAAAACTTCCTGAGTGAGGGAGCAGGAGTGAGAGGAGGGAGGGAGGATCTGACTGTGCAGTGCAGGGGTGAGGGAAGCTTTTCCAGAGGAAAAGAGAGAAGAGAAACCATCAGCTCTGGAGCATGAAAGCAGGAGCGGTGGCACACGGCAGCTCTGACGGTGGCATGACGGAACTGGGACAGAAGTTCAGCATTACCTCTGGCTGAGCCCGGGATAATGAGGGCACAGACAACCACGGCCGGGCTCATTAGCCATTCTGCTGCCCAATTAGGCTGGGAGCTAATTGCTCATTAATGAGACCATACCTGCTGGGGCAGCTGGGCTTCCCTGGAACTCGCGGCTGGAGCCGCAGCAGACGCTGGGGGGAACAGAAGCGAGGATTGAAGCCAAGGAAATGGAAAAGCTGCTCTGCCGCCGAGGAGGGGCTTTGCTGCTCTGCCGCCACTCCCTGGGGACAGCGCTTGGATTCCTGTCAATTAGCCACGAGTCCTTCAGGCTTCCTCTGCCATCCTGCAGCCTGACAGCAGTGCTGAGCCTTGAGAGGCCAGGAACTTGAAGGTGGAAGGTGATTCTGACCTGAGCCTCTCTCCTGAGCATCACCTGCAGAGCAGCCGAGGCCTCCCAAGGGGAGGAAGGTGTGATCTGAACCAGCAGGCACAGCCAAGGGTCAGCAATGGGATGCTGGAGGCAGCAAACTGAAACTGTCCAGGCAAATCCAGCTCTGCAGGACCTGGGCTGTGTCAGCAGCCCTGGGAACATCTCCTGGGAAAGGGAAGCTGGAAGCAGAAATGTGCTGAAGGCCACACCTCAGCTGTCCCCTGACATAAACATGGTTTGTTCAGCAGTGAAAGCACAGGGGCTGAGTTGAGAATGAACTTCTGTGTGTGTGCCAGGTGATCCACAGCACAGGTGAGTGTGTCAGGCACTGTGTGCACACCTGTGTCCCCTCAGCAGCACTGGTGTTCCCAACTGCCCCAAGCTGTGCTCAGAGAGCTGCACTGGGGGCACAGCTAAACATCCTGTTTTAGTCTGGAGACTCCTTGTCTCAAGGGGAAGCAGAGAACCACTGGCTTGAGCTGCACACTCCTGTGGCTTTTGGAGCAGACCCACGGGGATTTTCTGTGAAGAGGTGGCTGCAGGAGGAGGGAAGGAATGCATTTCTCATTATGTGCTGCAGCCTCTCTGCTCTGGCAGCCTGAGAAGAGAAATTCTCTCTCCTTCCCCAGGCCCTCTACCCCCTGCAGCTCGCTGATTATTTTTGGCTGAGGTGGAAAGCACAACCCCAGCATTTTTCCCAACAGGGAGTGACCCAGGCAGGAGGGAGGTGAAGCCTGGGCTGTTCCCTTTGTGCTCTCTCAATCAATAGCCACACTTTTGCTTGTCTGGAGCTCTTTCCTCTGAGCACACCAAAGAGCTTTAAGAGCTGTTCTGTTCCCCCAGGTCACCCTGACCTCAGCTGAGCAGGAGGGGTGAAACTGAGGCACAGCTCCCTGAAATCACACAGGGGCTGGGACCTCCCATCGATTTTCTGTGGGCTTTTATCCTTGGCTCTTCTTGTGCTGCTGAGGGCCCTTGTTCCCTGCTCTGCCTCCGTTGTTCTGTGGCTCCTATACGGTGCTCTTGGCAATTCCTGTGGCTACAGCTTTTGAATGGAAAGGTTCCTCTGGGTTGCGCCTTCATTAAAATAATGCTTGAAATAAGTAAAATAGTCCTGCTCTGCCAGGCAAAGGGTTTGGCTTTTGAGGAACAGCCCTGTGTGTATGTGGGAGTCAGTCTGACTACAGAACACGCCCAGGAGTTGCTTTTGGAAGGCTGAATGGAGAGGAAAATTGTGTAGAAGGGGGGGTCAAGGGCACCCCAGTGAGGCTGTGAGGGGTGTCCACTCCCAGCCACAGCACCTGTGTGCAGGGGGAAGGCCTGGCTGGCTTGCCCAGGTTCTCCCCTCTGCTCTCCCCCCTGCCACAAACCCAAACCCCGGTGCTGGAGCAGCCTGCCTTGTTTTCCCAGCTAATAGAAAGCACATGAGGAGCACAGTCAGGCACAGCCACAGCTGCTGGGAGTGATTCATTTGGGACACAAACAGGAATGGAGTGCTGGCTGCTCCCTGGGCAGAGCTGTCCCTGCTCCAGGCCGTTCCAGGGGTGACTGCAGCTCCGAGCCCCCTCCAACCCCAGCAGTGACTCACTTGCTCCAGCCTTGGCAGAAGGGCTGTGCACGAGGCCCGATGATGCTTTGAGGCATTAAACCTTCCAGGACTCTTCTTCCCTCTCCCCTGCCCCTTCTGAATGTGGCTGGTTCTGCTCTGAGGGCAGAGACCCTCCCTGGCTGATCTGCAGGGTTGGGAGGGGAGGCTGCACCGAGGTCTCCAGCCAGAAGTAAAATGTGTTTTAACACACTCGGGTCAGCAACAATGGGAACTGCATTGGAAAGGCAGGAATCAATGTATGGCTGGGGATCACTGGGTGTGTGCAGGGGAGATGGCAGCTCTCGGGTTTGGGGGTTTTCCTCCTGTTTGTTCACACCTCCTGCTGGCCCCTGTTGATTTTCTGTAGCCTTCCAGGACCAATTCACAGCCCGTGGATGGTACAGGCTGTGTGTGATGGCCTGGATTGGGTTTTGCCTGTCCTTTCTGCTTGTCTAGCAGATTTAGTACCTGTTCCAAGGTCTGATATGCTTTGAAGCAGCAAAGCCTAGAACAGCAAGGCTGGAGCATCTCGGGGCATTGAGAGTCTTGGCATAGTAGGGAGGGCAGCCTGATTTTCCCCACCCTGACACACCAGGTCCCAAATCCCAGGGCTGGAAGCTGCCTGTCCCCTTGCAGATGTGCTCACTGCTCTGTGACCCAGCCGGCCCTGCTGCTCTGCATTGTCCCTCTCCGTGTGCCAGCAGCTGGGAGTTACTGGAGCAGAAGAGACAGGCTGAGGTGCCACAGCTCTGGCACCAGCAGCACAGCCAGCCAGAAAAGAGTTCAGGAGTGGAAGCATCTTCCTCCCTGACCTCTCTGGAGGCTTGGCAATAAAACAGATTTGGAAAGACCCCCGGCTCCAGCCACTTTTGGAAGCAGGAGGGCTCTGTTTTAGGAAGGCTGGCTGGGTGTGCAGGAGGGGAGGGAGCTGGGGAGGGATGGTGGCACCTGCTCCCCCCGGAGCTCTGCAGGGCCATGTGTCACCCATAGGAATCTCAACTGCGGCAGGGGGAGCCTGGCAGGCGCCACCGCGGCCCCAGAGTGGGGACAGGCTCTGAAATTGGACCCTCTGTCCCTTTGCTCCCTCAGACTGTCCCAGCTGCCTCAGCAGACAGAGCTGTGTCCCGGGAGGAATTGCTGGGATGGTCACTGAGGTCCCCCCTTATATCTGTCACCAATCCTCCTCCTCCTCCTCCTCCTCCCATCGCCCCCCTGCCCTGGCAGTGCCCCTGGAACGGGGCCTGGCAGGTGGGATGTTGTCACCAGGGCTGGCAGGATGTGGCACGGTCCTTCCCTAAAACCCTCACATTGCTTCTGTGGCCTCGGGGCTGCCTGGGTGCCACACCCAGAGTGTCCTAATCACAAACGTGCCCTGCTGGAGCACAGGGACATCTGCTGGGACAGAGCTCCATCTGCACCCTCTCTTTGGGACTGCCAGGGCAGGGAGGGTGGCAGGAGTGCTGCACAAATGTCGCCACACTCAGAAGCGTCCGGGCCTCGAGGTGGCGACAGAAATAATCCCCAGCTGCAGGGGACACACGGAGAGGGGCAGGGCAGATGGGCTGGATCCCAAAGCATCTCCAGGGCTCCATCCATCAGCCCCTCCTGAGCTCCCCCTGGACCCCTGCAATGACAGGGGAAGCTCAAGAGGTTTTGTTGGCTGTGCATCTCCAGGGGAGACTGTGAGGGCCCTGCACCATCTCCGTGGCAAAACACTGGCTGTGTCCAAAGGCAGAGACATCCTGAGATGTCCCTGCTGCCTCACTCCTCAGGGAATGGGCACCTCCAGCACAGGAGCTCTTTGCTTTTCCTGCTGTCAGAGCTGTCTGTACCACAGCAGTGCTGCTCAGAAAGCACACAAGACAAGGGGTCTGCCAGGTGCCTTGATGCCAAGGCTCATTTTAGAATTCTCCATCCCTCTCTCTGTCCGGGAGGATTTTAGAGTGGCAAAGGATCAGACCCCCTGGCATTTCACCCAGATCAGGAGCTGAATGTGGACAGGGGCAGAGTGGGGACAGACCCCCTGCAGCCTGGGCTGTGTTGGGCAAGGGGCAAAGAGGAGAGGTGTGGTTTTGTGCGGTTTTGTGGCATTTGCAGCCTGGTGAGTTGTTGGGAGATTTAATTCTCAAAGCGTTCCCGACATCCCCTGGGACAGAGCTTGGCTGAGGCCCAAGGGCTGGGGCTGCCAAAAGGAGCTGTGCCGGGCCAGCCCGGCAGGAACAGCTCACTTGCTCCGTGCCAGAAGGAAAGGAAGGAAAGCAAAGCAGAGGGGAGAAGGGGAGGGGAGCCTGCAGCACAGCCTCACCTCCAGCTGACACTAACCAAGCACAGGAGGATGAGAAGTGCACAGTCCTGTCCTGCGAAAGTCCTGCCCAGCACAGAGGGGAAAGAGTTTCCAGGGATTTTTCTCCTGGAAAACAACAGACAGGGCTGCTCTGGGTGATGAAAGGACCAAGAGGCTCAGCAGTGTGGCTGTGGCCAGATAACACGTGAGGAAGCCCTGGATAAACTTGTGTCCCTGGTCAGCTGCTGGGCTTTGCCAGAGACCTCAGTCCTGACCCGTAACATCTTCTGCTGCTGCAGGCTCTGACAAACATCATGTGCTTCCAGGCTGATCTGCTGCCCTGGCTCCCTCAGCCAGACACAGCTCAGCCTGATCCGTGCTTTCTGCTGTCCCACCCTGGGCTCCTCCCTTCTCTCCTGACAGATCCTGTATTTCATTGCTGGGAACGCACTCAGGTCAGACTCCAGCCTCCTCTCACCCCAGCTCCTGCAGTCCTTCTGTTCCTGTGTTCTCAGTCCGGTGCAGCACCTCTGCAAAGGGGAGGCAGCCCCAGGGGTGTTTCTGGACCCTCAGAGAGGAGGTGCCAGGCTGGGGAGGCACCTGTAGGGACCAAAACTGGGCATGTTTGAAGCTGAGGGGAGCTCAGCCAGGTGTGGGATGCTGGACTTGGTTTGTGGGATTGTGGGGTCAGTGAGGAGGACATACAAGGCAGCAGACATCATGATCCTCTCTAGAACCAAACCCCACTGACATTTCCTGATATTTACATTGTGATCCAGGTGCTGTTACTCACTGCCTGACCCCTTCCATTCTGGCATCCTTTGGAGGGCAGTTTTGTGTTCTCTGGCTGTTGTCTCACCTGAGCATCCCCTCCCTGTTGCTCCAGTCTGTCTGGGCTTGCCTTTCCCATTGCCAGATTCCTTGGCTGGACTGTGCCAGCCCTGCTGGGCTGCTCCGAGGATGGACTTTGTTTGGCTTCACTTTATTCTATTTCCAGCCCTAAAAGCAAGGCAGGGATTAGGGAAGGAGAAGGTGGCTATTTTAGCTGTTGCTGGTCAGGAGCCAGGGAGCTGGGAAGGCAGGGGATGTGTGGGGGGTGTGTGGGGAAGCTGGGGTTTGCCAGGTCTGAAATCCTCTCCTGTTTCTGTAGGCATGAATGCAAACCCCAAACCAGAGGTGGGTTTGGTTTCGACCTTGTAAAATGAAAACACGAGGGCTGAGCCGCTGCCAAAGCCAATCCCAGCCGCCTGTGCTCAGCCTAGCTCGGGTCCCTGCTCCTGCCACCCCTGCTGGCTCTCCTGGCAGGCAGAGGCTGCAGGAAGCAGGAGGCTGCTCCTTCCCAGATGGGCTTTAGCACATTCCTGCAGCAGCCGGGGCTGGGGGCGTCTCAGATGCTCCCAAAGCTCCGCTGAGTAATCACAGCTTCCTCTGTAACTTTATTGTGCAAACCTTCCCTGGAACAGGCTCTGGAACCACGTTTTGGGCTCTCCAGCACAGTTAAAAGCAGGAGCTTCCCCAGGCAGGGAGCAGAGCTGCTGGATTTGTTGGAAGGCAGAGCAGCCAGATGGTGACAAGCAAGGGGAGGGGAGGAAAAGGGAATTTGTGAGGGAGCAGCTCCATATTCCAATTTCCATTTGGGGCCCTGCTGCCATGAGAGTGCCCTGACAGAGGCTGGCTGTGACGAGCTGCAGAGGCTGAGGGCTGGGGAAAAAAGGGAGCAGGGATGTGGGAAGTGAGGGCAGGCAGGGAGATGTGGCCATGGCAGCACGTACTGGAATGAAATTTGATATATGCACTTGTATCTTCCAAATAAAAACTGGGGCTAATAGTGGGGCTTTGAGGAGAAGTTTCCTGATGCTGTTGGGTGGACACATCAGAGTTTGAGGCATGAATTTGACTGCTCCCAGATCTTACATCTTCTGGCAAGATTTCCACCAGAATTGTGGTTTTATCAGTGCTACACCAGGAAAATGTTTACTGGCTTTGAAGCCACCCACCCCTAAACTGAGTTTAGGGAGTGAATTCTGATGGATGGGAGACATGAATGTGACCCTGGGTCTACTTCAGAAATGTATTTTGGTGTTTTGCTCTAGAAATTGTATTGTAGGGTCTGTGAATGGGGTGTGTGGGACCAGGACCCATTTTTTCCATCTCTGGCTTTAGCCCTTGGTGTTTGTCTTTGAGGAGGATGGAATTTCCTACTGGGCAAGTAAACAGCATGTTTGAGCTAAAGTCAAGCCCTGCATGTGATGGGAATTAATCTGTTTGGGATGTTTGTTGTCTACACACAATTCCCCTTTTAAAAGGGGCTGCAAGTTTGGGGAGGTCTTAGCTCTGCACGACGGGGAAGATCAGCTATAAATAAATTGGTGACACAGCTACTGTGGAAAGGCAGAATGGCTCTGAGTTTCCTGCAGGCTGCAGCAAGTGGTGGTTTAAAACAAAATCAGGGGAAAGGGGAACAGTCTTCCAAAATATGGAACACCTCGTAAAGCTGGGGAGGTAGGAAACAAGCTGAGCAGCCCCAGCCACGGCTCAAACTCTCAGGAGGCAAACTGTACAGTACATAAAGCCCAGGGAATCAGCTCAGGATGCCAACTAATGAGCTTTTTAATTAGCTGCAATCGCAGGCAAGGTTTAAAACCCAAAGAAGTAAGTAAATTAAAGATTTAAAAGACTGAAGAGAATCGATGAGGGGTCAGCACTTAAAATATTAAAAAGTCAAAGCAGTTGACTTTACAGGAAGTTTGCAGTGCTGCAGCAGAGCCCCTTGAAGGAAGCAGCAGGCTCTGGACTGTGGTCCAAAGCCCTGTGGCTGGACCCTGCCCTCTGCAGAGATCCATACATCACCTGCACGGGCAGCCTGCAGTCCTGCAGCCTCTGCACGAGTGCTGGCCCTGGCCTGGAACCTGCAGGGCGTTTTCTGCAGCTCCTCTGGGCTGCTCCCAGGTGTTTCCCCCCAGCCACATCCCCCGAGGCCAGGGGCCCATGGCAGGAGTTGTGCAGTCAGCCTGGCAGCCTGCCCTGCCCTGCCCTGCCCTGTGTGCAGCAGGGATGTTCTGTGCAGAGTGCAGCACTGACTTCTCTCACAGTGTCCAACCAAGAGGTGTTTGTTGGGGAAATGGGGCATTGCTGGCTCCAAACTGCTCCCTTTGCGCTTTGTCACCTCCCTGTCAGGAACAATTCCAAGTCACCAGGGTGTCCCTTTCTTTGCAAGCAGGCAGAGCAAAAGCAGAAGCTGCTCCTCATGAATGCTGATGCTGCGGGCTGCCCTCAGGGGTGGGGAATGCTCAACAACCTCGGTGCCACCAGTACCAGGTGCTTTGGAGAGCCTGGCAAGCCCAGGCTGCCATGGGCTCCTTCTCTAAGTGCTGCTGTCACCCAGGCAATGATCACCCCACGGGTTTGGGGGAGGAGGAGGTGAATGTTTCTGTAACCACCGTGCTCTGTTAATGCTTCTGTGTGAGGATCTCAAACAGCCTTCTAAGTATCAGCTGATGAAGCCTTAGCTTGCACTTCCAGGAGGATAAATCCTCCTGTCCCGGGGAAAGCCTGAGGCACAAAGAGGTCAGGTGAGAGCAGCAGGGAGGGGGGCATGGCAGAGCTCTGCACTCAGTCCAGGATTCCAGAGGCTGAACAAGGCAGGTGCTGTGTGGAATGGAGGAATGTTTTGCTCCATTTCCATCAGCTGTGGTTTCATTTGCCATTCCCTCCTTTGCCTTTCCCATTCATTTGCCAGTGCCCTCCTTTACTGCCTGCTCTGCATTCCCATCCTTGAGGCTGCCCTGAGTTGAAGCTGCCACTGGACCAGCGTTCCCCTCTGGGTCACACAATGCTTTGGACTTGATAAACCCGTGGGGACTTGGGGTAGGACCTGGAAAACTCCTTCTTTTCCTTTTCTGTTTCTTTTTCTTTTCATCAAGACAGTAACACGCTAATTCAAAGCTGTTCCAGCTTGGGTGTGCAGCCCACCCTGTGCATAGGGGCCAAATGGGTTTGTTCAAATGAAGATTTACTAAGACCTGTGCAAAACAGGGCAGGAGAGGAACCAGAGAGGTGAGAGGCAAAGAAGAATCCAGCCCCCAGTGGCCTTGAGAGCAATCTGCCAGTGAGTGCTGTCTCCATCTGATGGATTTGCTGTCACCTCTCCCTGGCATGAGGTGACAGATCTCTCGGTGGGATGAAGCCAGAACCAATAGCCATCCATCACTGCGGGACAGGCAGCAGCAGCAGGCACAGGGGAAGGAGACAAACCTGGCAAAACATCTCCACCCTCCCTCCCTGTCAGTGCTGGGGCACGGGAAATAGCAGTGCTGCAGGCACACAGTGAGGATGGAATATTGCTGCAAGGACAGAGGGATTTGAACACCCTGGCCACCCTGAAAAGCTCCTGTGCAGGAGAGCTCTGTGTGTGGGTGAGGTTAAACACCAGCACAGGTGGCTCAGGGCACAGACTGGATGGGAGAACCTGGAATTGAGGAGATGCTTCTCTGTGGCTTTGGGGTAACACGGTTCCAGGGGGACCTTCCCGAGGTGGTGCAGTGTGAGAAATCCAGATTATCTTTAAGGTGATCCTGGTCAGTTTGAGGCAGGTGTGCAGCTCTGTGTGTGATGGGAGGAATGGCAAACACTGCAGGTCCTTTCCTGCCTCGTGGGACTTCCCCCAGTGAAATCACTGTCCCTTCCAGGTTTCCACAGTCCTGCCTGTGCTTTTCCCTCTCCTTGGTCACGTGTATTAAACAGCAATGAGGTTTGGAGTGTGGATTTTGCTTCCGGAGAAAATCCAGACATTCCTCTATATGCCTGATAAATGAGAGAACAGGCCAGAGATGTGGAAATATTCCTACATGCTGAACAATCCCCTAAAGCCAAAAGGAGTCAGGCACTTCCTTCATTTCCATGTTCTTCTAAACACTGCTAAGCATGTTTCTCAGTCCTTTGTAAGCTAAAGAACTGGGTAAATCTGGCCCAAAAGTCTCTGTGTGGAGTATTTATTTCTAAACTACTCTTACAAAGAGCTAAAAGGAGAAAAAATCCCCACAGCTGCTTGCTGAAAAGCAAAGAGCACAGGAGTGTTCCTTTAAACTGAATTAGCATGCACAGAGCCCGGGCTGCTGCTGAAGCTTTGCTGCTCCCAGGCCTCAGATTCTGCATCTGGTTTTTCATTTCCAATAGGCTAATGTGCTCTGACACTGCACCCCTCTGGGAAGCTGCTGACAGGCACTGTCAATATTTCCTTCCCAAAAAACCCCCAACCAATGCAGCCTCCAAAGTGTTGCTTTTCAGCATCCAATTATGGAGCGTGCAGCCTCCACCTGGAGAGAAGGTTTCCAGTTCAGCCCCTGCATTTCCTGCATCCCTGGAGTCCATTTCTTTGGTTGTCTTTTCCTTCTGCTCTTCAGAAAAAAGAAAAGGAATGTGAACATTCCCTGTCATTTCTGGCAGCTGCTGGACTGGGATATGCTGATGTCTATGCCAGGCTGTTGTGCTGTCATCTGGAAGTGCTCCAATATTCAGGAGTCAGGCACCCAAAACCTGGAGGTTGGCATGAAAGTCAGGAAAATTAAACATAGGCATTTGGAGGAATGTTTCCTTCCACTTTGTTTATGTTGTTTTGCTGTTTTGCTCCTTCACTTTGACATTCTAACAGTTCTGCTTTCAAATTTTTCTATAAACTCAAAGGCCAGGAACTCTCCTTGAGAGTGAGAAAGATGCAGGTCTCAGACAAAAGCACTTGACTCCAGGAGTGCAGGCTTTGAGAAACCCACTGAATATCCAAAGGCTTTGGTTATAAATCACAAGTGTTGACAGCAGCTGAGGTGTGTTTTCCCTCAGGGAAGGTGGAATTCACACCATTCTTTTCCATCTGGACAACTCTGCCCATTGAAAGGAAATGAGGAAGGATCCAAAGGACACATCCCACCCTTCACTGGTGGCACTGCTCCTGCCAGCACTGCCCAGCAGCTGATTCCTTGGTTATTGGAATTTTGGAATATTCCTCGGAATTCCTTGGAATTCATGGAGCTCCCATAACCTCAGGCAGGTGAGCCAACCCCAAACACAGCCCTTAGCAGCCTCACTTATTTTGGTTGGGTGTGCAGGGGTTGAATTCACTGCTGTGAAAAAGGCCAGGGTGAATTTCTTGAGCTTGCGTGGTTCATACAGAATCTGAAGCAGTTCAGGGAGCTGCTTCCCCTGGGGCAGCCTCACTGGATGGGCAGTGCTGGGTTATTAAAATTCCTTTTAAAGGGACCTGGGCTCCTAATCCTTCACACATCCTTCTTGCTGCTTATTGAGGTGTCCTTTTGGCTTAAGAGAACCTTTATTGTAAGTGCATTTCCTCTCATGTTTCCTTATTAGCAACTCTAATTTCCTGTTTGAAACTCTAATGACACAGGCTATATTTCAAATTTCATATTAAGGGGACAATTGTTTTTCTCAAGGATGCTGAGAGAATTTTGTTCTTGTTGTCTGGACTGTCCTGATTTCATTCTACCTCCCTGGAATCCCAACCTCCTGTTGCAGTGTCCAGAGTGGCTCAATAATTACCAGGTTGAATTCCACAACACCCCCTCCTCTTCATTCTCTTTTCTTTTAGATCCTTATGAGTAAAAGAAAAGAAAAAAAAATCATTCCTGTGGTTACTGCATCTTCAAGTTGTGCCCCTTGAATCAATTCTGCATCACCCCTGTGTTTTCTCTGACAGTTTTAATTTCTGTTAAATGGGAGAAGTGAATACCCTGTTCCCAGCAGCTAGGAACCCAAACCCCTGCAGATTTCTCTTTGAGAAGAGCAGCCAAGCGCTGCCATGCCAGCTCCAGCAGGAATTTCTGATGGAGCCAGCTCTGGATGCACCTGGAGCGTCTGCATTGCCCAGCAGGGATCTCCCACCTCCCTGGGCATGAGCTAATCCTGATCTGGGAAAGAGAGAGGGAACTCCACCCAGGGTAATGACCTCATTACCTGGGACTGGGGTTAATTAACCTGGCCACACATGACTGCTGCCTCTGGGCTCTCTGAGAGCCCTGGGATGAGAGGATGGAGTTCCCGTGGGGCTGGCTGTGGTATTTCTATTCATGTGTGCTCTGCCGTCCCCCTTCATGTACCAGGACCTCGTGAACGTTGAATTAATTAACTTTCACTGTGATTTCATGGCTGTTTAATGATCTCTTTGTTATGGGTGGAGAACTGAGGCACAGGGCAATTCGGGTCTCTGCCAGGGTGACCCAGGAATTCTCTGGGGGAGCTGGAATCCAGCAGTGCCTATCAGTGATTCACTTTGGAAGGGTTGTGGGCAGGTGCCTGAGCAGGGAGGCTGCACACAGGGATGAGCTCTGCACCTTGTCTGGGGTCTGTGGGGTGATCAACTCTCCAGAACTGAGGGTTCATCCAGAGGCTTTTGGATAAACCCTGGCAGTGGCACCACAGCTCTGTTCAAATGCAGGAATGAGATTAAAGGTGAAGTTTCAGCCCAGAGCTCATCCCCAGGCAGGACAGAAAATAGAACCCAGTGAGGTCTCTGGGTTTTTCCCCAGCCTGGAGATGCTCTGTTGGCCAGAATGTCATTTCTGATTTTATTTGTGCTGTTCTCTCGTCCTTTCTCATTAACCCCTTATCCCGTGTGGCTCCTCAGCCTGCACAGAGCTCTGCCCTGCAGCCACCGTGGCTGCTGGGGGTATTATTCTGCCTCTCTGAACTGCAATCCCCAATATGTGGATCCTGCTCTTCTCTCCGGGCTCTCCTCCAGTCTTCCCTGCTTCTTGTTTACATTTTAACTCTTTGGTGGCTCTCCTCTCTCCCAGCATCCGAGTCTCTGCCATCTCTGCCTCTGCTAGCATCAAAGATTCCTCTTTGCTGCTGTCCCACCCTGCTCTGAGGATGGAGGTGGAGCAGAGCCAGGGTCTGGCTGTGTTTTCACAGGCTGAGGTTTATCCTCCAGCCTCCCCCTTGCCAAGGTGAACCTTTGGGAGCTGCTCCTTGCAGTGGTGCCTCCCCACTGCTCCCAGCCCCTCCTGCTCCAGGCTGCTGCAGCCCTGGCTGCTGCCAGCCTGGGTGGTGCTGTCAGGGCTTTGTTAATGCCTTTCTCTGCCTCAGCAGCTTTTGGGAACGTCTTCATCTCGTCTTCTGAGTGCTCTGTAGATGTGAACCCGTCCCGGTGCCAGCCCTCCCAGGCACAGGGCACTGCAGCTGGGTAACAGGAAAGGAGAGAGAGCTGCAGAGTGACCCCAGAGCTGTTATTTGGGGTGGAACACGCCCTTTTGGAGGGTGTTTCCACCAGGACACTTGTGCAGCTCTGCCTTGGGCCCACTCCTGCCCCGGGTGTCCATGAGAGCGCCTGCAGGGCAAGGAACAGGCACAGAGCTGGTGCCAGAGCTGCTCCAGAGGACAGTGTGGGGACAAAGAGCAATCCCAGCCCTTCTGCCTGCCCTGGCTCTGCCACCTTCCAACCCAGCCCCTGCCCCTCCTCCTGCCAGGCCCCCCATGGCAGCTGAAACCCTCCTTCCCTGGCTCTTCCCAGGGGCATTCCCACTCGGGAGCAGCACGGAACCTCTTTGTGCAGCCTGGCCAGCTCGGCTTTGGCAGGAGGAGGGACAAGCCTGGGTTATCACCTGCTCGTGGTCTCATCTATCACCTTGAATTGTGTTGCAGGATGAAATTACTCATCCAAACCTAATGTTAAATTTAATCAAGTCTGGAGCAAGGAGGATTAATGGGCTGTGCAGCACAGGCACACGCCTGGCACGGTGGCTGTGACCCAGGTGAAGTTGGAGCAGCTCGCTGGAAATGATGAAGCCAGACCAGGTGGGGAAAGGCTGCAGGAATCCTGCATCCCTGTGCAGGAATGCTGCATCCCTCTGCAGGAATGCACTGGCTGTGGGACCAGTGCTCCTGCTGCAGGTGGAGGTGGCTCCTGCTGGAGTCACTGTGCTGTGTAAGAATTTCCCCAGAGGGGAGGAGTGTCTCTGCTGGGCTGGGTGCTCCTCCCTGCTCTGCTCAGTGCAATAGTCTGGGACAGGCTCTGGGGATTCACTGTGGCTTCATCTCTTGTGCTAAAGAAAAGGGATCATCCTGGGATGCCCTTCAGCCTTGTGAGCTTTCCTGAGCTCAGCCTTTCTGTGCCTGCTGAGCACTTCAGGGGGTGAGCACCACAGATATTTAACATCCCTGGAGAACAAAGCCCTTGCCAAAAGCAAGAGACAGGCCCGGGTCAGCCCTGTTGGTGCCATGGGGACACTGAGGCACAGGGTGACAGTGGCTGCCAGGGGCTCTGTGCCCCCCTGCCCTCCCTCCCACTCAAACCCTCAGGTCACCCTGCCTTATCACCTGATAACAGTTATCAAAATCAACAGCCTCGTAAAGGTAAAGCCTTTCATCATCTCAGCAGATCTGTGAGGAGCCCATTTATGAACTTCACGGGTGGAAAAAAACAAAACCAAAATGAAAACTCAACCTTCCCCTAACCCGCCACATAAAACCTCCCCAAGAAATAAAGTCAGCGTGTTTGAGGGGGTGGGTGGTTCATCCCCAAAGCAAACAGGGTATTTCTCTGCCTCTCGGGTTTGGCTAAAAAAAGCAAATAAACCCCAGAGGAAGCACGTCATGGTGCAAAGCAGAACCAGATGGTGCCGTGAGAGCGTGGGAGGGGACAGGGGGTTTCTCTGAACAGAGGCTGTCTGTGAAGGAGGGAAATACCGAGAAAGGCAGAGAGAATTCTTGTTTGGGTGACAGCTGGGGTTGCCCCAGCCCTGGCTGAGCGTCCTCCCCGGGGAGCGTTGGGGGAAAGTCTGATTGAAACCGAGAGTGTTGGGGCTGTGAGTGGAAAACAGAGCAGGGCACGACTCCCCAGACCCAGCAGCAGCCTGCAAAACACCTCCCTGAGCTCCCTCCCTTCTGTGTTTCACTGCCCCACACTGCTGGGCTCCTCAGGTGCTTCCTCCTCTCCCACTCTTCTCTGAGATTCCCAGAATTCCGTCTATCACTTGGTCACAGCTTTCCCAAAAGGCATCAGGGACAGAAACTGCTAATCATACTTTGGAAAGTGTCTTAGAGCAGTCACATTCTTCAATTATTCACCCTCCTTCTGCCTTAGGCAGGAGGGATGAGCACTGGGGCACAAAGAAGGGAATTGCACCAAGGTTTGTGGCACCAGGGGTGGCAGCAGCCAGGTCCTGCCAGCTGGGCAATGTGTGTGACAAGCTGGGGGGGTTGTGTGAGGTAGGAGGTGAGGGGAGAATGAGGAATAATGTGTGGGAGAAAAATTGGGACAAGTGAGTGAGCATAAGCAGGAAGGCTCCTGAACCCAGCTGGGCTGATTGCTGGAGCTGAGGAGGAACCGGTGTGAGTGATGAGTGCAGGGACAGAGACAGGGACAGCGAGCTGGGACAGAGGTTTATGGGGTGCAGGGTTTGGAAACACACCAGGGAGAAAGGATGGCAGTGGTGAGGGGGGTCTGCCAGAGCAGGGAGTGGGAGCCGAGCTGTGCTGGGGCACAAAGAGTCACAAAGCTGGGGATGAAACTGGGGTGAACATGAGCAGTGGGGGAAGGTTTCACTGAGGGGAGGGTGTGAGGGCAGCATTGGAAGGGCTGGTGCTGGATTAAGGTTGGTGGAGGGTTTGGCTGGTGCAGAGCTGGCAGCAGGGAG
Source organism: Acrocephalus scirpaceus scirpaceus (assembly GCA_910950805.1). Taxonomy (NCBI): domain Eukaryota; kingdom Metazoa; phylum Chordata; class Aves; order Passeriformes; family Sylviidae; genus Acrocephalus; species Acrocephalus scirpaceus. The sequence continues at coordinate 1,063,841 of OU383794.1, forward strand.
AGCCCTGAGTGCCACCCTGTCCCCTGGGCAGCAGGGACAGCCCTGAGTGCCACCCTGTCCTGGGAGAGCCCTGAGTGCCACCCAAGTGCCACCCTGTCCCCTGGGCAGCAGGGACAGCCCTGAGTGCCACCCAAGTGCCACCCTGTCCCCTGGGCAGCAGGGCTGTGGCTGCAGGGAGGGGGGACGTGCCCCGTGGGCACAGCAGAGTTCTGCATTTCCCACCCCCGGGGCCTTTCAGGAACGGGAGCTGGCTGACAGGAGGGAGGCTTGGGCACATCTGCTTCACCAACCAGAGTGACGAGGGAAGGGGAGAGGAAAGAGCCCCAAGACACATCAGAATCTGCCTGGTTTTCCGTCAGTTTTTCCGCCAGCAGAGATGTGGGTGTCAGCACTCCCCCCAGACAGGGACTCCCAGCTCATTAGTGTGTCTGTGGAGCAGAGCTGCTGGCCTCAGGCATGCAGGGATATTTTCAGCAAAATAAAATGCAGATTTTTTTTCTTTCCCCAGTAAGTACTTGTGTTATCTTCTGCTTCCCTCCCCAGCTGCCAGCCCAGCACACAGCGGCAGCTCCATCCCCTGAGTGTTCAGATGCTGCTGCTGCACACCAGGTGTGCACTGAGAGCTCAGGAGTGGGACACGGGACATGAACAGCAGCAGCACTGCTGGAGCAGAGTTTGCTTCTCCTCTGGCTGCTTCTTGTTTCTCCTCCCTGTGCCTGAATTACCCATCTCTGGCCTGGGGCCACTCACATCAGCTGCTTGTGGGGCTGATGCTGAGGCAGAGTGTGGCTCCCAGCCTGTAATCCCAGAGAAATGCAGATCCCCAGGGAACATCCACCTCCAAATCCAGACTGAATGGTTTAGGCTAATTGCTGGCCACTATTAGCAAAAAGCACTGACAGGACGTGCTGTTCACAACTTGCTCCATAGGCATTTCCTTGAATGAACTCTCATTTATTTAATGGATAAGTTGGATTTTCCTTCATTTGAGTGCTGGGAATTGTCGGGAAGTATTTCTTGCTATCCTGGCTGAATCCTCATGCTGAATCTCCCCACCTTTGCAGTGTCCCTGGAGGTGTGGGGAGAGCAGCTCCAGCCCCGTGTCCTGTCTGGGAGAAGGGATTTTGTGTGGGTCACAGCTGCTGGCTGGCTCCGAGTGCACTGAAATGGGGCTGGAGTTGGGAATCACATCAGCCCCGGGCGTGGGGTGGGGCAGGACAGAGCAGGGGAGCTGGGGAAGGAGTTTGATGAAATCCCGCTCCCTTCCCTGCGTGGAAGCAATCCCATCCAAACACAGATGCAGCTGCTCTCTCCCCTGCAGCCAAAGCCTGTGTCAAGAGCCCCAGAAATGTGAGACCTCTCCACCAGTGAAGTTCAAACAGCCCTGAACCTCTGCTCTCAGCACCGAGGGGACTCCCCCACCCTCCTGTTCTCCTTTCGTAGTGGCTGGTGCCTTTCTTGGTTGGTTTCTTTTTATTTTGTACTGCTATGTTTTGTTTTCTGTCTTTAGGGGCAGAGAAAGACTGATGGGAAAACAATCAGTCCTGCTTGGATGGCTTTGCTGAAGGATGGAGATCTTGTTCCCAGATCCCATCTGGACTGGAGGGGGTTTTAGGTCCATCCCTGCATCCCTCTGCCCCTCCCACTGCTCCACCTCTGCTGTGTCCTCAGCAGAGCTCTCTGGTGCCATCCTGGCAGCAACTGTGGAGCTTTGGCCCTTGAGAGCCCCATTTCACCAGCCAGGCTGGGCAGAAATCTCAACTGGACACAGCTGAGGAGCCCTCTCACTTTTCTCAGCTTTTCTGCTGTAATAAATGGCAGGGATCAAAATAAATCAGTGGGTGTCAGGAAGAATCCAGAGCATTTGGACATGCAACAATTCCCTGAGTATTCAGAAAGAAAGAAAGGGAATTAATCAGATCAGAAAGCAACTATGAATCTAAAGGAAATATAACCACGATAAAATTCCTGAACATAAAATTCTGATAAAATTGTGGAGCAGCATGGAGTTTAATCATTGGGGATTTTGAAAAGCTTGTGTATGTTTTGAGACGTTTTTATTCATTCAGGCAGGTATTTTGCGATAAAAAGTAATAAGCTAATTAAAATGTACCCAAGCATGGCTGTGAGTAATAAGATGAGAGTATGGACATTAAAAAACCCAAACAAACATACGTTAAATTCCTTCAGCCAGCTCCGGGTGTGCAGTCATGTCCCAGCCTTGTGAACCTTGGTGATGTCAGTGGGAACACGGGCTCTGTTAAATGCTTGGACATTCCATCCGTTCATGGGTCAGGCAGGACTGAGTCACTCTGCAAAGGCCAAATTTGCTCCTTTGGGGGGCCTGGATGAAGCAGTGCTGTCAGTCTTCAGCTGCAGCTTTTAGGCAGCATTCAGGGAGTGAAACAGGTCTGGAACTTCGCTGGGACTTTGTGTTCTCTTCCTGCAGCTCCCGATCCTGGAAAAGGATGGGAATGCAAGGGAGCCAAAGGCTGAGCAGGGAAATAAGGGAGTTAAGGGAATTAATGGCTCATTTACACCCAGGCCAATGTCCCAGGCAGAAACGGAGCACGTTGCAGGGAGGGCTGTGAGGCAGGGAGGGCTGTGAGGCAGGGAGGGCTGTGAGGCAGGGAGGGCTCTGAGGTGCTCACACTCGCAGGGTGGGGGCACCCGGAGCTCCCCCCCGCCACCCAAGTGTTGTTTCCATTTCCTGCCGCAGTGCTGAGCGCTCCTAAAGCAGCCGCAGGTCCGGTGCTGTGCCCCAGAGGTCACACCGCAGGTGAGATCAGGTGGAGGCAGCTCTGCTGCCAGGGCTCAGAGCCGAGGGCCGGGCTCTGGAGGCGTTTCCCGGATCCCAGACCCTGCAGGGACTGTGGGGAAAGGCTCAGCCCTGCTAAATCCGCCCTGATCTCGGGGCTGAAGGAAGGAAGGTTCATTCTGTGGATGCACTGAAGGTGTGATCTGCCTGTTCTATCACTCCATTCCACCTGCCAAGGATATTTAATGCATAAACCTCTTTTTGTGGGCTTGCTAGGGCTTTTTGTGGGCAGGTAGGCTTGGATGAAGCCTGAGGAATTCCAGCTATTGCTGTTCCTCCTGCTGCAACCCTTCCCAGCATCCAGCAAGGGGAGCTGAGAACCTGCTCCCTTCCCTGTGCCATCACAGCTGCACAGGCTGGCCCCAGGTGAAGGGGCAGCTGCTGTGCTCAGCTCCCAGCCCAGGGGCTGCTCCTGCAGCCTCTGCTGGGCTGGGGTTGTGCTCAGAGCCCTGCCCGGTGTGCTGAGCAGCTGGGGCAGGGCTCTGCCTCACAGCCTTTTTGGTTCCTGGGAATTTGGGACCCTCTGGAGGGTTCTGTGAGGTTCTGAGAGTTCTGCTCCTCAAGCTGTGTTTGTCCATACCTACTCTGTACCCATGTTGTGCTCCTCTGCCATGGTTTGTATGGAGAACAGGATCTCTGGCAGGGAAGGGAAGTGGTGGTCCCCGGAGTTTCTGGCTCTCTGCAAGGTCTCAAAGCCATCTAAGCTGCCTCAGTGGTGCTGAGAGGGGAGGCAGATGCTGATAAGTTCTTATCTGAAAGTTTATAATCACTGGTTTCACTGTACAGAAATACAGTTTTGTTCTTTTCTGCTTCCCTGCCAGGGAAAGGAGAGAGATGCTGTCGATGGGAGCTCTGCACACCGAGGGATCCCTGAAGTGAGAGCAGCCGTGAGAACGTGAGTAATAAATAACTTCTAAAATCCTTTGGAAAATAACACAGGGAGCAGCACCACAGCTCCCATCTTCCCTGGCCCTGCATGCCCTTTGGGCAGGGAAGTCAAAGCACCACTTTTACCTTCCTGTGTTTGGTGTTCAGCCTGGCAAGGCTGTTTGCCTCCCATCTTTTCCATCCATTTGAATCCCTTCCCATTGGGATCAGCCTTTGCTATCATATATTCCTGCACACAGCATTCCCACACAGGCAGTGAGGCCCATCTTGGAGATCTGTGCAGAAATGAAAATTTAAATGGCTTGAACTCAGCATTGGGAAGTGCTGGGATGGCAGAGCTCCCATTTCCCTGTTCCCTCTGGAAGGTGAGGAGCACCAGGAATGTGATGAGCAGAGGAGCTCAGGGCTCACACAAAGCTCCAGTGACAGCCAGAGAATGACCCCCAGGTCCCCCTGGCAGGGCTGGGCTGGTGGCAGCAGCTCTGATGTCCCTGGGGCCCCCTGCCCATCACTTCCCACCACACACACACTGAGCTCCAGGGCAGCCTGGAAAGAATGTCATTCATTGATTCATTCATGCCAAACCCCGAGGGCAATGCCCCAAACTGGGGGAATGTGCTCCTCCCCTTCCTTTCCCTGCCTTCATGCTTTGATTTAAAATATAAATTTGTTTTTAAAAAAAGAGGCTTTCCTGCCTCCCAAATGCACAGTGGAGGCTGGCCTGTGAGTCTTTGCTGGCCAAATCCCGTGGCTGTGGTGCTGGGAGTGCACATGTGGGCAGAGAGGGGACAGAGCTGCTGCCATAAGGCTTTTTCTTCCTCACTTCTTGCCAACATAATCAAAATAACTCACTTGCACCTAATAAAATAAAATGCAGAATCCAAAAGCCTTCCTTCCCCCCAGCGGTTTGTCTGGATCCCATTCCTTGAAGCGGAGCTGGGAATGCCAGAGGGGGCTTTATTTTGGTTTTGTTGTTAACTTGTCCAGAATGAAAAATACCAACAGTGGGTCGGAAGGTGCAGCTCATTTCTGACACAGATGGAAATCGAGTGCTCCAAAGCTGCTCCTTTATGGGGGCCAGAGTTAAGCTCAGTGTTTTTCCTTTCCTTGCTTCTTTTCCCTCTCTCCCCTTTCTTTCTAATTTAGTCTCTGCTTACCGAGGGCAGGTGGGGTTTATCCCCTCCTCTCTCTGCTCTAAATACACGTGTGTGCTTTTCCAATCAGTCCTGGTGTGCCCTTCCCTTTGCTCCATTGCCATTTTTCCAGCTGTAAACCTCCAAGGTAGGGACAGGGAATGTGGGAGCACCAGCCCTTTAGAATGTGCCAGGAATGGCCAGAGATGAGGGATCCAAAGGTGCTCAGAAATAAAAGCAAGCATACAGATAAGGAATTCCCCGAGATGTAGTTGCAATCCTGATTATTCATTAACTCTTTTGCATCTCCTGCATATGTAAATTTTGACTGTGGTCAATTAAAATGCAAAATTAATGACTTTTATGTTGGTGATACAAAGCTGGGCTGGGCTCCTGGAGGCTCTGGATTGCAAAATGATCGACTGAGAGTTTGTCTAAAGGAGTTCACAGAAACGTCCTGATTTTTGACATCCCTTTAAGGGGAAAGGCAGTGAAAGAAACAGCCTGGGGCATCTCAGTGTCAGGCCTCTCCTTTCCCAGGGTGTGGCACAGGGAATCTGGGCAGGGACAGTGTTCAGGGACGGACACAGCCCTGGTGAGAACACGGGCACAGCTGTGCCCACTCAGGATCCCCCTGCCCACCGCGGGGTGGGATGTGACACTGGGGACAGAGTGTGACCTGCAAGCACCCAAACCCCGTCCCAGGGCCCAAGGCAGCACCTGGGCACGGGCAGGACCTGCAGAGGACAAAGGTCGGGGTGGAATCTGTGTTGAACCTTCTCCAACCCTTCCAGTAAACCCTCACTGCCCAAGAGAGAGGGAGAGGCAGGAACGAGGATGTGACTCAGTGTCCACTGCTGGGTTTCAGAACCTCCCTCTGGGGTTTATACTCATGGCCAGGGCTGGGGATTTTACTGCCACTCATATTTAATAGCACCTAATAAATTAGCAGATCCCACAGCAATGAGAAATCACCCAGTGGCTCCTACCTGTGCTTCAGATCTGGCTGGTGACAGGCACAGGGATTCTGTCCTTCCAACACATTGCTGGTCTCCACTGGGGCTGTGCTTGTGCTCTCCAAGGCACAGGCTGCCCACCTTTATTACTGCTTAAATCATGTCCTAGGAATTGTTGTTTCCAATTCAATCAGGACTTAGATATTAAAAAATACATATATATATATATATATATATTACAAAAAGCCCACTCAGATTGATAGACAAAGGTAAGAAATAAAGGGCAGTGATGCTCTATGAGATGAAGGTAAAGGAACAAGCTCTGTGTGCCTGCCCTGCAACCCCCAATTACTCAAAGAGGCAGCTGCAAATAAGTGGGGAAATTAAGAGCACTGATCAGTCACAAAACCCAGCTCTTTTTAGATCATTGCGGGATGAAACATCCTTGAGTGAAACAGAGTTCTCATCCAAACCTGTAATTTTCAAGTAATCACTGAGTTTTGAATGTTGTCATGTTAGCACCAGCAGTAACCAGCCTTTGGGGAGGAGGCAGCAGAGAGGTTCTATTAATAGGCAATCAGAAATATTTTCATCAATGGCGTGGTTAAAAGCCCACTCAGCCCTCCTGAATCCCCGTCTGCATCAGCAGAGTGTGGCAAAGAAGGGGAAAAGTCTGATCATAAAATATTGGAGAGACAATGTGAGAGTTATAATGCAGTAATTTACAGGTTAGGATGGAAAAACATCAATGCTCAATTCTGTGTATTGAGCCATTATTTGTAAGTTATTATTACAAATATAATTGCTCAGCTCAGGTGTGGTGGCAGGAGATTCCCTGAGATAAATCTGCCTCCAGCAGAACTCAGTTCTCCTCACTGGTGTTTGACCAAGGACAAATTAAGTTGTTTGTGTCTGGGAGGGAATTTGGTGGAAACAGCCTGTTCCAAAGGGCCTGGAATATTGAAAGGGCAGGGCAAGGAAATTCTCCCTCCCAGCAGAACCTCTTGGTGCAGGATCCAGGTTTGCAGCAGGCAGGTACCAGGCAGCAGCAGTGATTCTTCCTGCAGGCACCACCTTCACATAGCATTGAACCACCAGCTCAATTTTCAGTACTGAAATTCAGTAATTGTCACCTGGAGCTGCTGCTGCAGACACAAATCCATGGAGATGCCCAGCTCCTCAGCCAGCAGCAGCACTGGACAAACCCCTCCTCTTCCTCATTATTTCACAGCCAGACTGTCAAACTTCTTGATCAGTTTTGGAGGAATAACACAACTGAGATATCAACAAATCACCCTGAAATATCGGGCAGGGGTGAATTCCCTTGTTGCCTTTCTCAATAGTGTGGTACCGTCAGGGAGGGGCAATGCTGGTTGGGAGAAAAGGAGAAAAGGGATGGCTCCTGCTGTTCCTGGGGCTTCTGGTTAGGAGAAAAGGAGAAAAGGGATGGCTCCTGCTGTTCCTGGGGCTTCTGGTTAGGAGAAAAGGAGAAAAGGGATGGCTCCTGCTGTTCCTGGGGCTGCTGGTTGGGAGAAAAGGAGAGAAGGGATGGATCCTGCTGTGCCTGGAGCTGCTGGTTGGGAGAAATGGAGAGAAGGGATGGATCCTGCTGTGCCTGGAGCTGCTGGTTAGGAGAAAAGGAGAAAAGGGATGGCTCCTGCTGTCCCTAGGGCTGCTGGTTAGGAGAAAAGGAGAAAAGGGATGGCTCCTGCTGTCCCTGGGGCTGCTGGCTGGGAGAAAAGGAGAAAAGGGATGGATCCTGCTGTGCCTGGAGCTGCTGGTTGGGAGAAATGGAGAGAAGGGATGGATCCTGCTGTGCCTGGAGCTGCTGGTTAGGAGAAATGGAGAGAAGGGATGGATCCTGCTGTGCCTGGAGCTGCTGGTTAGGAGAAAAGGAGAGAAGGGATGGATCCTGCTGTGCCTGGAGCTGCTGGTTGGGCTCTGGCAGGACACAGGGCACACGCCCTGAGCATGGAGCAGGGACTCTGGATGATGCCACACAGCCAGTTAATGCACCAGCTGAAAACTACTTTTATACCCTGAAGAGATTAGTGTCTGTCATTTGGGCTTTTACTTTGGAGTCTAATAGCTGGAGATTTAATCCCTTATTCAGAGCAGTAATTACTGCTCACATAAATGGGTCTGGTGGAGTCAGTGAGCTGAGCTCCCTGAGGAGAGGGACAGCCACTTTTACCAATCCAAGTCCCCACAGTGTTGTGCAATGCCTGTAGTGCTTGGTGCCTGTAGGAATAGTGGAATATATCCCACTTTTTCCATGGAAAAGTGTGGAAACATTGAGTAGGAAGCTGGCCATTCCAGGGCTCCAGCTACGTGGGGTTTATCCATTCCCCTGGGCAGTGCTGGCTGCATGGCAGGACATGGTTGTGCCTGGAATTTATGATGTGCACTGACAGCCTGCTCTGCAGCTGGATCTGAGTGCCCAGATCCCACGGGCAGCTGCCACCAGAGCACCTGGCAGGGTTTGATGGAGGAGTCAGGAGCTGCAGCTTTTCCCACTGAACAGAAACATGCAGTAGCATCATTTTAAACTGCTAAATACTGTTGGTGTGGTTTCTGAAGCCTGAACCAAGGCAGCCTTGCAGGAGTTTCTGATGGGTTGTTCCCCTCCTGCCTCCACCAGCTGGAGCTGGGTCTGAGGGCTGTTGTTGGCCATTGTTGCCAAAGAAGACAATTTAGTAAAAAAGAACAAAAATCCCCAAACAACACGGACCTGAGGGATGTTATGATGTTATTTCTGTGCAGTCCCACTGCAGCCAGGGGCCCCTGCCCAGATCAGAACCTCAGCACCCTGAGCTCTTCCTCTGCTCTGACCCCCAAATTCTTGGTGTTGGCTTTTAATTTCTGGGTTTAGTTTGTTTTGTTACCACTGATAACAACTGGTCTGATTCTGCTCACAGCTTCTGTAGGAATGGAGCTGTGCCAGTATTGGTAATTCTGGGAGATCATTTGGCAGTGTGTGCCCAACCCCTGGAGGTTTTGCCTTTCAGAAACACAAAAATGAGGAGGAAAGGTTTGGTCCAGTGGTGCAGTTCCCAAACTGTTCATTGTCTGACCTCGGGCAGCTCATTTAATTTCTCTGTGCCACAGTTTATCTCTCAGAGAAAATAGGGGAAAGCTACAAACACCTATTTATCTCTTGCAATAGGCTGGCAAATCTAATAAACGCTGGCAATAAGCTCCTGATCCTGTAAAATACCAGAGAATGGCAGAAGACAGCATTATTTACAAATTCATGTTTCCTTTCCCAGGTAATTGGCACAGCTATGGAGCTGTTTGGGATTAAGCTGATGCTCAAGGGTTTACTGGAGCAGAGTTAAACAGAGTCTGGCACAAGGGATGGGACTCCAGTGTGGGGTTCTCTTTATTTCTTTGGGCAGTTTCAGTCCTTTAGGGCACAAAGCCCAGCAGGTCACCCCACAGAGGATGAGTTCCCTGTGCCCTGCTCTCCACAGCCCCAGCTGTCCCCTCTGCTTTGGGGCCACAGGACAGCCCTGGCCGTGGCCAGGTGGCCTCTGTGTGTGCTCTGCCCCTCCTCAGGTGATTCTGTGCTTTGGGCTCAGGCAGGGTAGGGGAGGACGTGGGTTGTGCTGTGGTTTGATGTGAAAACTGGCCCATCAACAAAATAAATCACAGCCCCAAGTGGAGCTGGAGCAGTGGAAGGAAGCAGCACTGGAGAAGGAGCCTTGGTTAGGGAGATGGATGGAAATGAATCATTTCCCAATTTCTGTTATCTGTGTGTGCTTACCTGTGCTGTACCTGGGTGTGTTAGGAGGGTGGATCTCTAAAGGTCACAGAGTACCCTCACAGAACTTTAGGGAAGAAATGAACAGAAATGACAAAGAAAGTATTTGATTCCCTAATGACAAATTGAGAATAAATGTGAAAAAAAAAAAAGAAAGAAAGAATACAGACAAACACTGGAGGAGCAGAAGCCTGCCAGCTGCACTGGAGGCACACACAGGGACACACCTGGCTCCCAAGGCTTTCCCAGGACGGCTCTGCCATTCCCATAGAACATCAAATGGATGATGGGAGCAGATCCCAGATTCCTTCTCAAGGTCCCCCAGCCCTTATGGGGGGCCTGGGGCACAGGCACGCCCAGGAGAAACAGGAAAAATTGTGCTATATGGAGGGGAGGATTTAATTCAGGCTTTGAAACACCTAAAAGGGATTAATACTTTAAAAATTAATAATATTAATTAGCACCCAATATTAAAATCTCCCATCCACAGGAAAATGCTGTGCAGGAGAAGGGAGCCTGGGAACTGAGAGCAAACTGGAACCCAGTGAATTAGGCTTAACTACAGCAAAAACAGCACTTGTGGAAATGAGGCCCCTGAGGGCCCATAACGGAGCAGTAAAATGTTACAGGAGGGAAGTCAGGCAGGGCCATAAACCTGGGGAGGCAGGAGAGGGGAGCCAGGAGCTGAGGCAGAAACGAGCAGAGATTAAAGTGTGACAGATGAGGGCTGGGCAGGATGCAGGAATCCTCCCCAGCCTGAGCATCCTCACTGCTGTGGCCTCGGGACAGGTTTGTTCCTCTGCCACTGCCAGGGACCAGAACGTCCCTGAGACACCCACTGAGGGTGAGAGGAGCAGAGCAGTGAGCAATGGATGGTAAATAAAATAAGGAAATATAATCAAATCAACATTGAGTGTATTTGATTTAGGAGGACACCAATGAATAGGGAAGGGGAGGAAAGTGGCAGGGTGAGAGTTGCTGTTGGGTAGGACTGTGCCTTGAGTGAGATATAGAGCGAGCCCTAAATTATCATCATCATTATTTTTTGGCTGGGCTGTGCTGTGACATCAATACCAATTTACACTCTGGGTGAGTAGCACTTACTACCTTCTTGTCTTCATAAATTGTGCATTGTCCTTATTTATTTGCCTCCCTGTCCCCTTCCTCCCTTCCTGCATTGCCTCTCTCCTTTGGAAGTGTGATGGGGATGGAGCATCCTTGCTGTGCCCTTGATGAGGCTGACATTTAACCCGTGAGCCAGGGATGGGAATGCTCAGCTTGTTTTCCTTGCTGGGAGGGGATGGGGCGCACAGAATGTTGGCACTGCTCTTGGCAGAGCTGTTAGCAGCAGAAGAATTCTCTATTTTCCAGCCTGGAAGCTGAGCTTTGTTGAGTGTTCCTCATCCTTGGGATGAAGGAGGGTAGGAGAGCAACAAGGGGCAGAGAATGCCCTGGTGTTCACTGGGGCTTTGTGCTAAACCTCTGGGTTTTCCCCTAAAAAACCTGAGTTCTGCACGTTCCACTCTGCTGGCTTTGTGACTGGCTCAGTAATGAAATGAAATGAATGAGGCAAAGTCCATTTGGAAGTGGAGGTGTGCCAACTTCCCTTCCCAGTTTCATTTGGAACTCTGATAGAAATTAAACTGGAAAAAGCCTCGTTTGAAATGTAAATTCATTTTTTCAGTCGCTTAAAATCACACCTTAAATTGATCTGGTATCCCTCAACATATGGGATAGCTCCTAATCTGCCCAGGAAGTGAATTTGGCTGTCAGAGGGGCAGATGGTGAAGCTGAAATTCTCAGAATTACCTGTTTGGGATGTGGCAGGACAGAGCTGGTACCAGCTGGGTTATTTTCAGAGCACGGTGTCCACCTGCACCACCCAAAGCTGCTCTGCTAGAGCAAACCCCAGGGAGCAGGGTGCTAACACCCCCCAATCCCCTGGGACGGGGTTTCTCTCTGTGGGAGCACCACTGGTACATACAGGGGTGCAGAAAATTTAAAACTCGAGAGAGGGAGTGAATTTGGGAGGCCAGATGAATTTGGGAGTGCCCGAGGCAGGGTGTGTTATTTCCTTTGGCTCACAGGTGTGGGCAGTGCCACTGGCAGGGACAGGACAGAGACTTCTCTGCTAAAGAATTGCAGATTTCAGCCCCAAAACCTGTCTGCTGCTTGCAGCATTAACTGCAGTTCCCAGGCACATTCTGCACCTGCTGCAATGTCTGTTACTGCATATGAGAAATACCAGGGTTTCCTCCTGATCCCTCTGTGATCACACTCTGATGCTTTGCAGCCAGCAGAACACAAAGTTGGAATTTGCTTTATTTTGAGGAGCTGCTTTGCTGAAAAGAAAGCAGGTTCAGGTAACACCCAGAGAATCTTGGTGCTGCTGCCTGCCTGCAGCAGAGGGATAGACTGGGAACAGAAAAAACCCTCTGACCTTATTTAAGGGTAGTAGATTTAATAATCCCTAATGGAATTACTGATGAGGAACCTACAGGCTCATCCCTTTCCTGTAAAGGCTCTTCCCCCCTAATTTCTGTCCCTGTGCAGTCCGTGGCAGGAAAGCAGCCCTGGGGGAGCCCCAGCTGTAGGGAACCCCACACAAGCCCTTATGGGGCCGTGGGTTGGAACTGCTTAACCCCATACAGCTGCTGTGGGAAGGAGATCCATGCAAAGAACTTTGTTTTTGTTTTTTCCCCGTTTCTCTGTGCAGGGGCAGGGAGGAGGCAGCAGCTCTGGAGCTGCTCTCACACCCCGGCTGTGCCGTGGGACTCCAGGCCAGGCTAGAACAGAGCCTTGCCCCAGGCCAGAGTCCTCCCCAGCTTCCCCTCAGCAGCGGAGGTTTGCAACTGCAGCTTTTCCTACAGTTGTAATAATGCAAATTAATTGTCAGGATGCAGGGGGGAAAAAAGAAAACCGAACCGCCTGCCAAAGCAATAGAGCAGTTCCTTCATTTCCATTTTCTGCCTGCACAGAAGTGGAGGAGGAATTCAAATCCTTTGCCCTGTTCCAGCCTGGAGCACTTTCCCCGAGGGCGGGTTCGGTACCCGCGGGCTTTGCCCGGTTCTCAGCCCGGGCCGGTCTCACCGAGGTTCGGTACCCGCGGGCTTTGCCCGGTTCTCCAGCCCGGGCCGGCCTTACCGAGGTTCGGTACCCGCGGGCTTTGCCCCGTTCTCCAGCCCGGGCCGGTCTCACCGAGGTTCGGTACCCGCGGGCTTTGCCCGGTTCTCAGCCCGGGCCGGTCTCACCGAGGTTCGGTACCCGCGGGCTCTGCCCGGTTCTCCCAGCCCGGGCCGGTCTCACCGAGGTTCGGTACCCGCGGGCTTTTCCCGGTGCCCGTTTCCCCGCACCCCGCGGTGCGTGCCCGGCTCGGGGCCGGCCGCTTCTCGGCAGGGCCGTGTTTTTTCCAGCCTCTCGCCCCTCGCGGCTCCCCCCGGGCCCCTCCGCCGCGCCGGGGCCGCCCGGGGAGCGCGGGGGCGGCGGAGCGGAGCGGGCGAGCCGCGCCCGCAGCGCCCGGGGGAGGCAGCGCCGGGGCCGCCGCGTTAATTGAGCCGTGGCGGCGGCTCCGCTCCGCCGGCGGGGCCGCTCCGACCGCGGCGGCGGCGGCAGCGCCCCGGGGGGACCGAGCGGCGCCAGCCCGGGCCGGCCCCCGGCCGAGCCCCCGGGGCTGAGCCAGCCCGCCCGCTCCGCATCCCGCCGGGATGGCTCCGGGGTGGCTCGGGGGCGGCTCCGGGATGCTGCCCCGGCTCTGGGATGCTGCCCCGGTTCCGGGATGCTGCCCCGGCTCTGGGATCCTGCCCCAACTCCGGGATATTGCCCTGGCTCTGGGATGCTGCCCCAACTCCGGGATGCTGCCCCGGCTCTGGGATCCTGCCCCATCTCCGGGATGCTGCCCCGGCTCTGGGATATTGCCCCGGCTCCGGGATGCTGCCCCAGCTCCGGGATTCTGCCCCGGCTCTGGGATTCTGCCCCGGCTCTGGGATTCTGCCCCAACTCCGGGATGCTGCCCCAACTCCGGGACGCTGCCCAGGCTGGCGGGAGTCCCCACAGCTGCTCATGCCGGGGAGCAGGAAGATTCTCCCCTAATTCCCGTCCTCGCTGTGAAAGTAATTGTGCACGATGAAGCGTTCCCAGAGATGGCGCTAGGATTAGGGGAAAACCTCTTCCCTCGCTGGTTTGATTCCGGAGGGGAGATAATCGGATTACTCACAAAGTCGCTCTGATGCAGAGCCGTACACGGGAAGTGCAATTCTTTATTGTTTTGTCTCCCCGTGGATTCTCACACCCTACCAAAGACACACCTGGAAATGTTACGTGTCTGTAGCATGGATTTTTTTAGTCATTTTCCCCGTTTTCAGTGTGTAGTCACCACAGATATTAAAAGAGAGCCTTTACCCCAGGGGGTGGCAGGTCTGCAGGAGGGGCATGGTGAAAGTGTTTAGAAATGAGGGAACAGTTCCCCCTCCGGAACCACCGGAGTCAAATATCAAATGTAGGGATGGGAGGGCGTGGAATTGGCCCCAGGTCCGGGGATCCCCCAGGAGGCAGCGTGGAGACCCTGTTTGACAAATCCTGCCCGTGGCACCATTCCAACTTATTCTGCAGAAAGCTTGGCCCTGGCAGGTGTTGATGGCAGCAAAACAAATGTGGAATAGGTTGTGATAAAGGGAGTTCTCCTGGGAAGTGGAAAAAGCAGCGATAAATATCTTGAAACTGTTGGATGGCAGGAAGAGTGGAGATGTGTTTGTTGGAGCACTTGGGGACTGTCCTCCAATGCATCAAATGTTTCATCTGGGGGCCTGATGAAAGCCCAATATTTCAGTTAAGTTTGTTTGCTTTTTTATTTTCAGTATTTTCCCCCCAAGGATAGACATTTGCCTATCCCAAGGAGTTACAATAAATTTTGTGTGATTTGGGGACCTTTGTTCTAAATGCAGTGAACGAAGCCCTGATTTCGGGTCCCCTCTCAGCTGCTCTGGGTTTGAACCTGGTGGCTCCATTTCCTCCTTCCCTCTGGCTCTTTCTGCTGCCAGGTACCTTTTTTGTCAGTGTCTGCTTCCAGCCATGATCTCAAACCTGGGAAGGATGTGTTTGTAAATCCCCTTGGAATGGGGAATGTTCCTTGTGACATTTGTGGGCAGGGGTGCCCTGAACATTCCCAGGGTTCTGTGTCAGGGCTCTGGGAGGGACAGAGTCTGGAGTGGGGAATGTGGATCCAGGACTGGGAATGCTGCTGCTCCCTCAGCTTCCTCTTCCAGGGCAGGGAGGGCAAAGCTGCACCTCCTGACCTGCACAGCCCTGGGCAAGTTCATCTGAGCTCCAGCTGTGCCCCAGCCTGTCAGGGCTCCCCTGGGAGGGAAGCAGATGTGGGTGCAGATGTTCCCAGGGTACCCTGGAAGGGACGTGGTGTGGAGAGCACCACGAGGCTGGCATGTGGAAGGGCTGAGGGTTTTGGGGTGGTTTCTGTCTGCACTGCTGACCTCACAGGGCAATCAGCACCATTAACCAGCACTTCCTTCTGAGGAACAAGGAGGCTGTTCTGATGGCTTTTAAATCAGTTTTAATTCTTTGTGTGTTTCCATCACTGAACTTCAAATACTCTGGAAATGTGAAGTGTCTGTTTTATAGGGGACTGTTCTTATCATTCACCTCTTAGGAAGAGAAAGTCCAAACATTTCCACAGCTACAGCCAGGCCTCAAACTTCTCAATCTTTGTCCTGGGTTCCAGTGTCAGCTGTGCCCACAGTCTGTGTTCCATCCCCATCCCCATCCCCATCCCCAGGAGCTGCTGGAACCAGCTGGGGCAGTGTTTCCCTTCTCTCCTGTCCATGGCCCAGCAATGCCCATGGCTCATGGGGAACTCCCTGCGGGAGCTGTCTCTGGTTCATGGGCCAGCAAGGAGCCACTGCAGGGCTCAGAGAATGAGATCAGCCCAGGGGGAGATGCTCCGCCCAGGGGGAGGAGCCAAACATTCCCACCTGGATAGAATCTGGGATTTGGGACAGCACAGGGAGCCCTGACCCACTGGACTCCCAGAGGACAAGAGCTGCCAGAGCTTTCTACAGGATCACTGCTTGGACAAGAGCATTTCATGTGCACTGCTGCCACCACCCTGACTAACAGGGGTCAGGTTGTATTCTGGCTCTGTCAGTGGTCTTTGTACTATTGCATTTATTTTATTTTATTTTACTTTTTTTCCCCTCCTATTAAGTTGTGTTTCTGACTTGGAGTCTCTCACTGGTTTTGCTTTCAAACCAGCACAATCTTCCACTGGAGTCACAACCATCTTGTGTAGGGCCTGACTCCCTGCCAGGTCTTTCCTCCTTCTCTTTCCAGGATGGTCTGAATTCCAGCCTCCTTTTATCCATCCTCACGCTGAGATCCACACAGGCAATGTGCTTCCAAAGAGCTCCATGACAGGAGCTGGCAGGGTGCTGGGGCTGTCATCCCTTGCTCTGGCTGTTGTCAAAGAATGGAGTTTTCACCAAAACCCTCGCTGGCAAATGGCACAGGGCCCGCCTGTCCCAGCTGTGGCTGCACAGGAGCCACGGCCCAGCTCAGGTGGGGACACTGGGAGGGAGGAAAGCAGGAGGGAGCTGTGTAATTAAAGATGGAAAAGCCATCTTTGCTGCCTTTCCCGTGCAACATAAAATAAGAGCGAGGCTGAGGGGTTGGCTCCTGGCGATCCGGCTGTGGCAGCATGAAAAATGAGGAGGAGTGCGATAAGAAACTAATAATTTATGTTCCAAGCACAGACTCACACCAGTGTGGAGGGAAATTCATGCCAATAACTCCTACTAACTCAGAAAGGCACGCAATCTTTTATTGCACAAATTATTAACGACCAGAAAATAAATGACTCTGTAATCAGATTGGTGCTGCCGGCGCTTTTCGCTTCTCCTTTTATTTGTGTAAATTCTGCAGCCAGTCCCCCCCTAAAGCTGAGGCAGTGGGAATTTGCACTGGCCCAGTGCCCTGCCTGACAACAGAGCAGATTAAACAAGGATGAAACAGGAACGTCCTGGTATCTCTGAGCCTATCTGAGATGGGTTTGCTCCACAAACATTTCTGGCCCCTTCAGCAGCAGCAGCAGCTCTGTAGGTGCACGGGGCTCCCTGCTTTGGGTCTCCAGTGCAGAGTGACTGAACAGCCAAAGAACAGCACAAAGAACAGCTCCCAGTGCCTCCTCCGGGCCCTGTCCTTTTTCAGGCTCCTTTCTTCACGTCCTTCCTTTGTCCTTGGGCTGCTGCTGTTGCATTCCATGTGCTCCTGCTCTGGTTTTTCAGCATTTGTGCTCAATATTCAGGAGTGTTGAGCACCTTCAGCAATTACCAGATGTACTGGAACTGGGAATTTGGCCTTTGTACTTGGATGGGGAAAGGAGCACGAGGAGTTGCTTTATTTAGACAGAGTCCACATGGAAACAAAGCATGGAACACTTTCCTACCATGGCACTGTGATCTCTTTTGAGTTAAAATCTTTCTTAGGGTGGTGAAGAGAAGAAGCCTTGATGAAGAATGAAACATCCTGAAGAGAAAATCCCTGTTTGGCAGCCCCAGGCTGTGATGTCAGGATGAGGCTGGGTGGCTCTGGGAGGCCCCTGGCTCTCATTCCCACAGGTTTGCTCTGGTCCAGGTGACCTCTGCAAGTCCAGCCCCGTGTTCAGGGTTTGCAGGGTGATGCTTCTTCAATAAACAGCAACTTGAAGGCAAGGGGCTTCTCTGGATGGGATCAGGAGCTGCTGCCTTTACTCCCTGTATTTTTCAGCTGGTGAAGGAGACTTTGGAGAGGCTGAGACTTTTCCTCTCCCATCCCACTCCCCTGCCCTGTTTTGATTATGTGAACCATATGATAAGGAAGAAAAGTGTTCCTATTGTTAATTCAGCCCATTCGTTATCAGTGGCACCATCTCCCTGATGGCTTCATCTGCACGGGAGGAGGGGGAGAGCTGCTCCCCCTGCTCTGCTTTTATGGTGAGGGGGTGTTGGGGAGGCTGCAATAATGAATAATGTGCAGATTGTTCCAGGCTGGGAGTGTTTTATTAAGGCAGGTTTTCTTAGACTGAATGCCCAATCACCACAGAACCATGAAACTCAAATTGCCTCACAGCTCTCTCATGAACATAGTTTTAATCTCATTGACCTGTCGTTATACTACAACACATAAATCCAGATTTGGAGATCTTATGTCCAATCATAAATTGGGCTGGCAGACTTCCGATCAACAGAATAAAACTGTCTCCTGAGAGGGGCTTTTTTTATTCATCAGTGCTGTTCTAGGAGACGGGCTGGGGGTGCAGTCAGCTTTTCTTAATAAACTATTCCTTAAAAAATGGAGGGAAATAAGAAACCATCGTGAAATTCACAGAGAAAAAAAAATAAGGTGGCGTTTAAATAACATTAACATTAGACATAAAGCCAGAAAGTGGAAAGCTGTGAGTTAAGGGATGTTAACTCCTGCTAACATCACACAGAAAGGAGAGGAGAGGAGCAGGGGCTGTGCAGTGCCAGGCAGGCTGGCAGCTTTGGCCAGAGCTCTGTTTGGGACAGGCACATACGTGACAGGGTCAGAGAATTCCTTCCTCTTTCCTTATGTCTTTTTGTTCTTTTACTTAAGTGAATAACCCAGAGGAAATCTGATTTCTCCCTCCTTGTTCTGCTGTGTATGACTGCATTGAGCAGTGAACGTGGATTTGGTGTTTCTGGGGAATTTGGGTGTGAGGGGAGGCTTTGCTGTGCTGGTATCAGGTGTGGGTGCTCCTGCAGAAGGATTTCCCTGAGTGATGGAAGTTTACAGGCACTAAATCTGCTCGGGATGTCCAGCAGGGCCCCTGGGAGTGCTGGCACTGCACAGGGACAGTTCCTGTCCCCACAGAGAGGTGACATCTGAAATGCTGAGCACAGGTGGGAGAACTTCTGGCTCTGCAGAGATGGGCACCCTCTCTGTCCTCTGTGTGGCTTCACCTGGGGCACATTGCTGCCGAAATCCCTGCCTAAAGACAGAGCAGCTCAAAGTCTGTATTCCTCCAGCTGTGGAGACCTTTTCCAGAAGAGTCTGTGGTGGTGGAAGAGGCTCATTCCAGGAGTATCCCAGGGCCCATGGAGTGCAGGCAGGGGAGAGCAGCCCTAGAACCCGCAGGGTTATTGCACCAATAGCTCAGGCAGCTGTGCCTGCACGCTGGGCAGGCAGGGAGAGCCCTCTGCTCATGCCCTGGGTGTTCCCCTGCTCTCAGAGAGGCCCAGCCAGGCAGCAAAGCTGCCCTTGGACAGAGGTGCAGCTCCCACCTGGTGACTGCAGGTGCCCCTGGCTGGGCTCTGCTCCCACCTCGTACCTGGGACAGCTCAGCAGCAGCCACAGGAGGAGATGGAGCACTCTGGACCCCTTCCCCCGGGCTTTGCCATCCTCACAGTCATTTTTTGAAGGGCTCTGTTTCCCCAGCGCTGGGATGGATGGACCCCTAAACCGCAGAGCCAATTACGGAGCAGAATTTATTGGGCTTTATCCCGGAGCACGTTCCGTGCTGGGGGTGGGGGAGGCAGGAAACCCATGGCAACTGGAAATGTGAGTGTGAGGATTAGAAGCCCCCATAAATATACCTGACTTTGCCATCTCTTTTAATTAAATGCAAGCCATGAAACACGGGCGGGGAGCGCGCTGGTGACAGGGTGCAGCGGAGCCCAGAGACAGCAGCAAGAGTGAGTGGGGACTGCCAGGCTGGCCCGGGGCTCAGAGCAGAGCCAGGAGGGTTAAAGCTACGGGGCTGATTTAGGGCAGGCAGGCAAAGGGAACCCTGCACTCCGTTATTAATGTTTCCTGTTTTATCTTCTCATCTTCACGGCTTTAATTGTAAATTATCCAGCACGCTGCACTTCTCCGCCGTGGTTCCTTCTCCCAGCCCAGGGAGGTGGGAAAAGAGAAACTGCTGATGCTAACAAGGAAAAGGGGGGGCTAGGAAGGGTCTGTCCCCTCTGAGCTTTGCCTCAGGGCTCTGCAGCTTTGAATTGTGATGCTCTTTGGGCTTTTTGCTGTGATTCATCCCTCCTGCCCCTAAAATGATGGGCCAGGATTGGGCTGCTGTGAGCAGTGGTGCTCGGCTTCCCCGCAGGGCTCTGAGAGCCCAGGATGAGGCACTGTGTCCATCCAGCTCTCCTGTAAACAGCTTCCTCCTTTTCCCCCCTTCCACCCAGTCAGGCATTTTCCCTTTCCCAGCTCAGTTTCTCCCCCTGTGCTCCTGTGGGGCTCCTGTGTGCAGGAAATAAAGCCCGTGGTTCAGCACTATCCATCTAATATCTTCTGCCTGCCTTTAATCATAGCATTTTCCATTTAATTGGGAAGGCAGGCACACTTTGCATATTAATACAGCACAGCCTGCACCTCCTGAGCACTGCAGCCATGGCTGGGATGAGTTTTTGTGTTCCACCAGGGCTGGGATGTGTTTCTGTGTTCCACCAGGGCTGGGATGTGTTTCACCATGGCTGGGATGTGTTTTAGTGTTTCACCAGGGCTGGGATGTGTTTCTGTGTTTCACCAGGGCTGGGATGTGTTTGTGTTCCACCAGGGCTGGGATGTTTTTCTGTGTTCCACCAGGGCTGGGATGTGTTTCACCATGGCTGGGAATCTGCTGGGTTCCTTCAGCAGCTCTGTCAATGAAATTCAATTCAAATTGACAACCACAACAAATTCCCCCTTCCAAAAAACACATCTGTATGGATTGTCCCCATTTAAAGAACTGCTCTGCAGGCAGTGCCACTGTTCCTCTGTGTCCATGGTCTGCCTGAGATCCCAAAGGGAAAAAGATCATCTGTCCTTGAGGAACTGCTGCTGTGGAGCATATTCCATCCCTCCATCCCTCCATCCATCCATCCCTCCATCCATCCATCCATCCATCCATCCATCCATCCATCCATCCATCCATCCATCCATCCATCCATCCATCCCTTGTCTTGGGTTATATAACCAAAAAATGTGTATTTAATTTTGTCTGTTGAAAGCAGTTGAGGAGATGTTTTTATCTCTTATAAATCCAGCAGGGAGGCAACTGTGGCTTTCATGACTCGTTGATCAGAATTGCTTTGGGACAGGGGTTTTGGGGTTGATTTGGAAGAGGTCTTTGTAGCTCTTTGAGGTCAAAAAAACCTTTCTAGGATCACACACACCTTGAGGCCCATGGGGAGCAGGAGATGATTGTGTGTCCTGTGCTCAGGGACAGCACAGGTGCAGCTGTGGCACAGAATTTTGGAAGGGGGGCAGTAAATGATGTTCTACTTATAAAAATTAGTCCCATTTTTTTCCATAACTCTGAAAATACAGCTCAAAAAGAACAAAATAGAGACAGATCTGCTGCCAGGATTTTCCTTCCTGATCTGTCACTGTTCTGCAGTGTCAGGAGTCCTCGTCATTCCTGTTTTTCTGGTCTGGTAAGAGCTATGTCATTGCATCTCTGGCTTGACCTACAGTTCCCTGCAGACTTCATAATTACAGTCTTCTTCAAAACAGACATCACTTACCATGCCAGGAATTGTCACAGTGTGGAGAAGTAGATCAAAATCCATTAGGGAACAAGAGGTGGCCAGATTAATTTCCACCTGAAATTTCAATTAAGCTTTTCAGGGTAGAATTAGCGTGTAAGCCAAGCCTAGACATGATGACTCTGGGGTTTGAATTTTAGAATTGGTCTGGTAGGGAGAAATGGAGTTTTCTCTCGAGCCCGTGGCACTGCTGCCGACAGCTGAGTGGGGCTGTGCATGGCCCTAAATATTTCAGAGGCTGAAAGCCACAAATATGTAGAGGTTGTCCTCATGTTAATGTGTCTGATGGGTTTAAAAGCCCCAGATCCCACTGGAAGCAAGTCAGAACAGATCCTTCAGGCCCTGTTGTTCCAGCTGGAGCCCCGGTGCTTTCTGTGGCTGTGGGCAGCAGTGAACAGTCCCGGAGATCATTTTGCTGCACATGGAGCTGATGAATGTGTGGGTCCCTGAAGGATGCAGGAGGCTGTGCTGGGGCTCAGGGCATGGATTTGTGCACTGCTGGGCCCTTCTCAGACTTTGTGGCTGATGGGTTTGGAGACATTTCCTGCAGGGGAGCCAGGGCTCACCTGGTGCTGCCTTTCCCTGCCCGCTGTGTTGTGGGGGAAGGACAGGGACCAGAGGCACCCCGAGCATCTCTGCTGTCCCAGGCAGGGCAGGCAGGGCTTGTGCTGCTGCACAGCATCCAAAGCAGCTCCCAAAGGCTCCTGCCTGCTGCAACTGCTTGGCTGGCTGCAATTTCTGTTATTTCTGAAGCACCAGACCTGGCTGTTACTGGAGGAAAGTCACAGAAACCTGGAGAAGTTTCTCATTCTCCATGGACAGGAGAGAAAGCAGCTTTGGAAAATTTGGTGATTTTTTTTTACGTAATTTACAGTAAGACCATGAGTTGCCCCCTCCAAAAAAGCACAAGAGGGATATTTTGAATCCTATATTTTTATTTAATTTGGCAGAATGTCCCCAACTTCTGGCACCTGCAGGGCACATTTTCCCAGTGCCTCCCTCCACACCGTCAGTGTGTGTATGAAATCACATCAGTGCACGTTCAGTGTGCACACAGATCCACACAAACTTTGTGTGTCTGTGTGTCTGTGCATTTCACACACACTCAGCTCCCAGGGACAGCCTTGGGAGCCCCCAGAGGACACTTTCCTTGCTCTGATGTTGTGTCACCCTCATTTCTGATCTCACTCTCACAGGCACTCCCCTCTCCCTGGCTCTCCTCAGCCCTGGATCTATTTCCTTTTATTATCCTGGCAGGAGCCGAGCTTCATTAGGGGAGTGGAGTCTCTAACAAGGATGGGGAATGGCAACAACAAAAGGATGCAGCAATATAAAGTTATGTCAAAAAACCTTTACAAGAAAAACGGCTGACATTAGAAACAGGGGGCATTAAAAATTCAACAGGGTTGGGAGGGGGGGGCAGGACTGGGGAGAGAGAAACAAATAAATACCCAGGCTTTAAACTAATAAATCCTTTTATTTGGGAAATGCATCAAACCCTGCATGCTATTAGAACTGGTTTTATTTCTATTACTGTTAATAACAATGATAAATACATTTTTTTCTGGGGTCTCAGTGTGGGCTATCAGCATTTTAAATACACATTTAAGCAGGGAGGCAATCTTCCCCTTGTGCTGTTTCTGCTGCTGCTGTTCAGTGCCTGGGAAGCTGTTTCCTCCTGCCCAAAATGGAACTGCCTAACTCAGCCAGCAGATAATTTTGGATGGATCTTGACCAGTAGCCCAAATTTAGTCAGCTCTGTAAAGTTACACCAACCCACCCCCCCTGTTCTTTGGCTGATCAGATATCCTGGAGTCTCGTGGTCCCTGAGGTTTTCTAGTCAAGCTCTTGTGGAGAATCTGTTGACCCAAACACACAAAACCCCCCAAATTTAGATTGATCTGCAGGCAGGGGATGAATCAATTCGTGTGAGGGGCTGAGCAGGCCAGATCTCCCTGGGAGGAGGAGGATGTGGAACTTGGATTCCTGTGCTCTCCAAGCACTGGGGATTGACTTCAGCTGCTCTTTGCATCCAGCCCTGAAGATCTCAGCCCAGGATTTATTTCCTCCCTCGCTGCCCATTGACAAACACATCTGTACAGAGGGAAGCTGGAGTGCCAATCCAGGGCTGCAATCAGCAGAATTGGGAATTGGAACTCCCACTTCCACCCCCAGCCTCACTGGAGGGTGCAGGGGAGGGTGACAGGAGCAGTGTCCCTGCTCCCCTCACCTGAGTGAGACATCCTGAGAGCACAGGAACCCATCCTGAGTGAGACACCATCCCCTGAGGCAGGCAGGATGATCCCCTGAGGCAGGCAGGACGTGCTGGGGCTAAATTTGCAGTTTGGCAGAGGGGGAGCTTTGTGTGCAGCCAGGCCCAGGAGCTGGGGAGTTTAAACTCCCACCGTGATTCCTCCTGGGACCCTGTGAGCACTGGAATTCCTGCACAGGGATATTCCCTGCCTGTCCATGTGTGGGGAAGGGAGGTGGTGCAGCGTGTTGGGATCAATGTGTTGACAGAGCAGCCACCTCTCCTGTGTGTGTTTGCACAGCCCCGTGTGTGTGTGTGTGTGTGTGTGTGTGTGTTTGCACAGCCCTGTGTGTGTGTGTGTGTTTGCACAGCCCTGTGTGTGTGTGTGTGTGTGTGTGTGTGTGTTTGCACAGCCCTGTGTGTGTGTGTGTGTGTGTGTGTGTGTGTTTGCACAGCCCTGTGTGTGTGTGTGTGTGTGTGTGTGTTTGCACAGCCCTGTGTGTGTGTGTGTGTGTGTGTATTTGCACAGCCCTGTGTGTGTGTGTGTGTGTGTGTGTGTGTGTGTGTGTTTGCACAGCCCTGTGTGTGTGTGTGTGTGTGTGTGTGTTTGCACAGCCCTGTGTGTGTGTGTGTGTGTGTGTGTGTGTGTGTGTGTGTGTGTTTGCACAGCCCTGTGTGTGTGTGTGTGTGTGTGTGTTTGCACAGCCCTGTGTGTGTGTGTGTGTGTGTGTGTGTTTGCACAGCCCTGTGTGTGTGTGTGTGTGTGTGTGTTTGCACAGCCCTCTGTGTGTGTGTGTGTGTGTGTGCAGGCTCTCTCACACAATCCTCCCCTTAATATTATTCATCCTTATTACGTATCATTATTCTTTATTATGATTTATATGCCATGCCATGGCTTTATTATGATTTATATCTCCATCCCCAGAAGAGCTTATGGAAGGCATCACACAGCAAAAAGACAGCAGCCCTGTTCAGGGGAAGAAACATGGCTTTGTCCCCGAGCTGCAGCTCTAATGCTCCTTCTCAGCCATTAAGAACCTCATCCCTGGGCTTCCACAAAAGGATTTGGGTGTAGTTGTACCAAGGCTTCAAGTCAAGCTTTTATCCAAACTCATGGTCTCCAATTCCTTTGCTGCTGTCCTTCCTTCTCCTGCTTCTTCCAGGTCCTCATTTTCATCTTGCCTATTAAAAGAGATTTAATTTCATGATTGCCCTTGAAGCAATCTTTGTTCTCTTTGGGGAGGAACTTCCTTGGCTGCTTTAGAGCAGCTTCACTCGGTGCTACTCTTAAAATCAGTCACAGCTGAGGGACATTTCCAATGCTCAAAACAAACATTTCCAATGCTCAGAACAAGAGTGGGAGCTTTACACCTGGGTCCTTGTGTGTAAATAACAATGATCGAGTGCAAAATGCTTTCTGAGTTGCCAGTGACGTTTCAGTGTTTGCCTGGAGGAACCTCAGCCTGTAAGTGACAGGTCCTGAGCCAAAAGGTCCTGTTTTGGTAACAGGTAACTCAGCTGGGAGAGGGAACCTGCTCTGCAGGTTAGGGGCAGAGTCTTCAAAGAAATGTAAAGGAGGCTGGAGCTCGTCCCCCCAAACCCCATCCTCTGCCAGAGCCACACTCCCCACAGCCTCTCCTGTGCTTCGAGGACTTTTCCCTGGATGCACACAGGGAGTGGCAAAGCTGCCAGCAGTCCGGGATTTCCCGGAGCTGTGCTGTTCATGGCAAGGAGGGTCAGGGTTTGTGAGTTCTGGGAAACCCATGACAACCATAAAAACATCCCTGGCCCAGCCCAGCCTCCTGCTCCCTCGTGGGCATGGTTCGGATGCTGCTGATGGACACAGCCAGGGATTATCTCCACTGGGGAGACTGGTCTGGGTTGGGAAAACTTGTGAGAACCCTCTGGGGTTGGGGAGGCAGCAGTGAGAGGGGTGAGGTGTGGGCTGATGTCAGGACAGCTCGGCTGTTGGTGGGCTGGGCAGTGGAAGGAGGCTCAAGCCCCCTTTGTGGGTGCTCAGCTCTGGGTGTGCAGCCCCGGGATGGAGCAGAGCCAGTGAACCAAAACCTTCCAACCCAACCCCCTCCCCTGTGGCAGAGCAAAGGAAACAAACTCTGGGCTTAGGTTTCTGCGCCGAGGTTGGGGTTTTTGATCCGGCATCGCTTGGATGCCAGAAGTTTCTAAAGCTGGCCCGGAGTGACTCTGATCCTGTCTGAAACATTGGCAAAGCTCACGTGGAATCCAGTCAAGCAAAAAAAGAGCAGAGTCTGGGAGTGCAGCAGCAGCTGTGCGGGACAGGGGCTGTCTCTGCTCCCTTGTACAGCCTGGGACAGTCTGGGCCTGGCTGGGAGAGCAATGCAAATGATAAAAATAATGTTTGGGGACTTGATCAGGGCTTGGGCAAGCACACACGGGTGCTCCCTGTCTGTGCAGTGAGTGAGCGTCAGAATTAGGGAGCAGCAAATATTTAATCACAATAAATAACCACATTGTCTTCTCTTTTCCTGAGGAGCCGGTGGAGCATTTTATTTATTTATTAAATATCGCTGGAGATAGTTCAGCAGCAGGGGAGTGCTGCTCTGTCTCCCAAACGATGACTGCCATCAGGCTGGAGAAATCAGTCATTCCTGGCAAGGGAAAAAACCCCTCTTTGGTGGGTTAATGATGCAGGGTAAATCCTGACAGTGGCCAGTGGTCTGAGCACATGAGACATGACCTGAGGGAATCATAGATTCTGGGGGGGCTCTCGCTGCTGCTCCTCTGTAATGGGATTGCTGCTTTATAATGGCTTCAACTTCTTCTCCTTTCCCCCCTTTATCATTATTGACCAAGGAGCACCAGTAAGGCTGGAGAATAAATAGTTCCCTGATGGTTAACAACAGGCCCTCCACCAATTGGAATTCAAGCTGTGCTCCCTGTTATATTCTTTATAATCACACTTTATTGCACGGGGCGGAAAATAAAGCATCTCTCTCTCCATCCCCCCCTCCCCTCCTCGCCACCCCTGGGAAATTGGGTGCTGCCTTCTCCTGGAGGCTCCAGGGCTGAGCACCCAGCAGCGGCTCAGGGCCAGCACCGTTCCCAGCAGGAGCATCCCCCATCCCTCCCCGCCGCTCTGCGGGACGGTCCCGCTCGCTCCGCGCGCCCCGGCCCGGGGGGAGCCGCGGCGGAGGCGAGGAGAGACCCGCTCTGTGTGTGTGTGTGTTGGGGAGTGCCTGGGGGAGCCCTCCCTGCATCCCCATCCCTGTTCCCATCCCCTCTCCGGATCCCCATCCCTGTCCCTATCCCCATTCCCTCCCTGCATCCCCATCCCTGTCCCCTCCCTGAATCCCCATCCCTGTCCCCATCCCCTCCCGCATCCCCCGGCCCCGCCCGGCCCCGCAGCCGCCCCCGCTGCCGCCACCCCCGGCGGCGCGGCCGGACGGGCCCGGCTGGCTCCGCCGCCCCCCGCCTGGGGCCGGCCCGGGGCTGGCTCCAGGCTCCCGGGGGCGGGAGGTGATGATTTTCCAGTGGGTATTTGTCAGGTCAGAGTCTGCGCCGCCCGCCGGGCTCCGCGCCGCGCTCCCCGGGTTATTTATTACCTCTCTCCCCGGCGGCAGCGCTGCGGCTCCGGGGCCGCTGCCAGCAACCCGCGGCGGCGGCCGGGGGGACCGGCCGGGGGGTTCCCGAGCAGCGACGGGCGGGCAGCGCTGCTCCGAGCCCGACAGCGCTGCTCGGAACCCGGTGGTGCCGCTCCGAGCCTGACAGCGCTGCTCCGAGCCCGACAGCGCTGCTCGGAGCCCGGCGGTGCCGCTCCGAGCCTGACAGCGCTGCTCGGAGCCCGGCGGTGCCGCTCCTATCCCGGCTGTGCCGCTCCTGCCCCGGCTGTGCCGCTCCGAGCCCGGCCGTACCTCGTCCCTGTCCCCCGCTCGGCACCGGCCCGCGGTCCTCCCGCTGTCCCGGAGCATTCCCGGGGCACTCCCGAGGCATTCCCTGACGCCCTCGCTGCTCGGAAAGGGACAGGCGGCAGGGAAAAGGCTTTCCTGCAGTCTGATGTGAAAAAGCTCTCAGCTAAGTTAGGGGAAAAGGGAGTTCCGTGCATCCCTGGCCGTGATTTGGTTCGGTGGTGCTGGAGACAGCGTTCGGCAGAGCAGCCCAGCCCGGATCGCAGACTCCGGGCTCCCTGAACACGCTCAGCCCTTCCTTCATCACGAGCTCTGTTCAGCAGCGGGGAAATGTGGGTTTGCACACCTGGAGGGAGTGCAGCCGTGCCCTGGCAGAGCCGTGCCCTGCCAGAGCTGCACTCCGTGGGCTCTGAAGTTGGACTGCAGAACTGGGGCTGTAGCTCACTTCAGCTCTTGCTCATCCCCGAGATGGGATGGTAAAAGTGAGGCTCTCCTTTGCCTGGGACAGGCTTTGGACAGCTCTGGGCTGTGTGTTTGCCTCCCTGGGCTCCGTGGTGCCCATCCTGGGCTGGGCATGGGCTCAGAGCCGTGGCACCCTGCCAGCCACACCGGTCCTGATGAAAAATGACTCAAAATCCACAGGGCAGCACTGTTAGACAATTTACATTTATTACATTTTTGTTGAGTCACCGTATGCAAAGTTGGATTTTTAGATAAAATTGAATGCAATCCCCAGGCTGACCTTATCTGCTGTCACTGGCTGTGTTGTGTTCCTAGGATACCTCTAATCCAAGGATTTCCTCGTGCTTTCCAGACGTTCATTAACATTTCAGCCTTATTGCAGCTCGCCTGTTTCCCTGCATGCAAATTCCTTGTCAGCCCAATCACTTTGGTTCCCTTGGCAGTTCCCTTGGCAGTGTGACCACGGTCCTCCCATGGATTTTGTCCCTGGGATTGGGACTTGAGCCCGCTCCAGGTGCTGGGACAGGAACATCAGGACATTGGGGCAAGGCCTGGTTTGTTGGCTGACTTGTCACAGGGAAATCCCCCATTTGTGGGGAATTTTCAGGGCATGTGGGGAGGATGTTTCTGTTTGTGACGGGGATTGAAGGCTAAGGTTTCCTTTCTGCACCTCTGGCCTGGTCTGTCCCTTGGATGGAGGAGAGCTCCTGGCTGCTGCTCTCCCTGGAAAGCAGAGGCACTGAGACATCCCCTGAGACAGCTCCAGGGTCCCCAGATGGGACAGACAGGCCACCCCCATTGCTTCTGCAAGGACAAGCAACTCCTAATTCAGCCTCACTGCTGACAGCTGATCCCCATCGTTGTTAAGGTGCCTTTCAGACTTGAAACTCCTGTGCTGCTTGCAGGGTATCACCTGCAGGGTATTTACTCCTGTGCTGCTTGCAGGGTATTACCCAGGTGAAAAAGAGTGGGAACAGCTCTCCCATCCTGGTAAGAGCTCCAGGACACAAGGGAAAACAGGCAGCAATGGAAATATTATTTAGTTATTTCTTAGCTCTACATTGTTTATTATTTCTCTCTTGGTGTCCCCTGATTGTCTCCATGTCCAGGTTCCCCAGAGCTCCTGACCTCTTTTCTCTCTCCCTGTTGTCCCCAGTCCCAGGCAGTCAAACCATGTCCCCAAAAGCTCAGGGATCACTCCGGGGCTCTCAGGGCAGCTGTTGGGGCAGGCAGGTGAGGAGAGCCCCGAGGAGGGGAATTGGGGCTCTGGAGCTGGGAAATGCTAACGAGGGAGGGAGGGAGGGGTGCTCAGCACTCAGGGCTGCTAATTATCCCACGCTCCTGCTTATCCTCCAACTCTCCCTTTGATCCTCCTGCATTTCATCTGATAATTGGATGGGGGCTCCAGAGTTGCTGCTGAGGGTTTTTGGGAGCTGAGGGAAGGAGGTCTCTTGAAACAAGGGACAATCCCAGGGGTATTTCCAGTGCCAGAGGAATGCTTGGGACACCACTCACCTTCCTGTCCCTGTTGAGGCACTGCTAAGATTTATTTGTGTTGTCTCTTGACTGGCCTCTTCTTTGTCACATCCTTACAGTTTCCCTTTTTTACTCAAATTTCATGGGGAACGGAGCTAAATGTTTATTTCCTCCTGCTTTGAAGAGGTTGGAATTGGATTATGTCTGTGTCTCATTGCTGCAGTCCTGTATGACCATTCCAATAAATAGATTTACTGATTTAGGTGCATTTCTTGGTAGCTACTGCAGCAGCAAGTCTGAAGACAGCTCCAAGAACATCCATGGAAAGGGAATTTTGAATCCTGAAGGCTGATAGCTCCAGAGGGAAGGAAGAGCTGCGTTCACCCAGGAATGTGACAGAGAGGAAGGAACATGTGCCCCACCATCCCCAGGTCCTCAGGAGGTAAAACAAGAGCACAGAGTGCCTTCATCCCCTCTGAAATGTTGTAGTTCCTAACGAGATAAAGGTTAAAATCTTTAAATTATTATGGTTAAATTCCCAAAGGAATCCCAAACCCAAGTGCCGATATCCCCAACCCTCAACCCTGGGCCAAACCCTCTGGAATGTCAGTTCAGGACTGGTGGGATGATCCCAAACTGGTGCCCACTGCAGGCTCTGTGAGTGCCCCACAGGCCCCACACTCCTGGACTGGCAGGATGGGAGCTCTGCTCCCCCAGAACAGCACAGAGAGAAAATGGGGAGGGATTTCAGAAATGTGTGGCTGAAAGCTCAGCAGGGACCTTGCTGTGCTGATCTCCATGACCAAGGACACATTCTCTGTTGTTTTCAGTGGTGAAATTTGGGATTGGTTTTATGGGGTTTTTTTGGAAGAATGGGAGGCTCAACCTGGAATAACATGGATATAACATCCCTAAGGAAATCCATCTTCCTGGCCTTGTACCTGAACTTCTCAAAGTTGACACTAAAGGGTCACATTAATTTCATAAAGAGAGAAATAACTGGCATAAATTGCATTACTGCATTTGCAACTACAAACCTGATTGATATTATGTATAAATGACATGGGTGCACATGTGTGTGTGTGTGTGTGTGTGTGTGTGCACAGATCTCTCCTAACAAACACAACACATTTGTGCTCCTCTGAAGGTTCATCCAGACTGGGACTTGATTTCCATTTTCACTCAGCAAGAGCTGATCCAGCTGATCCTTGGAGTTCTAGCAGAAATTCTGAATGGATTGGAGCACCAGGCATTCTTGCAGTCAAATACAGAGAATTCCTTGGTGAGTTATGCTGGGGCTGCTCTCATGGGTATCAGCAGGAGGCAGGGGGAGAATCCTGTGCTCAATAATTCATGGATCCATAAAGATTTTTTTTTTGAGCAAGCAATAATTCTTTGGAAATTAAGGCTAATTAAAAGCAATACCATCCTTAGAAATGCACTCAGTTACTTGGTTAGGACAATTTTATATTTGCTTCCTGTGCTGCTCCCATGTGCACCCTAATCAGTGTTTGGCTGTAATTGTGAGCAGAGGCCATAGCAGAGAGACAGACTGCTGAAAAACTGGGCTGTAATAGACTTGAGGGTCTCGTGGATATTTACAGTGCATTAAGCATTTTTTATTTTGGGGTCAGTGCAGCTTTAACCCCTGAGCAGTGGTTTATGGCTGATGGGTGCAGAGCACGGGTGAGAAGTGGCTGCTGTTGCTGGACTTAAAAGGGACGAGAGGAACTTTAAAAAATCTTTCCTCTGCTCCTCATCCTCAGTGATTGGCCCCACGTTCCTCCCCAGCCCTTCCCAGGTAATCAGGAAGGAAATGTGAGTTGGAACCCAGGGGTGCCATGTCTGGGTACAGCAGTTTTGGCTAAAGGAGATGTGTGACAAACAAAATCCTTCTCTCCTGCTGTGAACAAAACAGTGATTTGTACTTGCCAGAGAGTTTAGATCATAATTTTAGGCATCAGGCATTAAAATGACTGGTAAACAGATTGCTCTGACATTTCTGCCTTTGCCACGAGTGCTGTGTTACTGCTCACAATTCCCTGGGTTTGCTCAGGGATTGAGTTATTGAACTTGAGAGGAACAGAGCTCTGGAAATCCATAGAATGGGGTGGAAATGCCTCAAGCAGGAGTTTGGCAGAGACGTTTGCTCCCAGGCTGGAGAGTGAAGCACCTGAGTTTGGAGTCCCCAGGTGCTGCTGCAGTCCCACAGGGAAGCAAAACAGGCAGAGACAGAGGTTGGGATTCCTGACTCCCCCTGTAGCAAAGATCCTGTTTGGAGTCTGACAACAAATAAAACTCAGTGGGAGCAGCTGCAGCAGCTTTTCTGTCCACGCTGCAGTGGCTGTGAAGGAGCAGAGTTGTTGTTCCTCTTCTGAGAAACTCAAATCACCATGAGGCGATCCAAATATGCAAATTCTATTTACATGTTTTTTGAAATTCCCTTTGTTTTGTTTTGGTTATCCCTTCCTTATCTCTTATCTAAGTTTCTGTTTGATTAAAGCCCTCTGTTGCAGTGTAGTCATGGCAACGGGTTTATATCAAACAGTTTGTTTTTATGGGATTGTAGGATTTGAAAGAAAACTGAACCAAACAAGAGGAGCCCTCCTGTGGTCCTGAGCCAGGAGTTCCTCCTTGGTGGAGCTGAGTGAGGACTGAGCACAAAATTCTTGGTGTTTGTGAGTTCAGTGCTCAGGCCTGGCA
Source organism: Acrocephalus scirpaceus scirpaceus (assembly GCA_910950805.1). Classification (NCBI taxonomy): domain Eukaryota; kingdom Metazoa; phylum Chordata; class Aves; order Passeriformes; family Sylviidae; genus Acrocephalus; species Acrocephalus scirpaceus. The sequence continues at coordinate 1,095,706 of OU383794.1, forward strand.
CTGTTTGTGGGGATGTTTTGGGGTTGTTTTGTTCAAATATAACCAGTGTGGAGCAGGGCCATGTTCTGGTCACTGATGCTGGGGTTGCCTTCCTGAACTCACATAATCCATGAAATGACTGCAGGGAAAGCCCAGCACCAGGAGCTGCAGTGAGAATTCCCTGCAGAAACACAGGTCCTGCTGGGGAGCTCCTGTGGGACGTCCCCTCAGAGTCCCCGTGGGAATTCAGTCAGGTTTGACACTGGCTGCAGTGCTGTGTGACACTGGCTGCAGTGCTGTGTGACATTGCAGTGCTGTGTGTGACACTGGCTGCAGTGCTGTGTGACACTGCAGTGCTGTGTGACACTGCAGTGCTGTGTGTGACACTGGCTGCAGTGCTGTGTGACACTGGCTGCAGTGCTGTGTGTGACACTGCAGTGCTGTGTGACACTGCAGTGCTGTGTGACACTGCCTGCAGTGCTGTGTGACACTGCAGGGCTGTGTGACACTGCAGTGCTGTGTGACACTGCAGTGCTGTGTGACACTGCAGTGCTGTGTGACACTGCCAGCCTGCAGTGCTGTGTGACACTGCCTGCAATGGTGTGTGACACTGCCAGCCTGCAGTGCTGTGTGACACTGCAGTGCTGTGTGACACTGCCAGCCTGCAGTGCTGTGTGACACTGCCGTGCTGTGTGACACTGCCAGCCTGCAGTGCTGTGTGACACTGCCAGCCTGCTGCTGTGTGACACTGCAGGACAGACACAGCCCTGAGCAGGGCCTGCCTGCACATGCAGCCCTCACTGCTGAACAATAACTGCTCAGCTGAATTCCTGGAGGGATTTGCACCTGCTGGGGTGCAGCTCTGAGGTGCAGAGCTGCTGGGTGCTGATCCCAGGGCATCCCAATCCACTGCACCAGTCTCTAGAAAGGAGGGGAATGGGAGCAGCACAAAACCTCTCTGCAGAGACACTCAGTGATTTAAAGACTTCAGAAGATGTTGGCTCTAATTAACGTTGGGAGCTGGGAGCCAGCACTTCAGCACCTCCTAAATTGGTCAAGACAGGTTCTACCGAGTCCTTAATTTGATCTTCCTAGTGTGTATTAAAAGCAGTCACACCTTGATTACACCAGACTCTTCTGGCACATCTCTCCCAAAGGATTCCTGAGAAAGGCTCATCTCTCTCACCCAAAAAATGCTGCTCTGTGCCCTCACGTTTGTGGTCACCTGTGAATTATTTTTCATGGCCCTGTTTGATGCCAGGAGGGCACACCTCGTGTTACCTGCTATTCAATGGTCACTAATTCCTTCTTGTTGTAACCTGGCTGTAGATTCCAGCCAGAATTCCACATTCCTGGACAGTCAGTTCTTGTGTGTGCCCATTTTTTGTTACTGCAGGAGGGAAGGCAGGCAGGAAGTTGGGGAAGTGGAGCAGGAAAAGGAAAAGTTGGGACACAGCCAGGGTCCATGGGACCACGAGTTCAGCATCTCCTGCTGCAGTGAGGGTTTCTTAGCAGTGGGCAGAGGGGAATGAAGGTTTTAGGAAAAAGGAGAATCTGGTGGATGCCTTACAATGCTGATATCTTTCACACCAGTTACAAATTAGCAATAAAGAACCTCTGAGGAGAGAGGAACAGACAAGGGAGAAAGATGCATTTTTAATTGCAGTGTGCAAAAAGAATGGCTAATGCAGAGAGGAGGACAGGGAGCTGCCCAATGATTGGAGCTGCAAAGAAAGCAGCTCTTGCCTTGGGAAAGGGCCAGAGAACTGTTATTTCTTTAACATTTCTTTGTTAAATTTAAGGTTTATTCCATTGGTGATTCCTGTAAGGAATTTTTTTTTTTTTGCACCATGGAAGCCTCACTTGAGTGTAACTAAACTTGTCTTCCAAAATCTTAGCAGAGAAGGGCAAAGTTATGGGGACTGGACACTGAGGAGGGCAGTCAGTAAAAAATTTGTTGTTGGTTTTAATGGAAATAGATTTGTGCCTTTATTATTTAGGAGAAAGGAGCAGCTGGTTTAGAATTGGAGCCCTTGCCTCCCAAATAAAAGTCCCTTCACTCCTTCCCAACAGACATTTAATTCCTCCAGGTTTTTGGAGTTCTGATGTGCTCAGACTGGTGATGGAGCTGTACAGGGCACTGGCAGGGAAGGTGATTTGGAAAAAGCATTTTGTGAAAATGGTTGGGTAAGGAGAGAGTTTCTCCAAGCCCTTGTCCCAGGCTGTTCTGGAGGCAGCCAGAACACCTTCACTGGGGAGGGGGGCACGCAGTTTCCAGCTCTGGGTGATGTGTGAGCCCACAGCACCACGACACCTCTTCCCAGAAGGGCAGGAAAAGCTCAGAGTTCCACTCCAACAAAAGGCAGCGCTCTGAAGCAGCAGGATTGAAAGGGGAACAGCCCAGCAGTTCCTGGGAAAGCATTTTTTCAGAGGCAAAGCTCTTCCCCGTGTCCTCCTTCCCAGCCTCCCCCCCCTGAACAGCCACCTGTGCCCTCCCAGAGTGCTGGGCTGTCAGAACATCTCTGCTAATGAAGCAGTCTGGCCTGAGGCTGCTCTTACTGCAATCCCAGCCCCGAGCCTGACTGGCTGCTCACAGGAGCACAGAGCTGGGCTGCAGGCACGGAGGGAAGGACAAAACCAGGGAATCCTGGCTGTGGCACAGCCCTGGTGTCCCCCAGGCTCTGGCAGAGGCTGAGGGAGGGGTCTGGCTGGCTCAGGAGGTGCTGGTGGGGCTCTGGTCTCCTCCCCTGTCCTTTGGTAGGGGCAGTAGGGAGAGGATTGGTTTATGGATGGAATCTGTGCTGGATCCCATAGGGACAGCAGCTCTGGATGGAATCTGCTGGATCCCACAGGGACAGCAGCTCTGGATGGAATCTGTGCTGGATCCCATAAGGACAGCAGCTCTGGATGGAATCTGTGCTGGATCCCATAGGGACAGCAGCTCTGGATGGAATCTGTGCTGGATCCCATAGGGACAGGAGCTCTGGGTGGAATCTGTGCTGGATCCCATAAGGACAGCAGCTCTGGATGGGATCTGTGCTGGATCCTGCAGGGACAGCAGCTCTGGATGGAATCTGTGCTGGATCCAACAGGGACAGCAGCTCTGGATGGAACCTGTGCTGGATTCCACAGGGACAGCAGCTCTGGGTGGAACCTGTGCTGGATCCCACAGGGACAGCAGCTCTGGATGGAATCTGCTGGATCCTGCAGGGACAGCAGCTCTGGATGGAATCTGTGCTGGATCCCATAGGGACGGGAGCTCTGGATGGAATCTGCTGGATCCTGCAGGAGGGACAGGAGCTCTGGATGGAATCTGTGCTGGATCCTGCAGGGACAGCAGCTCTGGATCCCTCTCTGGGCTCAGGTTGCTCACCTGACTGGTACCTGGGTTCCTCTCTGCTCCCAGCCTCAACCTGTCTTTCCTGTACCTCAGTGAGGGCCTGCATCTGCAATGAGGCTTTAAAACACCTCAGAGGACCTTTGATCTGAGCTAGAAACTCAGAGGTTTGCTGAAACACGTGTAAAGAAGTTACATTTAGGAAGTTTTCCCTTCTATTGTTGGTTGAATAGTGGTGGAATATCCAGGATAAGTAATTTGTCCCTGAAACTGGTGATGGGATGTGGAGGAAAATCTTTCTCTCTTAAGCTGAAGAGCTGTGCTTGAAGCATTATCTCCACTTAGAAAACACTTTCTGGCACAGGTAACTCTTGGCAGTTGTTGACACATTTGACCTGAGAGAAAGGTTTTTGTTCCAATCCAAGGTGATGTATCCCAGAGGTGGGGAACTGAATGTTGAAAAATGATCACCATTTACTGTTTGCTGTGGTAGTGCCTCAGTGAACAAATTAAGAATCATGCTTTCACTTTGCTGGGTGCCCTGGAAACACAGAACAAAAAGCCACGGAGATTCCTGCCCCCAGCCTGGGAAACCTGTTGGGAGTGCTCCGTGTGGAGTTTGCAGCGCGTACCTGGCTCCCCTCTAACCACATGTGCAGGGATTTGCGTAGCGCTCTCTGATCTGCTCTCCAGTGGTGAATCTGTTTACACTAATCCCAAAAGCTCTGCTATTAAAGAGGCTGGAGCTGAACAACTCCAGGCTCTGCTGCTGAACTCAGCCAGGCAGCCGGAGCTCCTGCTCTTCGTTACAGGCAGGGCTCTCAGTGACTCGCGAGAGGCTGCTGGGATCAGCCTCAGTCTGTGCCTCTTGTACCCCCAAACTTCCCCGAGTTCTGCCAGAACATCTTCCCTGTGTCAGAGAGGTTCCTGCAGGATCGAGGCTGCTCCTGGCCTGCTCTCCTGTGACCTCTCCTGGAGGGAACACGGAGCCTTCCTTTGGAGAAGGCTCTGGCCGAGCTGTGCCTGCCTCGGAGGTGGGAGAGTAACGACCCTGATGGATGTACAAGAAGGAAGCTTTGAGAAAATAATCCCCATTCCCTTAGAAAAAGTGACAAGAAATCAGGCCCAGGAAGCCAAGTTCCAAAGAAGATGGAGTCAGGGGAAGTCTGAAGAAGATTCCAAGGCTCTCAAGAGCCCAGTGCAGTTGGATGTGCCAGGAATGGTTTGTGGGAGCTGAGTGAGCTCCTCTCACCAGCCAGCCCCTCACCTGCCCTGCATCCAGAATCCTCCCACTGCCACAGAAATGTGTCTCCCACAGCCTCTTCCAAGCATTCTCCTTGGATCATTAGGTGATAATAGAAAGTGATTTTTCCCCTGTCATCCTGAGCAATCAGAAGCATTAAGAATAAGAGCCTAAGCCTGAAAGCCTAAATGAGAGGGTTTGATGGGTCTGTGGATCTGCCTCCTTCATTAGAGCCAGCAGCAAAGATGGATCCCAGAGCTGGAGTTCCTCGAGAATAAAATGGCAAAAAACAAGGATCGTGGTCAGGTGGCATCACGAGAAAATGGAGAAGGGGCAGGGGCAGTTCCTGCACAGAAATGACCCTGCCAGCTCTGCCAGTGGCTGTTGTCACACAGCAAAGCCACTTCTCATGGGAAGGCAAGGTCAGCCTGCCAGCACCTCACCCTGCAAGGCCCAGGGGACACAGCCTGGGACAAAGCTGGGAACTTTGTGCTCTTCTGGGGCTCTGAGGCAGAGCTCACACACAACTCTCACTGTTCTGCCACCTGGTAGAAACTCATGGGCCACATTTCTTGGCCCATGTTTAGGGGGATAATTTATTTTTGTTTCCCTCCTGCCCAGTCAATCCCACTTTGGCATCCAGAGGCAGGGAACCCCATTTTGTTGAGGTGACACATCCCTGTAACAACCACACAACTTCATTTTGGGCCACCTTGTCCTTTCAGGGCAGTTCCACATGGACCTTGTGCCGTGTCTGCCACAGCTGGAGACAAAAAACAAATTCACCCCGTGTGTCCTAAGCCTTGCTCCATGGATCCCTCCATCCATGGATCCATCACTCCCTCCATCCATGGATCCATCCATCCATCCATGGAAAAGGGAAGGCTGGAGCCCGGTCCCGGCTGCCAGGGAGAGCGAGCATCCTGCACGGGGGTGCAGGGGGGTGGGCAACAGCGGGGCTCGGCCGTGTCCCCGCGGGGCCGCGGCAGCCCCGGGTCCCCCCCGGGCCCCTCCCGGGCTGGCGGCAGCCGGCGCTGGCCCCGCCGTCCGTCGCTCACCCCCTCGCCGCCGGCGCGGCGCTTCCCAGCGCCTCCGCTGTTTAAATGGGCCAAGTTAGAGAAGCGGCGGCGGCGGCGGCGGAGGGAAATCTTGTTTGGTCGGAGTCTCCGAACTGTGCGGTGACTTCTGAGCACCGATCAATACGTGTCTGTCCCGGCTCGGGGGGCCCAGCCCAGCCCGGCGCGGCGCTCGGGGGCTGCGGGCGGCGGCGTGGGGAGCGCAGAGCTGGCGGGGATGGCACTGTAGATGTCCGTGTGTCTGTGCGTGTCTAGATGAGTTTATATTTATATATATATCTATAGATATATGTACACAGAGGGATAAGGAGCGTAACACCGCGTTTCTTAAAACCTCCGGCAGGAGCGGGGATTAAAACCCAACTGGCGGGGATCATAAAGGCTTCGGTGGGAGCGGGGCGAGTCTGCGGCGCGCAGGTGAAGGTGGGCGGCCCCGGGGAAAGTTCGCCGCCGCCCGGGTGTCTGGAGCCCCGCGGGCAGAGCCGGCACCGGCCGGGGCTCCGTCCTCCCGGCGGGCGCCGGCGGGGCGGGGAGGGGTCGCGGAGCGGCGGCGGGGGCGCAGCGTTTAATTTTAATTATTGCATATAAATAAATAAACCAGGTGTCAGTTTAAAGGAAGCAAGGGGGCAGGGTGAAAGGGGGCTGGCTGGGCGGCGGGGAACCCTCCAGCCTGGCGAGAAGGTGGGTTGATCTAGGGGAATCAATAAGCTTTTTTTTTTTTCTTCCTTTTTTTTTTTTCCCCCTTCCCTTAAACCAAAATAATGTCTACGGCAGCAGAGACCTCTCCGAGATGTCAGGTATTAGTCCGGAGGGGCAGATCTGCGAGGCACACAGCAGCGCCCGGGTCTACGGTACATTAGGCTCTCCGTGGGAGCGGGATCCCAGACAGCTCTGCTGGGGAGCCAGCCCAGGAGATTTGTTAGCGGGCTGCTCCGGGGGATACCAGCCACCTCCGGCACCCGAGCGCCAAAGGTGCTTGTGCTGCTGCTGCTGCTGCTGCTGGCGCATTTCATCCAAACTCCAGCCAGAGCGAGGGCAACTTGAACCGGAGACATTGGAGCCGCTGTGCTTTGGAGAGACGAGGGCGCACGGGGAGCGCGGCGGCACCATGCCTGCTATCAAGAAGGAGCGACTTGACAGGGAAGAGATGGCCCTGGCAGCTTTTAACCAGCCCATGGAAACCTTACCTGACTACCTCGCGCCTCTGGCCGCCGCTGCCATTCCGGTGGTCACCCCGCACCCGCCGGCGTACGAGCAGATCTTTGCCCACCGCGCGTACCTGGGCTTCCACGAGCCCCACCACCCCCACCCGCACCACCCCCACCACCTCCCCGAGGACCTGATGCTGGAGAGGTTTTCCTCCATCCCGGATTTCCAGCCCTTCTTTGACAACGGAGAGCCTTGCATCGAGGTGGAGTGCGGGGAGAACAAGGCGCTGCTCTACATCAATAAGTTGTGCCAAGGGAGCAAAGGACCCTCTATCCGGTACCGGGGAGAGTGGCTCACCCCCAACGAGTTCCAGTTTGTCAGCGGCAGAGAGACGGCCAAGGACTGGAAGCGCAGCATCAGGCACAAAGGTAAAGGCAGCGCTCGCCGTCTGCGGGGTCCCCGCGCCGCCCCGCTCCTCCTCAGCATCCTCCCTCTCGCCCCCGTGCTCGGGCATCCGCGGGGAGCTCCGCGCCTGGCAGCGCCCGCGGGCAGCGCCGAGCCCCCAGCCCTGCGGCCGTGCCCCCTCCCCGCGCACCCCCGGCCCCTTCCCTGCCGGATCCCCGCGCCCCGGTACCGCCGAACTTTTCCCAGCCATTTGGGAACGGGTGCCTTTGTGGGGAGGGTTTTTGGGGAGGGTGGATGGGGTGGGGGGATTTGGGGGGGCTCCTCTCCGCTGGGGAGAAGTTTCATGTGGCGGGGTGCGGGCCCCGGGGCTCGGGGTGGTAGCCCGCCCGCCCGCCTGCCCGGCGGTGGCGGCGGCGGCGGTGGCGGTGGCGGAGCCGGCGCCGCGGGGAGCGGCAGCGCGGCCCGGCCAGGCACCGGCGGGGCGGCGGGCGGGGCGGAGGGGGTGTTCCCCTCGCAGCTGGGTGGTGCGGGACCTCCGCCGCGCCGGCGGCTGCTGACGGGCGCCTGCCCTGCCTCCCTCCCCTCCCCGCCCGAGCCGGCGCCGCAGTCGCGGCTCCGCGGCGGAGCTGCTGCTGCGGGCGGCAGGTGGAGAGCGGGGCCGGGGGGAGCGGCGGGGGCGGGCGGGCACAGCCCGGGCGGCACGTAATGAGCTGAGAGCCGGAGGTGTCAGCCCGGGGGGCTGAGGAGCGATTAGGAGGTGACTGACACCTCGCCCGGGTTATTGATCGCCAGAGAGCCGGGGCAGCGCTTCGGGGCCGCGCTAATTGTCGCTGCCTGGCGCATCGAGCCCGTTTCTTTTATTCCTGGGCTCCTGCCGCCTTCGGGAAGCCTCAGCTGCTCCGGGGTGAGTCAGGAGGAGCGAGGCGCAGCGCACGGAGGAGCAGCGGGAGGCGCCCGGGGCCGTGCCCGGTGCGGGGGCTGCGGGAGCGCCTCCGGCCGCGGCTCCCCGGGGCTGCGGCAGCGCCGGCCCCGAGCCCGGGCAGGGCTGCGGGGGCTGTGCCGGGCTCCCCTCCCCGGGACCTGCGGGGGCCGTGCCGGGCTCCCCTCCGCGGGACTGCGGGGGCTGTGCCGGGCTCCCCTCCGCGGGACTGCGGGGGCTGTGCCGGGCTCCCCTCCGAGCCCTGCGGGGGACAGAGTTGCCTGCGGGGGCAGGCGGGGATGGTGCTGGTAGGCAGGCGAGGGGAGCAGGGCTGTTTGTATGGAAGCAGACGCGTGCCTCCCCCTCCCCCCTTCCCTAAATACTTTCCTTTTATAAACGTGCTGATTCTTTTTTTCTTCTTCTTCTTCTTTTTTCTCCTCCTCTGCATATAGGGAAAAGTTTGAAGACTCTTATGTCCAAAGGAATCTTACAGGTACATCCTCCAATCTGTGATTGCCCTGGGTGTCGAATTTCGTCTCCAGTGGTAAGATTATTGTTAAACTATGTGCTTTGGTTAAGACATCTTCCCTCTCCTCTGCCTCCTTCCCTTTAAAAAAAAAATCAAATCCCTTTGCTTCTGTGCTCGTGGAGCCGTGATCTCTGAGGGTCACGGAGGCTGCCAGAGCCCTGCCTGCCCCGGGAGGGTTCCAGCAGGGTTAGAGGTGAGCAGAGAGGAGCTGGGAAGCAGAGCAGACGGGAAGAGCAGTGTTTGACCTGAAGGAAGCAGCACTCGGTGGGATTTTTTGGTTTTCAGGGGGAGCTGTGTGTGCAGAGAGGCAAATCATTGAGGAGCCTCTTCCGTGTTCCCACCCCTTCGTTTCTGTGCGTTGTGCAGAGGTGTGAAAGGGGCTAAATAAAGCAGAAAGGAAATGTAATTGTGCCCACGTGTTAGAACAGCCACAGTTTACAAACCCTGTTAGGTGAACTGCATGGGGAACAACTCAGATGCTTAACAACTTGAGCATCGTTCATGGCATGGCTCAGTTATGGATTTATAGATCTTCCCTTCCCAACTTTTGGGTTCTTTGTGTATTCTTGCTTTTATCCTGAGACTTCCATAATCTCTCATCAGCATTTTTGTGGAAAAGATGTTGATGCTATAAATAAACGGGGACTGAAATTGTAGTAAAGTTAGGCCTTAAAACTGCTCATCGTGTGTAAAATCAACCATAAAGTGCAATAACATCTGACTGGAAGGGCAGAGCTGTTGGTTTGGGGAGCTGAAGCAGCTCTTGGTCTGAAAGAACAACAGTGACTTTAAACATTGCCAGTCACCCTGTGGAAACAGGTACAGGTGGGAATTTTGGTGCTTTTATCCACTGGGAACGAACCATTGTGGATTTTGTTGCTTGCTCGGACTCGAGTGGACAATCTGTGTTCACGTGCAGTGTCTGTGATGGGAAATGACAGAGGTGGGGGTTTCACTCCTTCCTGCGTGGTGTGTGTGTGTGCATGGCCGTGTTACACACACCCACACTCCATGGGAAGGGCTCAGAGCAGTGACCAGGAATTCCATAAATTCAGAGATGTGTCCTGCCTGTGTGGTGTGACAGCCACCCCCAGCACTGCCTGGCTGTGACACCGGCTGTGCTGAGACCTGGCTCTGTCCCTGCAGTGGTGGGACAGCGTGTGACAGGCAGAGTGAGCAGCTTTGTCCAGCTGTGAGCTTTGTTTGTGCTTTGGTTGCCCAAAACGTGCCCGTGACAGGGATGTGCTGCTGTTGTGGGGATGCTGAGAAGTGCCTGGCCAGGTGACGCTGTCTGCTGGACATTTCCTGGGCCAGCAGTAGCCAAAATTTGGTCATAAAACATTTTCCCAGCAGCAGCGTTTTCAGGAGTTGTGCATTTCCATGGACTCTCCCAGCAGCAGAAATTCAGGAGTTGTGCATTTCCATGCACTCTCCCAGCAGCAGAAATTCAGGAGTTGTGCATTTCCAGGTGGGCAGACAGCTCTGCATGAAACCAGTGTCTGGTACAGCCTTGGAGAGCTGGGTTTGGAAAGTACAGATTGAGGGGAAAGATTGAGTTTTTGGAAAGGAGAAATAATTCTTTCTAGACTTGTCTTCCATTGCTTTCTCAGCTGGGAAAGGGGGGTTTGGATGTCAGAATTTGCACAGCAAGGCCAGAGCCCAGTGAGGGTTTCTGTCAGAGCTCTCAGTGCTCCCTGCACTTTCTGTGCTGTAACGAGCCCATGTCCCTGACCAAAGGACAGTTCCACATTTTGAACCTGAAGCCTTTTAGTCGTGCTTTGTGGTAGCCACACGCACTGCACATCCAAACAGTCACAGCAGGAGCAGGATTAGGAATTGGGCACGGTTTATATTCCCCGTTTAGTGATTGCCCATTCAAGCACCGCTGAGATCCAAGGGCCGAGATTCCCCTCAGAAGCAGAAATGCTTTTATTGTACAGTGCAGATGATGGAGCCTCGCAGTGCCCCGTCCTTGTGCGATTCTCTGGGGCTGTGGAGGTGCTGACCCTGTCTGCAGCGGGTCCCACTGCTCTGGAATCAGTCCTTGGACAGCGGGAATAGGCCGGGAAAACTCAAGCAGTGCCTCTGGAAGGGGGCAAGGCAGCGCGTTAGGGATCTGCATCTCTGTCCAGCAAAGGCGGCGCTCCCAGGGCTGAGCCCGCCTGTCCCCGCGGGAGCGGTGACATCCCGCGTGTCCCCTGCCAGCCGCGGCCGGGCGGGCGGCAGCGCCGGGGGCTCCGAGCAGCAGCGCCGGGGGCTCCGAGCGGCAGCGCCGGGGGCTCCGAGCAGCAGCGCCGGCTCCGAGCCCCTGCCCGGGTCCCTCCCGCGGTCGGGGGGGAGAGAGGAGGGGTCGGTCTGGAGAGGAAATTGCAGCGAGCCGCAGCCCCCGGGCTGGCAGCGCCCCCGGGCCGGGCTGAGCCCTCCCCGCTCCCCGCAGGGCTCCGAGCTCCGGCCCCCCCGGTGCCCCCCGGCCGCCGCTGGCGCCGCGTCCCCCGCCCGTGTCCCGGGGGGGCCGGGGCCCGGCGCCCGCCCCCCGCCGCCCGGCGCTGCTCGTTCGCTGCAGCTGCAGACGGGGCCGGCGCCGGGCCCCGCTCCGCCACCGACCGCCGGTTTCCTGCGCGGCTCGGGGGGAGCGGCCCCGCCGGCGCCTCCGCCCCCGGGCCGCCCCCGCGCCGGCGGCCGGGTGTGTGTCCATCCATCCATCCATCCATCCATCCATCCATCCATCCATCCATCCATCCATCCATCCATCCGCGGGGGCAGGCAGGGCGGCCAGGGGGGTTCAGAGGGTCCGTCCGGGCCACAGGGTCGTGCCGAGCCCCGCGGGATGCAGGGCGGCCCCCCGGGAATGGGGCAGTGCGGGGTGCAGAGCACATCCATCCCTCCATCCATCCATCCCTCCATCCATCCATCCCTCCATCCCTCCATCCTTCCATCCATCCATCCATCCCTCCATCCCTCTATCCCTCCCTCCATCCCCTGCACGCCGGGATGTGGAAGGGCTGATTCTCCTTCCCAGGGCCGGGGTGCAGGCACAGCCCCTGGGCTTTGTGCCCTCACAGAGGTTTTTGCCATCTGGACAGGAGAATGGCACAGGTCCCTTCAGTTTTGGGGTGCCAAACCTTCCCAGAGTGAGCTCCAGATGTGAGCAGGGCTCTCCCCCCACATTTGTACCTGTCAGATTTGGGCAGGCACAGTTCATCTTGTTCGGAGCCCTGGATGGATTTCGGTCTGTTCTGGTGGATCCCATCCCCTCCAGGGCTCCCTCTGCTCCAATCCCCTACCGGTGCATTCTCTTCTTACCCACTTCCAGGGCTGCTCTGGGAAGGGGCAGTGGGAGGGGAGAACAGCTCTGAAATCCTCACTGATGAGCCCAAATACCTCAGATTTGTGAAGTTCAGGATAGGTGGAAGGACAGACCTTGATACCCTTGATTGTTTCCCTTATCAGAGTTGATATCAGACAACCCTTGCTGTGTTTTCCATTCTCACAGTGCTGCCTCTCAGAGGGGGTTGGGGCTGGGGATTGGCTGCTCCTCATCCTCTTTTCCCATCGTTTCTTGCACAGGGTGTGTGTTTGAAAGGTGGCCCTTTTGGGTTCAGGGTTTGGGGACAGGTAGAGAAGGAAAGCCCCATTTCCCCAAAGCTGTGACATGGCCACACTCAAACAAAGCAAAACAAGAAGAGCAATCAGTGATGTTTGGGGTTTGCCCCATGTCTGTCACACACAGACACAGGGTGGTGAGCACGGCTGGGGCACTGACAATGGGAATTCATTGACTCGCTGGGGCCGTGTTTTCCTCTTGGTTTGATTTATATGTGATTCCTTTCATTTGCTGCTTTTTTTCTTTTTGTCATCATGGTTGTTGTTTTCCTTTGCTGCCCTGAGGTTCAGGCGTCAGTCCAAGACTTTGTCAGGGATGGAAAGAGGAACTATCTGCTGCTAACTTCAAAAATGTCAGTAATGAGCAAAATCTGTTGTTTAGCCCTGGGGTTTCTGAGCCTTCTCCCGGTCCTGTTTTGGGTGGAAGGCAGCTCTGTCACCCCAGGGAGTGGCTTTGTGCCATTTGTGCTGGGCTCTGCCTGCATCTCCTCTCTGTCCTTCCCTGGTGTTCCTCTCCTGGCTGCTCCACGGTTTCCTTGGAGAGCCCAGAGCAGAGCAGCACCTGGGCAAGGAAGGGAGATCCTGAGTGTGATGGGATCCAAATTCAGAGGCTTTGACCAAAAGGGGGATCTCCACACCGGGCACGAGTCTTCCAGGAGAACTTTGCTGTGGTGAGAGGGCTTTGCCTGCTGGAGAATTTCCTTGGCTGCCTGCAGAAGCAGGATTAATTCGGAAATTTCACTGTTAACTGAATAGATTAGATTTAGGTTCCTCTCTGAGCTGCTGTGGGCTTAGGGATGGGAGCTGGAGAATGTTGGGGTTTATGTGCAGGGGACTGTTTTCATAACTTTGCCTCAGTGTCCCTTGGGGCTGCCTCATGAATGTGGAAAAAGCCCCTCTGTAAAGCAGACTTATAAACCTCCAAATCCCCCCAAGGTCTTTGGCACAGTCTGTTGATTTTTATTTGTGGTTTCATGCTGATTTGGCTTGTTGCTTTTAATCCAGCACATTTTAGTTCAGGTTAGTGTTTGTTGGAGGTTTTGGAGATAGATGAGCTTTTTTTTTTTTGTTTGTTTGCAGGGATTTTTTTTATTTCTGTTTTGTTTTGTTAAAGGCCTTGGCCCAGGTGGATTTTAACTGTGCTGCACTGCAGACTTGAAAGTCTAACTTGCATTCTTAACAGAAGTTGATGCAAACTCTGTCAGATTTCAGCTTTATGGAGGAGCTGGAGATGAGGTGAATTCTGCTCTGGGATGGGGTGAGAGTCTCCAGAGCCCATCCAGAGCTGGGCAGGGATGCTGAGCTGGGCTCCTGCTCTGGGGGCAGTGGGAGCCTCTGTGCTCTGCTGTCACAGAAAGGTCCCTAAAATCCACTGCCCTGGGGTCAGAGAGCGCTCCCAGAGGGAATTCCAGGGGCAAACAGCAGAAATGGGGATCAGCGTGGCTGGGAGAGGAGCTCTGTGTGTTGGGAGTTGTTCCTGATGCTCCAAACTCCTCTCCTGGGCAGGGCACGCAGCAGCTCTGGGGGCTGCAGGGTGGGTGCTGCCCCAGGAAAAGGAGCAATCATTGTTCTGTGCACAGGCAAAACCAACCCAGATCAATGGCACTGAGAGTGCCAGCACAATGCTGAAGGATTTAATTTTGTGGATTATTAAATACCCTCTGGAAAGGAAAATATTAATTGGATTGCAGGCTTGTGAGTGAAGAGCGGAGATGTAGAAGCAGCTGTGGCTTAGGAAAATAATTTTATCTTACAAGGGGCTCGAAGGGGCTCTGGGGGGGCAGGTTTGCCCTCGTGCAGGGGTTGGGGTGAGGATTTCTGCTCTGCCAGGGAGCAGTGAGGACACAATGGAGGTGAAGGGTCTCGTGTGGTGGGAGGGCACAGGAGGAGCCGAGGGTGAGGTCAGAGCTTGTGGAATCCAGGCCTGGGAGAGAGGGAAGGGAAATTCGTGCTGAGCTTGGTGTGTGAGGGAGCAGAGGGGATTCCTTACCCCATAACCACCATGGGCTTGATTCCCTGGGAGTGTCCTGGGCTCTGCCGTAGGAAAAATCAATTTCTGAGCCCTCAGTTCCTCTGGGGGCAAGTCTGACCCAGGAAATTGGCAGCTGCAGCCAGCACTGCTGGAATTGTGCTCCGAGGAAAAGAAAGTGAAGCCTGGGAAGAAAGACAGACAAATAAATGTAGGGGAGCAGGGCAAGCAGCATCATCTCGTTAGCGCCGTGTCAAGGGCAGTGTAAAGGTGACACGGGAGAAGTAATTTTGCTGTCAAAATTATTTAGAGATGTCATTAAAGTGCTTAGGGCTGTCTCTGGTGCTTCAGGGCACAGACACCTGGTTTTCATTTGCACTGCTGTGTGTCCAAACTCGCTGGCCTCGCTCGAGGGGAGCCGTGCTCCTGTGGAGCCTGGTGGCAAAAGGCAAAGGGGGACCAGGAGCAGGATGAGCTCCCTCATAAACTTCCTTAAATTCAAATTATCAACCAGTTCAGGTCTCTGGGATGATGAACTGCTCAGAGTGCCAATCCTGCTTCAGTTATTGGACAGGGAGAGCAGAGAGCAGTTCCCTGCTGGGAACCTGCTGGGAACCAGGGCCAGGAGCAGCCTGGGGTGGTGGAAGGTGTCCCTGCCATGGCAGGGATGGAATTTAAGGTTCCTTCCAAGCCAAACCAGTCTGGGATTTTATGATTGGCCCCAGACTTTGGGAAAGAAATCCCCTCTGGTTTTATTTAATTATTTCTTGGCCAAAATACTACACTTACAAAATCACTTTATTTGCTCTCTATATTTTTCTACCTCACTTGTTTGCTTTTATGGGGTTTGTTTGTTTTTCCTTCCCCCCTCCCCCTATTGTCCTGCCCTGTTCCTCCTATGCCCAGTCTCTTTCCTTTACCTGGAAAATGTTTTGCTGCTCAGGATTCCTTGCCTGGCATCCTCCCTCCCTTCTCCCCTCTGTTGAAATGCATCATCTCCACTTCCCCAGCTGAGGAATTCCCCATTCTCACCGTGTCAGGGCTGCTTTTTCCTGCTAGGACACGCTCAGCTCCCTCCCTGCTGGCAGATGTCACTGGAGAACTCATTACTGTGTCCCAAACTTGTGTTTTCCAGCTGAGGGCAGGGCAAGGCTCTCCTGGATGGTCCAGGAGTGCTGCAGGGTCAGGTGCAGTTTGGAAATAAAGCAGGGCTGAGCTCTCAGCCTGCTGGGGTGGTGCTGCCTCTGCCCACGCTGCATTTCCTTCCTGTTAATTTTGGCTCTTGTTTTATCCGAGCCAGGGAGGACAGGGAGGAAATGACACATTCCCCTGGGTCACAAACACAATCTGATAAAGGGTTTTCTTGTAGCAGTGTCTGAGGGTGAGGAGGGATGAATGGAGGGAATTCCCAAGTGCTGAATGGTTTCTTGCTCATTTATTCTGCCTCTAGTCCATGGGAAAATTGTATCCTTTATTTTATTTTGCACATGGATACAAAGCCACAGGATCTGGGAAGGCCATCAAGGCCAAATTTGCTCTGTTTTTTGATTGGCTGCACAGAAATATTGCTGCACATCAAATCCCTCATTTTCAGGTGTCAGGAAAGCTTCAATCCCTGTGCAGAGCAGAGCAGGTTCTTCACTCTTGTGCATCTGCAGCTGAAACTCAGAGCAGCATTCACCAACAAACCCAATCAGGGGAGGCAGAGTCCCCTGGGGTGACATCCAGGGTGACAAGGGCAATTCCAGAGATCTGGGAATTGGGAAACCTTGAGAGCTTTTGGAGATGGAAGAGCCACCCAGAAACCACAGAAGCTGCAATATTTCTGGTGACAGAGCTGCAGATAGGTTCTGTGCTTGCTCAGAGCTGGTGCCCAGTTCAGGCTGGGATTGATCTCAGCAGCAGCTCTGGGATTTTAAAGGACTTGAGGTCAGCTGGGCCTCTAAATCCCCACAGCTCCTCGGTGGGGAGCTCACCCCAGTTCCCTTTGAAGAGCCAGAGCTCCTGCCTGGCTGTGCTGTGCTGGTTTGTGTTTATCAGAGCCCTGGGGCAGCTCCTGCTGGGCCTCCCGTGCCCATCCCTGCCCACCCAGAGCTCCCCAGTGACCCCAGCCCTGCCTTCCATCCCGGATGGATGGGAGAGGTGCCACGGCTCCGGGAGCTGCTGCTGCTGGGTTGCCAGGGCAACCAGAGATGGCCCCTGAAGACAGGAAAGGGCAAACATTCCTTTCTGCTCCAGTCTGGAGCATCAGTGATTGAATGAGATTAGATGGAATTAGATAATCCTGAAATTCACAGTGATTTGACGCCAGACCTTTATTAAATAAGTAAAAGTACCAGCCCTTATAATAAAAATGAATTCTTTGAGATCAATAACTTTCCCCACTGCTCGTCACAGCCGTGATTCTTGAGGTCTTTTTTTCTGTGGCACGGGGTGAACCACACAAACCTGCCTTTTTTAATTTTATTTTTTTTCCTCTCCCAGAGGGGACAATAATATCAATTCCTGTTTTATTTCTCCCTTGTGATTCACCCACTTAACCCTGAAGTACCCTTGCACTGCGAGGTTCTTGAGGGATGATTCAGTGCACTGGAATTTACAGCTCTGGGGTTACTTAAACATTGCACAGCATTGCTCTCAGGTATTGCAATGTTCTAAAGAAAATGAAAATACACAAAAATATGCCCTGAATGGCTGGGTAGGTTTTTGTTCCTTGTGTGTTCAAACTCTTGGGATCTCATCCATGCCTGGCTGTTCCCACTCAGCTGCAGAGGGGCTGATAACATCGTGTTCACATCTCCAGTAAAGGTGGGTTCAGACAGGAGCACAGGCTGGACTTTGATCACAACCAGCCAGGATTTACATCACTCCAACTCCACTGGCTTCGTTTTCATCTTCAGGCTGGCAGGGCTGGCATCCAAACCCACTGTACACCCAGCAGAGCAGGGAAATTTGGGGTGTTTGGCCCTCAAATTCTGGTTTTCTCAGGCTGTGTTGGCCCTTGGAGCAGAGGGTTGGTTTGTTCAGACAGGATTTTTGTGGTGCAGCCCCAGACACCCCTGCTGAGGGTGGTGCAGGCACAGTGGACAGTTCACAGCCTCACAGCAGAGCCTGGCTGCTCCTCTGCAGAGTGCTTTTAATTCTGAATTAAAATCTAATTCATGTTCTAATCCCTGCATTAGCAGTGTGATTTCTTAAATCATCTTTGGCTTGAAATTCATGAGCTGCTCCTGCAGGTCTGGATCTGGGCTTGTTTGTATCAGCAATGTGGATCTGGGTTTTTTCCTTTTTTGAAGTCTCACCTTGCTGTGATGGATTTCTCAGGAATAAGTTCAGTTAAGAGTAATTCCATCAGGCTGGGGAGCATTTCTGTCCCCTGGCGTGTGCAGAGGGCAGAAATCATCCTTGCTTTGGGAGGATTTAGTCGTGCCTTTGATGTGTGTGCTGTTGTCTTTAAATCGCTGTAGGACCTGCAGAAAGTGTGTTTAAGGGATATTGGAAATGATGGGCTCTGAGTCGCTGTGCTTTTCCTTCAGCTGCAAAACTTCCATCCTGAGAGTCACTCTGGGTTGTGGTGGGACTCCTCCAACCCCTGCACTGCTTTTCATGGCAAACTCTGGAAAAAGGAGTGAAAATTCCCTTTTTCCCCCCCATATCTTAAGGAAACACTGACATGGAGCAAAGTGAGAGAGAGGGAAGGGCAGAGGAGGCTGAAAAATGGGTGAGAGTGAAAAATGGGTGAGAGTGGGGAGTGTTCAGAGCAAATTGATCTGTGCTGGGAATGACCCCACGCTCACCAGGAGAACAGGACAAGGTGTTCATTTATAGGATCCTGGATTGGTTCAGTTGGAAGGGACCTTAAAGCCCTGAAATCTCATCCCACCTTCCCCAGCCCAGGCTGCTGGGAGGGTCCAGGCAGGCAGAATTCTCCCTTGCAGGGCTCTGGTTGCACATTCAGAAAGTTGTGTGGTGTCAGAGCAAACAGCTCGCAGAAATCCAAGCACATTACACCGGTGCTATTGTCTCAGCAAAAAGAGATGTATTGGTTTAACATCTTTTCCATTAACAAGCTTTAATTTGCATAAATTATATCACCCTCTGTTAATTTATTATTACCTGTTCGGTTTCCTCTATTTCATTGTTTCTCCTGGGGGTTATAAAATTACTTGGATTATTCTGCTTAAGCTTTTTAAAATACAGTCACAGTGCTGTGTTTTCCCATTTACCTTGTATTTCCTCATTGTTCTGAGGCTCATTAAAAATCTGAGGGAAGTGTCTCAAGAACTTCCCTGGATAAGGATTCTGGAAGTCTTTGAGAGCACCTTACCCAAATTTGCTGATCTAAACCCATATCACTTTGGAAGTTTCTGTTTGGACACCTCCTAATTCACTGCTGGAATGAAAACTATTTCATGTCCATGCTGTGTCTGATCTGGCTTTTTCTCCCGGTGCAGAAACAAAATATTTACTGAATATTTAAATTTTTTCCTTATTTCTGATGGTTCTGTCATTGCCATCTATCAATGGGCTGAAGCCTCTGTGACCTCCTGTCCCCAACGAGCCAGGTTGGAGCTCTCCAATGAATGAAGGATTGATTAAAGTCACACATGCAATTATTGGAGATTAAAATCTTCCTGATGGGTGGGGAAGGACAGGCCCTTCCCCTGCAGGCCCTTCCCCTGATGTGCTGAAATGTCCCAAACGAGGAAATCAAATGGCTGAATTAGGAACTCATCAGAGGCCAGCAGGGTTGTGTAACACAGGCTGCATTATCCTGTCAGTTTGTATTGTACATTGGGAGCAACAACAACAATCACATTTTGGAATTTAGAGTAACCTGGAGGGGGAAAATAAACAGTGTTTATCTAAAAAACAGTGTTAAAAATACACAGCTGAGAGGGAGAGAGGATTTGTACCTGGCAGTAATCAGTGCCCATGTACCCCACTCCTTGGGCTCTGCTTTGTGTCCTGGTGGGATTTCTGCCTTCCCCCTGCTCAGAGCTGCTTTGGGCTGTGCCAGGCTGGGATCCCAGCGTGTCCTACCCGGGCTGCAGCTCCTGCAGCATCCTCAGCCTCCCTTGCTGTTTGCCCCAGTGTCCGTGCAGGGCTGTGGGACATCTGAACCCCCATTTGCAGCAGGAATCAGAATTCCTGCCCTGCTCCCTCCCACCCCTCAGGGCTCTGCCCGGAGGAGCCTCCCCAGCACTGCTGGCACCGAGGGCTGTGCGTGTGAGCCCTGCCTGGCACGGAGCAGCTCGCTGGGCCCGGGCTGTGAGAGCTGCCCAGTGCTGAGGGAGAGGCAGGGAGGGAGAGAGAACCTAGAGAACCTTCCCTGAGAGCCTGCTGGATGGTGGAGAAGAGAGAACCTTCCCTCCAAACCTCCCTGGATGGTGGAGAAGAGAGAACCTTCCCCTTGAGCCTCCCTGGATGTTCTGGCAGTGTGGGGAGAGAGAGAACCTTCCCTGAGAGCCTGCCTGGATGGTGGAGAAGAGAGAACCTTCCCTCCAAACCTCCCTGGATATTTTGGCTTCCTTCCAAGTCTCCCTGGATGTTCTGGCAGTGTGGAGAGGAGAGAACCTTCTCTGCGAGGCTCCTGGGATGGTGGAGAAGTGAGAACTTTCCTTCCAAACCTCCCTGGATGTTTTGGCTTCCCTCTGAGTCTCCCTGGATGGTGGAGAAGAGAGAACCTTCCCTCCAAACCTCTCTGGATATTTTGGGTTCCTGCTGAGTCTCCATGGATGTTCTGGCAGTGTAGAGAGAACCTCCCCCCAAACCTCCCGGGATGTTCTGGTTTCTCCTGGAGCCTCCTGGGATGTTCTGGTTTCCTCCCTGGATGTTCTGGTTTCCTCCCTGGATGTTGTGGTGTCCCTCCAAACCTCCCTGGATGTTCAGGTTTCCCCGTGAGCCCCCGGGCTGTTCTGTTCTGCTCAGTTCACTCTGTCAGGGCTGCCCTGGCTCAGGGATGTGCCTGGCACTCAGCTGTGCTTCCCTCCTCTGGCTGAGGTGCAGCTCTGCTGATCCCTTCCCTCCTCCGTGTCCCAGCTGCCCTCCTGGGCTGGGGAAACAACACCTGGGAAGCCGTGGGGGCTGAATTCCCTTCCACCTCAGTTCCACCCTGGTGGCCTTTGTGAAAGAATCCGCAGTTATTATTGGTTTAACTTGTGTTTTTAAATACTGCTCTTGACTTTTGTTTACCTTCCCGACTTTAAATGTGATTTCAGAGGGGATTTTTCCTGGAGTTCCAGCTGGCACCCGGTGTCCAAACAAAGCCAGGGCTCTGCCTGCTGTGGCTTTGCTCCTGCAGTGTTTGGGAAGGGCTCACCTGCCTCAGCACAGGCCCAGGGAGATCCAGCTGAGCCTCTGGAAAGGTCTGCAGGGATTTGTCCACCTGATCCCTGTTTATTTGAATGGGGCATTTACGTCTCAGGAGCTGTCTCAGTCCTGGTCTGGTGTCTCCAGAACTGATGGGTGGAAGAGTTGGACTGTGATTTGATTTAACCCTTCCTGTGGCTGTTTCTCCATGGGAATTTGGGGTTGTGCTGGGTTTGCCTGTGCAGAGATTGCCCTGTGGGGTTCAGGGGATGTGGGGAGACAAAGAGGGATGGCACTAAAGGCAATCTTACCTTTGATACATTGCAGCTGTGAATTGTCCAGGAGTGGGAACGGCCCTGCCCTCCCAGCTGGGTGTGATAAATACTGAGTGAGCTGGGAGGGGGCTCAGGTGGAGTTAGTTGGAGTTAGTTGGAGTTAATTGGAGTTAATTGGAGTTAATTGGAGTTAATTGGAGTTAGTTCAGTTCAGTTGGAGGCTGCTGGCTGTGCTGTGAGGAGGAAGGGACAGAAAGGATGGGATGCTGTACATAGGACAGGTGGCCATGACAGGGACAGAAAGGAGAGAGCTGGAACTGCAGAAGGAAGAGAAAAGATTGTGGAGAAGGAGCTGGAGCTGCCCCGTGGGATTGGCAAAGAGAAAAGGTACAGGAGACTTTTAGATAACAAGGGGCTGATACTTAAATCCTTCTGATGTTTTTACTGAAGCACTTTGAGTGCAGGGTCTGTCTTGATGAGGACCCCAAGGGATATTTTGCTGTGCTCTGATGTTTATATTTTACTTTAGCTTTGAGCTGGAGTGAGGGAAATCTAGAGAAAGATTCCTGGAGCAGGATTTGTCCTGAGCTGGGCACAGGAATTCCAGGACTCCTCCTTGACCTTCCCAGCAGGATCACCTTGGGGCTGGGTGTGAGCAGGGGAAAACCAAAGGTGTGGGGTGGCAGTGGGCACTCCTGCAGGAGGAGGAGGCGATGGAAAACGTGCCCAGGGTGGGATTTCACTTTCCCTTCCCCAGCCTCCTCCAGTGCAGGTGCTCCCAGGGTGACCCAGAGCTGCTTAGCAGAGCACAAGAGGATCAGGAGGCCTCGGAGGAGTCCGTGTCTGCTGAGCTGCAGGGGGGGAATTAGGATTGGCAGGGTGTAATTGGCAGAGCTTGTGTTTGGCCGGGATTTTTTTTTGTTTAAACAGGCCTGGAAAATCAGCAAGTAAATAATAAATTTGGGACTCAGCAAGTAAATAATAAATTGGGGCTCAGTGCAGCGTGGAAGGGGGAGGAGTGCCACCTGTGGGCTCACAGCTCCCTTCCTGGGCAGGCTCAGCTCAGGTGCATTTCACCTCAATTTATCCAGAATTCCCATCCAGGGACTTTCCAAGCCCAGCTCAGCATCATTCCAGCACGGGAGGGAGCCCCAGCCTGGGGTGATTTACCCATGCAGGAGAAACCCAGAGTGTCCACACTGAAAACTCTGTGGGTTTAGTTGGGTTTTGGGTGTGCTGTGTTTTAAAGCAGGACATGGTAGCTGCAGAATGGCCACCAGCAAAATCCAATTCTGCAGCGAGTTTTGTTTTAAAAATTGAGAAAAAAACCTACAAGACTCACAAATAGTGGTGGGCACAGTGTGTTCATGCGGGTTTGTGTGCAGCAGACTGAGGGCTGGGGGGCTCTGGGGTGAAGGAGCAGCTGGAATTCCTTTGGGAGCTGCTGGAATTCCTTTGGGAGCTGCAGGAGTCCCTCCAGGAGCAGCTGGAATTCCTTTGGGAGCTGCAGGGGTCTCTCCAGGAGCAGCTGGAATTCCTTCAGGAGCTGCAGGACTCCCTCCAGGAGCAGGAATTCCTTTGGGAGCAGCTGGAATTCCTTTGGGAGCTGCAGGAGTCCCTCCAGGAGCTGCTGGAGATCCTTTGGGAGCAGCTGGAATTCCTTCAGGAGCTGCAGGGGTCCCTCCAGGAGCTGCTGGAATTCCTTCGGGAGCAGCTGGAATTCTATGGGAGCTGCAGGAATTCCTTCAGGAGCTGCAGGGGTCCCTCCAGGAGCTGGAATTCCTTTGGGAGCAGCTGGAATTCCTTTGGGAGCAGCTGGAATTCTATGGGAGCTGCAGGAGTCCCTCCAGGAGCTGCCCTGCTGTGTTGTGGCCCTGCTGTGTTGTGGCCCTGCTGGCTGGAGGCTCTGTCCATGGTGTCCGTGCTGCTGGAAGCCCCCTCAGCCCCCCTGGCCCAGCTCTGCTTCCCACCCTGGGGAATTCCTCAGAGCCTGAGAGGGGAGAGAACATTTCCAGATAAAATGTTCCACCTTCAACACTTCCTCTGTGTTTTACTCCAATTAACTTTGGTTCTGGTTTTCATATGAGATCAGGGGTTTTTTTTCACCTTCTCAGAAAACTCTTCCCTCTGGCATTGCTGCTGCTTCTTTCTTCCCTTCCAGCTTCTTGTTTTTCATTCTTTTGATGAATTATTTACCTCTCTTGTGTTGTGTTTTTTTTCTATTCTCTTTGTGTTTACCTTCAAAACACAACTCCCAACAGTCCCCACATCCTCCCATGCTCCTTGGGAAGCCACTGTATTTATTGGTCATTCATTTCCCAGTGTTATTTATAAATGTAAATGTTGTAAATCCTGTGGTGTCACCTGGTGGTGCTCCCAAGGTGCTGATCCAGCTGGGAGTGTGTTCCTGGTGTTCTTTGGAGTCCAAGGATTTATCCTTTGCACAGCTGGGAGTGTGTTCTGGTGTTTTTTGGTGTACAGGATTTATCCTTTGGAGCTGTGTTTGTGTTCCTGGTGTTTTTTGGACTCCCAAGGATTTATCCTTTGCACAGCTGGGAGTGTGTTCCTGGTGTTTTTTGGAGTACATCCTTTGCACAGCTGGGAGTGTGTTCTTGGTGTTTTTGGACTCCAAGGATTTATCCTTTGCAGCTGGGAGTGTGTTCTGGTGTTTTTTGGTGTACAGGATTTATCCTTTGCACAGCTGGGAGTGTGTTCTGGTGTTTTTTGGAGTCCAGGATTTATCCTTTGCACAGCTGGGAGTGTGTTCTGGTGTTTTTTGGACTCCAAGGATTTATCCTTTGCACTAGGTGTGTGTTCTGGTGTTTTTTGGACTCCACGGATTTATCCTTTGCAGCTGGGTGTGTGTTCTGGTGTTTTTGCAGCTGGTTGTGTGTTCTGGTGTTTTTTGGACTCCAAGGATTTATCCTTTGCAGCTGGGAGTGTGTTCTGGTGTTTTCTGGAGTCCAGGATTTCTCCTTTGCACAGCTGGGTTTGTGTTCTGGTGTTTTTTGGAGTCCAGGATTTATCCTTTGCACAGCTGGGAGTGTGTTCTGGTGTTTTTTGGCATACAGGATTTATCCTTTGCACTAGGAGTGTGTTCTGGTGTTTTCTGGACTCCAAGGATTTCTCCTTTGCACCAGGTGTGTGTTCTGGTGGTTTTTGGAGTCCAGGGGTACTGCTCATGAATTCACTCCGTGCTGCAGCTGGGAACACGTTCCCAAACTCCAAGGAGAGTTGTTCAGGATCAGTTAATTTTTTATTGGATTTGAGTCAGGCTCCATGGGCTGAGCCCCTCACCGGGGCTGGCTGCAGATAATTGACTTTTCTCTTCTGGGGCCTCCCTCCATCACATTCACCTGAGAAACCTCCCTGGCTCTGCCTCTCCCAGGCCTCTGTCCCTCGCAGGCTCAGCCATCAGGAGGAATTAAATTAAACCAAATTAAACATCCCCTCCTCAGCCCTGGGGCTGTTTAACCCCTCATGCACACAAAACCCCAGAATAACTCAGCTCTGGAGGTGCTGCAGCCCGGAGCATTCCCCGTTCTGGGCTGAGCCCAGAAGGTGCTCCAGGCTCTGTGTGAGTGATTCCCTCATTCCTGGGGCTGGGATGTGCTCTGGAGCTGCTGCTCTGCCTCCCTGGGGGTGCCAGGGCACAGCAATTCTGCCCACAGATCACACCAGGGCACTCAGCATTCCTGGAAACCTCCCTGACTCCTCCTCCTCCTCCTTTTCCCTCCAAAATAACGGGATCAGGGTGTCCCCAAGGCTGTGCTGAGCAGGGGGTGCTGCCAGCCCAGCTCTGCCCTCTGTCCCCAGCCCCTTCCCCTGCTCGTGGCTGCCTGATCCTGGGGCTGAATCTCTTAAAACAATTTATTCCTGTTATTCTGTGGAATTCCTGGGTCTGGCACCAAGGTTTGCTTCCAGCTGCCTCCTCTCTGTGTAGTCAGGGTAAGAATAAAAACCCCAAACCCTCCAGTTGTGCCTGGAGCCCTTTGCCATCCATCAGCCAGGGGTCACAGGAGCTGCAGCTCGTGTGCTCAGGCCTCGAAACCTGCAGGAAATCAGTCTTTGTTACACGTGAAATAAAGCAGTCTGTGGGGAAAATAACCATAAATGTTCATTATTTGTACAGGAAAATCAATTTGTAGGCCAATTGACCAAATAAAGTAATACAATTTGCTGGGAAATCCCCCAGGTGTGGCAGGCAAATCACAGAGCAGGGATGGAGGCTGAGGTTTGGATAGGGAATGTGGGACTGGGGTTGGGATAGGGAATGTGGGACTGGGGTTGGGATAGGGAATGTGGGGTGGGAGGGATGTGGGACTGGGGTTTGGATAGGGAATGTGGGGTGGGAGAGATGTGGGACTGAATTTTGGATAGGGAATGTGGGGTGGGAGAGATCAGGGACTGGGGTTTGGATAGGGAATGTGGGGTGGGAGAGATGTGGGACTGGGGTTTGGATAGGGAATGTGGGGTGGGAGAGATGTGGGACTGAATTTTGGATAGGGAATGTGGGGTGGGAGAGGTGTGGGACTGAATTTTGGATAGGGAATGTGGGACTCAGGTTTGTGTGGGGAATGTGGGGTGGGAGGGACACGAGGCTGAGAAAAGGAGCAGAACTGCAGAAAAGGGTACAGCCCATGGGGGAGAGGTGCCAGGGAAAGAGGGACAGGGGAAAATGGGGTTTTTTGGGTGGTTTTGCATCATTCTGTGTGTGTTATACTGAGGAAGGTGCTGTGGGGAGGGGATGGCAGGACAGGGGGACAGGGACAGCCCTGGGAGTGAGGCAGGGACAGCCCTGAGAGTGAGGCAGGGACAGGGACATCCCTGAGAGTGAGGAAGGGGCAGGGACAGCCCTGGGAGTGAGGCAGGGACAGGGGGACAGGGATGTCCCTGAGGGCTGAGGCAGGACAGAGGGACAGGGACAGCCCTGGGAGTGAGGAAGGGATAGGGGGACAGGGATGTCCCTGAGGGCTGAGGCAGGACAGAGGGACAGGGACAGCCCTGGGAGTGAGGAAGGGACAGGGACAGCCCTGAGAGTGAGGAAGGGACAGGGACAGCCCTGGGAGTGAGGAAGGGACATCCCTGAGAGTGAGGAAGGGACAGGGACAGCCCTGGGAGCTGCTCTCCCATTTTTCTGCTGCTCCAGAGGTGCAGCAGCCAGGGGTGGGAAGAGAAGGGGACATGTCTGAAAACATCCCCACACCCTTTGCTCCTTCTCCTCACCTGAGAGGTGGAGCAGGCAATGAAAGAAAAAAGGGGGAAATCCGTAAGTTTTGCCTTTGTTTAGGAGACAGCAACAGCGTTCCTCTCTCAGCTGGTGTGAGCTGACTTTGCTCCACCAGAACTGACTTACATTGCCTGAGGACCCGGCTTCACATCTCTGCTTCCTTTGCAACCCCGGGCTGAAAGGGACAGAGGCATTTGATGTGGGAACAGACACAGAAAACAGAGCAGGACACTTCTCAGCCTTCCTCCAAAGAGGTTTTGAGAACAGGTAGCTCCAAAGGCCTGATGGATTTTCTGTCTTAGATCTACCTCCCTTCAAAGCCTGGAAATTCCAATTGGCTTTTCCCAGAAAAGCGTGGCTCTTGCTCTATTAACAAATTATCCTGTGGGCTTTATAACTCACTGAGAGATTCTAAATGGGAAATGTTCCCTTCTGTTCCCAGATCTTGTTCATCTGTTTCTTCAGGGCTTCACCAAACCACGTTGTTAATATTGATGGGAAGAGCTGCAGTTTCCCTTGTGGGCAGCTTTCCTTTGGGTTAAAACTTCCATCTTTTCTTCAGTTGCAGCAGGACCCAATTTCTCTGCCTCCACACATCATCCTCTGCCCCAAGGAGCTGCCAACATTCCTGGGATAAACCCCATGGACAGGATGAGGGACAGGGACAGGGCAGGGATGTGCTGGTGGTGGCTTCTGTAGCAGGAGCACGAGGAGGTCGAGGGAGTTGTTTGGGATTACTCAGGGAAGTTGTGCTCAAAAGTGAATTTCTTCTCTGGTGCACTTAGAGATAAAACACCCCAAACCCGAGGTGGGCTCTGAACCAGCCCAGCCCATCACTGGAGGGGCTCTGTGCAGCCTCTGGGGACAGCTGTGCCCCGATTCCAGCTGTGGGACCTGCCTGCCTGTGCCCCATTTCTTTGCTTTCTTCCTCCTCGAGTCACTGCCAGGCCTGTAAAGCCCTTCCATGGGTCTGTGACAGTCCCCAAAGCCTGGCAGAGCTTTCCTGGTCTGTCTTGCCTTCATTTCTGCCTGACCATTGTGCTCCTCTGTCAGCATCCCTGCCCTGCAGACCCTGACTGGCTTTCCCTGGAGTTCTGCCTTTTGCCAGGTTCATTTGGAAAGCTGAAATCAGTTTGTTGTTATTTTATTTTTTCCAGAGAAGTTATTATTTAATAATTGCTGGGTGTTCCCTGCTGCTCCCCCTTGCTTTGGGCTATCCCTGCAGTGCTGGGACAGCCCCAGTGTGACCCTGGTGTCCCTGGGAGGGGGTGGTGGAGGATGAACCTGTCAGTGGCCAGGTGACCGTGCTGGCAGCAGGGGAGGGGACGCCTTGGGGACTCTTTTATTCATGTGTGGATGACTAAACCTGGAGGAGGTGGGATGAGAGCCTGGCCACCTCCTCCTGGCTGCAGATCCTGGTGAGCCCAGGGCTGGATTTGCTACTGGAACGCTGGGGCTGGGAGCAGGCTGGGCTAATGAAGGCCCAGGGGACAGGGCAGGATTATCCTGGAAGGCAACCTGACCCTCTCCGAGGTGTTTACACTAATCACAGCTGAAGGTAAATGCAAACTCTGCCAGTTATTCTGCAGGGGGATGTGTGGTCCCCACTGCTGGGTAATGTCCCTAATTAAAGCCATTCCGCCAGGTTTATTATTTGGAGAAGCAAAAGAAAAATATCCCAGCCTCTCCAAACCTCCCCCTTTCCTTTTCCCTATCTTTATTATCAATAAAAAGGGAGAGAAAATGCTGTCTGGGCTTGAGGATTTCCTTCACATATGGAAGAGATTTAGAGTTCTCCTGCTCGCAGCCCTGGCAGCTCACAGACCTCCCCCCAGCATTCCCTGTCTGCTCCCTCTGTTCCCCAGCTTTACCTAGGGAGAAGGAATGCACAGGCTAGGTTTTTTTAATCCAACAGTACTTATTTTGGAGGGTTGAATCACCTTGCACAGAGCTTTGATATTTTGAGGTGGGAGCAAATTCTTGGGGTGTTTGTGCCTTTTTTGTGGCTTGGCTGCCCGGTGTCCCCAGGGATGCACCTGCTGCTCTGCTGGGGTCAGTTCCCACTGGGATCAGCTGTCCAGGCTTTCACTGGGCTAAACCCTCTTTCATCTGCATTGTTATTATTATTATTATTTTGTGTTCCGTGGAGCTCTTTTTGCCTCGCAGCTCTCAGTGGCTCCCCAGGGGCTGTCCCAGGCTGGGCTCTGCCCTTCCCTGGCTGGGGTCGGTGTCAGCCCAGGGCGTTCAGCTGCTGCAGCAGCTCCCTTCCCTTCCCTTCCCTTCCCCTTCCCCTTCCCCTTCCCCTTCCCCTTCCCTTCCCTTCCCCTTCCCTTCCCCTTCCCCTTCCCCTTCCCCTTCCCCTTCCCCTTCCCTTCCTTCCCCTTCCCTTCCCCTTCCCCTTCCCTTCCCTTCCCTTCCCTTCCCTTCCCTTCCCTTCCCTTCCCTTCCCTTCCCTTCCCTTCCTCGAGCTCTCCCAGTTGTGCAACTCCCTGGATTTTGGGATCCCTGCCTGGGAGGGCTTGGATGGAGAAGGATTTGATTTTGGAACTCGTCTGACCCTGCTCAGCCACACCGAGAGGAATTTCCCGTTTCTGCAGAAGGGAAGAAAAATCCCCAGTGTTTCCCATCCTTGTGCTGCTCCTTTCCTCTCACACAGATGAGGCTTCCAGACTTCTCCACTCCCAGGACCTGCTGCTGTTCCCAAGTTCTTGGTTTGGTTTGGTATTTTTTTGTTTTTTAATTGCAGCTGCATCTCTGGACTGGGGTAACTTTAAATAATGCAATTTTTCCCAGGGAAAGGAAATATTCCTGGCTGTGATTTTTTTTTTTTAAACAAAGCCACCCCCCACCCTGACAATACTTTTGAGAGGCAATGAAAACAATTAATGGTGAAAACAATTAATGGTGTCCAAAGACCCTGGGAGGGTGGGGTGTAGGGGAATATGAGGTTATGGACTCCCAACTCCAGCTGTGCTTTGTCAGCCTCAAGCAGAACCCACCAAATGAATCTTTAATGAGGGGTGAAGGGAGGGGACCCTGGAACACGAGGCTGTTCCGTGGTGCTCTCAGCACTCAGCCCTTGCAGAGCCTCTGGAGGATTGTGGAGATGTTTGGTTACCTTAATTAAAGAGAGGAAAATGTTCTGCTCCCCATCCTGGGGGAATCCTGGAGTTGGGAGAGGAGGATACAACCCTGAGGGGTTCCCTGAGCTGAGTCAGTGCTGGGAAACACCTTTGGCTCCCCTCAGCCTTTGAGGAGTTGTTGGAGGCTTCCAGGGCCATATTTGTGCATCACCACCTGCCCTGTTCCACCCAGGTGTGTCTGGGGAGCAGCTCCTCCCCGGGGGGCTGCTGGGTCTGTTCTGGAGAGGTTTTTGTGCTTGCAGCTCCTCCAAATCCATGGCAAAAGAATTGATTTTGGAGCAGGTTCTGGGCCGGGCTTCTGGCCACCTTTGTGCTTAATTTGAAAGTGATGTGTGTGTGCTGGTGGATTCCTCTAAACAGATTAGGGACGTGCAATTGATTCCAAACCGGCTATAGATGAATATAAAAGGCAAAATTGATTGGCTCAGTCTGTTTTAATTTTCTGGGGATGGAGGGACGTGGTAAATAAATAAATGAAACATGCCCCAAACCTGAGGGTAAAATCATGAAGCAAAACAGGACTTGGAAAATTGCATTGTTAGGGCTGAAATTTTGGGATTGACGAGGAACCTCCCTGGATCTTCTCCCCTTTTGGCTGAGTTTGCTCCTGTTCCTGAGCTGGCTTTGGGCACCTGGGGCACAGAGGGCTGGAAAAGCACCTCGAGCACAAAAAGTATTTGAGGGCAGGAGATGCACAGTCCCTAAAGTTCATGTTTTTCCCCCATTTGATGCCATTTTTGGCCCGGTGCTGCCCTCTCCCCTGGGTTCCTGCTGCTCTTGGCTGGGCCCTGAGCTCAGGGGGAAACTTTGGTGGCTCCTGGGGGTGATGCCTTCCAGATGGGTTTAACTCGTTATCACAGCGATTGGGGCTGCCCTTAACCAGCACAACTGGAATTTATTGACAGAGGTAAACAAGTTTTTGTTTGGGATTTGTGGAAAGTTCTTAATTTGTTTAATTAAAAAAGCATGGGCTGTGCTATCGGTGCTGCTCCCCTGCAGAGAGCCTGAGCGGCTTTCCCAGGGCTTCTGCCTTTGGCCAGGTTTATTTGGAAAGTTGAAATCAGATTTTTTTTAAAGAAGCTGTTGTTATTTAGGTGTTCTGTGCATTTACTGGCCCGTTTCACTCACCTTTCTCTATCCAGAGAACAGAGCTGTGGCCTCACTTCCCCTCACTGGGGTTCCTGTCCCAGTTTTGTGATTTTTTTTTGGCTGAAATTACAGATTCTGTGGGGCAGGGGCACTGCAGCCTCCCTGGTTCCAGGGTGTTCTCCCTGCTGCTGGCACAGGCAGGTGTCCTTTACTGCCCTGCACCGTGACCTCCCTGGGCAAAGCTTTAACTGAGTGGTGAATGGAAATATTTGATGGGAGATGTTCTGGAGGCAGAGGTTGGTGCCTCATTCTGCTGCCCCTTCCTTTCCTCTCGGTGGGGATGAGATGCAGGCTGGGATGAAGGGCTGGAAGTGCATGGCTTGGCCAGAACTGGAAAAAAAATCAGAATTAGAAGTATCTGTGCTGGAAAGTTCTTTGTAAAGTTTGACCAGAACAAAGCGTGAGCCGTGCAGGGTCTGACAGCTTTGGCTCATCAAAAAGAGCTTTTTGACAGAGATAAACAAGTTTTTGTTTGGTATTTATGGAAATACCGAGATTCCTCACCAAATCCTTGTTTTCTTCTCTTTCCCTCTCTCCCCGTCCCCATTCCAAACCCATCCCAGAACCGGGGCCGGCTGGCAGAGAAGAGAACAATCCCCCTGCCCCCCAGCAGGGTCCCCAAGAAAGAGCTGAGCTCCATCTTCTCCCACAGCGAGGACAGCCAGGAGAGCGACAAGAGCAATGGGCAGCACCCCGAAGTGAAGCAGGAGGAGGATCTGCACATCAGTATCATGAAAAGAAGGTACAGGCCCTGCTGGGCTGGGGCAGAGCCACAGAAACCTGGGCAGAGCCTTGGGGACACTGAAATCACCCTGCAGATGTCACAGGGCAGCTCACAAAGGGATTTTTCACCTGTTTGGGCTGGGGTTTGCACCCCAAACTCAGGCTCAGGGTTTGCAGGTGATCTCTTGGGTCTCACTCTCTGTCCAGGGCTCTGTGCCCAAGGAGTTGCATGAGTAAAAAATCATCTGTGGGAAGTGCAGAGGTGTGGGAACCCCAAATCCTTCTGCTTCCAGCTGTGCTCAAATTCTGTGTAATTCAAATTGGGGAATGCAGTGTTGGGGAGCAGAGTTTGGGAAGGGCTGGCAGCAAGGTGTGTGTGGGGTTTTCTGTTTGATTGCAAGTGCCAGAGCATCCTGAGAGCCTCCAGGAGCCAGGGAGGAGGAACTGCCTGGTTTTGATCTGGTTTTGATCCTGTTTTCCTCAGTGCCACAAACATTCATCCTGGAATTGTGCAGAGTTAGAGGAGAAGGGATTGTCTTGAGTGAGGTCCTGGTAACCCTGGGAGTGCCCTCAATATTCAGCTGCAAAATTCCAGGTGCTCTCACCCCTCTGAAAAACCAGGGATTTCACAAAATCCATAACCCCAGGAGCACGAGGCCCTGAAGGCACCCAGTGCACTCCTCAGGGTTGTCCCCTCACCGTGATGCACAGCAGGGCTCAGATCCTGAGACAAGCCCTATAAAACCAGAGCAGGGAGAGCTGAAGGGCTGTAATTGCTTTTCTGGTGTTTTATGTGCTCCGTGCCTGGCAGCAGAGGAGCTGTTCCCCTTCCCTCCGACAGATGCTGGCACCCTCAGCAGCTCAGAGCAGGGAGACAAAAGAGCAACCAGCTCCTGCCATAAACCTGCTGTAATTAAAGCCTGGCTTTATCACTGCAGCTGTCCAGCAGCCTGGAAATGGAAAGGTGTTTTGGGAATGCACCTGGGCTGCTCAGGAGCCACCCAGCACAGGGAACCCTCCCAGGCAGTTTTGGTGAGCTCCTCCTGCCCCCCTAATGAGGCTTTTCATGCTGCACAATTACAGTGCTTGATTGGCTCATTAGGAGGGAGAACAACACGATAAGAGCGTCATTGATAATGCTGGGCCCCCCCAAACACAAAGTGCTCTTATCTTAAATCTTTAATTACTGTAATTGCTTTGCCTTGTTTATTAGGAAATGAAGGAAAAATGGTTGGCAGCTCTCAGGCAGGGATCCCCAGCTCGCTGTGCTCTCCAGCAATCTCCATCAGGTTGTCTGGAGCTCTCTGGGTGAAGCTTCATCTCCTTTGGGGGGAGCAGGATTCTCCCAGCTGGGTTAAATCCTTTCCTGGGAGCTGGGCTGCAGTGTGGGGGGAAAAGCTGGGCAGGAGGAGCAGGCAGAATTCCTGTGAGTGCAGGAATAAGGGGAAAAAAACAGGAATAAGGGAAGAAAACAGGAATTCAGTGCTCAGTGCCCTGCAGGGAACATCTGCTGTTCCCCCCCAGCATTCCCAGGCATTTCATCCCTCAGACAGAGATCCACTGAGGGGGGCACTGGGCACTTCAGCTGCTCCAGAGCCTCCAGTGGGGAGCAGCCTGTCCCCCTCCTGCTGGCCTGGGGGTGGCTGGGATGGCCCTGGGGACAGCAGCAGCAGCCTGTCCCCCTCCTGCTGGCCTGGGGGTGGTGGCAGTGGCAGCAGGGACAGGCTGGGGTGGCCAGAGTGTCTCTGGGGACAGCAGGAGCAGCCTGTCCCATTCCTGGTGGCCCTGGTACTGGTGGCAGTGGCAGCAGGGACAGGCCAGGTTGGCCCTGGGGACAGCAGGAGCAGCCTGTCCCCCTCCTGCTGGCCCTGGTACTGGTGGCAATGGCAGCAGGGACAGGCCGGAGTGGCCCTGGGGACAGCAGCAGCAGCACAAAGGTGCCACAGCCCAGACAGGCCAGCTGGGCCCTGCAGGGACCGTGCCCCATCTGCTGCTGCCTTAATTCACCTGCTGTGCCTCCCCCCGGGGCTGGGGCTGTGCTGGCCCCCCCTGGGAGGAGAAGTAGGTTAAACTGGGATGGGGAACAAGGCCAGGCCTCAGCAGAGCTGAGTTTCCCTCCTGCAGCCCTGGAGTGCCCCTGCACAGCTGGCACTGTGAGCATCCCTGCCCTCAACCCTTCGCCTTTTCCCCTTTTTCCTGTCCCCAGCAGTTGGGCACTGCTGAGGGAAACACTCTGGGTTAGAACTGAAGTTTCTGGCTGGTCCCTCAGGTCAGCCTTTGACAGGCTTGGCTTTTGTTGCTGCCCTCGGGATTATCCAGACACCAAAGGAGGGGAGTGGTGCAGTCCCCATCCCTGGAAGGGCTCAGGATGTGGCACCTGGGGACGTGGCTTAGCCATGAACGGGGCAGTGCTGGGGTAAAAGTTGCACTGGACGAGCTTGGAGGGCTTTTCCAGCCTCACTGATTCCATAATTCTGAGCTGGACTCCACAAATTCCATTGCTGTGCAGTAGTTTGGGAAGCTTTAACTTCCCTGCCCTCCCGGGGAGATCCCACCCAGCCCTGATGAATGCATGACCTCAGCCTGGGAGCTTTTCCACCCCGAGGTGCAAAGTGCCTGTCAGGATCTCCGGGATGTTATCCCAGGAATCTCCAGGCAGATGAGAGCCAGGGAGGAAGGCTCAGCTCCAACAGCAAGATCCTCACACGCTGCTGGAGTTAAGCCCAGCATTGTCTTGGGTTGATGCATTTAATTCCTATTTTAAAGCCCCTGGTGTGGGAGGGGAGGGAAGGAGCAGAAATGCAGTGACAGCATCTGGGACTGAGCAGGGCGGGGCAGGAGCAGCCCTGGCCAAGTCCCCAGCGGTGGTTTGGGGTGGCTGAGGGTGAGAGGAGCTCAAACACCTGCTCACAGTCTGGGAAGGTGTCACTGACCTCATGAGGACGAGGATTTGAGGGAAGGAGAGCGGGAAAACAGCCACTGACCTGCCAGTGCTGCAGGGTGAAATATCCCAAACAGCACAAAATCCCTTCTTGCCCAGGGAGGAGATGTGGGAGCAGCAGAAAAGGGAAGTGGAAGGAGGGAGGTGTTGCCCCACAGGTGCTCTGGGCAGCCCTGCCCATGTCCCTGTGTCTCACAGCTCCCCTGACCCCCTGGCTCTGACCCTTGCAGCAGCAGTTCTGTGCTGGAGAACAGCCCAGGTGCCCCAATCCCATTCCCTGCTGCAATTGTTCCTCCAGGAACCATGGAGGAGATTCCCTGAATCCCTGTTCACTCCCTGCTCAGCCCTCTGAGTGCTGGGGACCAGCCTGGCCTGGACACTGGGAGGCTGTGGAAGCTGAGACTGGGATAACTGGGAGGAGCAGGGAGGATCCAGCTCTGCCCATCGGACCCAAAAATCCCATTAAAACCCCAACCCCGCTGGCTGCTCTGCCTTAGTTCAGATATTGTTCATCCCAAAGCTGCTGCTGTCCCAGGCAGGGTGAGAGAGGTGCTGGGATAATTTCTGAGCTGGGAAATCACTGGTAATTCATTTCCAGCTGGGGAGGGAACACGGCACAGAAACATTTGGGGCTTCTGCCTGAAATGTCAGAGCTGAGCTCGTTCTGCCTCCTCTGAACGGGGCCTGGGAGAGGAGACAGCGCCCTGCAGCTCCCAGGGACAGGGGCTGGGTGGAGGAGAAAGGGTCAGGATGGAGCAGGAGAGGATCAGGATGGAGCAGGAGAGGGTCTGGATGGAGCAGGAGAGGATTTCCCAGTTCTGAGCAGCTCCTGGGTCCTGCTGTGGATGCAGAGCTCCAAATTGGGGCTGGCCAGGGCAGGATTTGGGGCTGGCCAGGGCAGGAGTTGGGGCTGGCCAGGGCAGGAGTTGGGGCTGGCCAGGGCAGGATTTGGGGCTGGCCAGGGCAGGATTTGGGGCTCAGGGTCTCTGGGGGTCCCCAGGGTGGGGCAGGGTGTGAGGGGCAGGAGATGAGTGCTCAGCCCGTGCCTCTGACCTCTGTTGTGTTTGTTGCAGGATTCACACCCACTGGGATTTAAACATCTCCTTCCGAGAGACCTCCTGCAGGTACGTGTGGGGCACCTCTCTGTGCTGGGCTGGGAGTTCTGGTTTGGTGCTGGGTGCTGGTGGATGGAAATGAACATTTCTGTCAGTCCTGGGGGTTTTTTCTTCTCCCTTTGTTCCTCATTCTGCCCTTGCCACACATGCAATGTTTTGTGATTGTTTTGGGGGAAGTTGTGGGGATAAAATTGATGAGACTTCTGCAGAAAGCCCAATTTTGATACCTTTACTCTGGTCCCAAAAATGTGGAAATGGATAAATTGAAGATCTCCAGTTGCAAACATGAATATTCCTCTGTGACCCCTGGGTCAGCTGATATCCTGGGCGTGGTGCATCATCCTCATGTGCTGCCAGCAGTCACAAACTCCTCTAACCCTTTAAAAATCCAGCTGCAGGAATTTGCACAAAAAACTGGGATTTTGAAAGGTTTTTATTCTGGATTGCCAGATCAGGACTCAGCCTTTGAGTTGTGGAGAACTGCTGGGTTTTTAGAGCGAGAACAATAAATCTGAGCAGCTGGGAAACTTCTCAGGAGGAGAAAACAGAGCAGGAGGAGAAAACAGAGCAGGAGGAGGCAGCTGAGGGCAGCACGGGGCAGAGGAAGGGCCTGGGGTGCTCCATCCACTCCTGGGTGCTGGGGAAATCAGGATCTGGCAAGGAGCAGCCCAGTGAGAAACTGGAGTTGTGCTAAAAGGAGGTTTTGATGTTTGGTGTGATCCTGTTCAGTCAGAGATGGAAAAAAGGAGGAATAATACACTGGTGGAGCAGAGAATAGCATCCATGTCTTTAACTGACCACTGGAGAGGGAATTAAACCTTGGCCATGGAGCAAAGGTGGGAAATCCCTGTGGAATCACCCTGCAGTAGGGACCAGAGAGGGCAGAGGAATTCTGTGGTGTTTAACCAAGCACAGACTGTGCCTCTGAACCACAAACCCCCATAATTCCTAAATTTTCCAGCGTTAAGAGCACAAACCCCACCCCAGAGTGAGCACAGTGAGCCAGTGCAGCTCAGCCCCCACAAAAACAGGTTTTTGAAAGGCAGCCCTTAGAATAAACCCCCTGGTTTGCTGCTCCAAGCTTTTGGGGTTCTCCAATACAAAAGGATGGATTCCTTCCAGGCACAGCCTCTCATGCTAAATTTCAGCCCAGAGCAGTTTTATGGTTGAGTTATAAACTCCTAAAAGGCAGAGGTTTGGGGTGGAAGTGCTGACAGTGCCTTAATTAATGGCCCTGTGAGCAGGGATCCTGCACAATGGCACTGAGGGTGCCAGCACCTTTGGAAATCACAATCCTTGTCTTAAAAAAAATAATAATTCTGAACTTGCAGTGCATGGAATAAAATAATGGCCTGATTTTTATGTCAAATACATTTCCTGGCCTTCCTCAGCTTGACTGTTCCCTTCAGTTTAGCTCTGTCCTGGAAGAAACCTCAATAATTCCCCTTGGGAACAAAGTGTTGCTTTTCCTGGTGAGTCCAGCTGTCACAGGCTGCCCATCCAGCCCATTTAGAGGGAAAAATGAAGGATTTTGGGTTTATATGCAGGACAGAAAAAGGTTTTCTCTGTTGGAGTGAGAAAGAGATCTCAGTTCCACCTGGGGCTGGCAGCAGGGTCTGGCTGAGCTGTGTTCAGTGACCTGCACTGAGAGAGAGGGGGAATGGATCAGGGCAGGCAGCAGGAAAAACGGCATAAATCAGGCTGGGGGGAAGGAGGAGGTGAAAAACACCTGGGAAACGAGACGGGAGAGGCAAACAAGATGGGAAATGCAGTGATTTAGCTCCTTCCTTTGGAAAGACACGCGGGGAGGGGAGAGGGGAGCAGGGCAGGATTGAAAAGCAGCTGCTGGCAGAGGTGTCAAGGCTGCTCCTGACTCAGCAGAGCTGTGCTGGGTGACACAGGTGACACAGGTGACGTTATCGAGTGCCACAGCTCTGCTGCTCTGCTCTCCCAGCACTGACAGCCCTTGGGGGCTGGCTGGTTTTATTTTATTTTTTTTCCCTGGAAAGCTTTTCCCTTCTAATCCCCGAGACCTGAAACAGGGACTGAAAGGTGGGAGGGAGTTCTCAGCAGCTGGAGGTGAGCCCTGAGCAGCCTCAGCCTTGAGCAGGTGCTGGCAGGGCTGGGCTGTGCCAGGGGAGGGGACAGCAGAGGGAGCAGGGTGACCCCAGACAGGACAGGAAGCAGAGTGACCCCAAACAGGACAGGGAGCAGGATGACCCCAAACAGGACAGGGAGCAGGGTGACCCCAAACAGGACAGGGAGCAGGATGACCCCAAACAGGACAGGGAGCAGGGTGACCCCAGACAGGACAGGGAGCAGGGTGACCCCAGACAGGACAGGGAGCAGGGTGACCCCAAACAGGACAGGGAGCAGGGTGACCCCAAACAGGACAGGGAGCAGGGTGACCCCAGACAGGACAGGGAGCAGAGTGACCCCAAACAGGACCTGCTGTCCCCCCCTGGCTGCTCTCCTGTTGTGCAGGGGGAGGTTTTGCCCATCAGGGAACACGGGAGCTCTGCAGGCTCCTGTGCTGAGCTCACAGTGCTGCTGGAACACTCCCCAGTTCCTGCTTTGCATCCCTGCAGAGATTTTGGACTTTGTTTTCCCAGCTTTTCTTTGATTTAAGTATCAGAACAGTCCCCCAGTCTGGTGTGGAGTCAGGGAGGAGGACACTGGGGAGATCCCAGGGGTGTGGGAGCTGCAGGGCTGTTCCGGGACTCTGGGGGATAATTCAGAGCTGGTTCTTGACTCTGTGGAAGATTTTAAAAGTCCCCAGTGAGACAGCACAGCCATGGCTTGCACTGGTAGGAAAGGACATTTATTCACCACCAGACTGAGCTCAGCCCATCCACACCATTCCTGCCGTGGGTTTGGGCAAAGGGCAGCTCAGGGAAATGCTTCAATCCCCATCCCGGGTTTTTAGGAACAGCAGAGGTACCTGAGTGGCTTTTCCCTTTCCTGTAGGGACAAGGCCAAACAAGGAGAAAATTTGGAGTGATGAAAAGTATGACTTAATCTGAATTAATTATGTCATCATCATTTCATTAGCAGCACTTTCTGCTCTTGCTCTCATTCCCAGGAAGATTTATCTGGCTGCAGGGATGGGGTAGGGAAAGGAGACCATTTATGGACTAGCAGAGATTCAAATGCTAAAGGGGAATGGGGAGCTGATAAACCAGGTTTAACTTCCATTTGAAAGCTAAAATTGCATTTCAGATACAGGGGAGAAGAGGGGAGAAGTTTTTTAGGAGTAATTGTGGCCGTTTTTATGCCCGATGTGCTGTCATCAATGGCAGGGGGCTGATGGATCTTTTGTAGGGTGTCCTAAAGGGTTTGGGATAAATTGAGCATCTGAAGGGCTCTGTGTGTTGGTGAGACAGGCTTGGGAAGAATTCCTGGTACTTTTAATTTTGCTCAATCCTCAGGGAAACAGCCACATCTGAAAGGAGCAGCCCACAAGGACAGAAGCTGCTTTTGGATCCATACCTCGGGTGTGGTCCTGGAATTTGAGATTTCCTCTGGAAATTTCCTCCCTCCTCACACCCCAATGTGGGACTGGGGTGGTTTGGAGTGTCCTGAGCAATCAATTTAAATTTAAATTAAATTTTGCCCTGGGTGATGTGAGGGACTCCTGGGCATCCTCCCTTCCCTGGGCTCAGGGTCTCCCCTGCTGCCCCAGCACCAATTAAAGCTGCTCAGGAAGGATTTTAATATTTCATCAGCTCAGGCTTGATGAGTGGAGAAAATGAGGGGAATTGGGGATGTTTAAAGAGCCCTCAGCCCCATCAGCTGTGCCAGCCACACGTTCCTGTTGCTGTCTGAGCAGAACATCTGTTTGTGTGTCCCTGACAAGTCCCAAACTTCAGGGATCTCTCTCCTCCCCATCTCTCAGGGTGGTGTCATCCCAGCTTTTTTTTATTATTATTTATGAGCTTGCAGAGAGCTGAATGACAAAGCAGGCTTACAGTAAAAACATCTTCATACTTATTTCCACCTTATTTTGGAGTTGCCAGCCCTACTGATCATTTTTATGAACTGTCATGAGCATTAATGAAATTTTATGGGCATTTTGCTGGGGACACTGCAGGATGATTAATTTGTTTTTTCAGGCTCAGTCTGCAGGGAGATTTAGGGCTGTGCTGCCCACGGGTAGGGTTGGGATTTTCTGCCTCTCTGCTCCCTCCAGCTGGGAAAATTTGTTTATTCCTCCCTCCTCTTTTCCCTTCCCTCCTTTTTCTGTGTCTGAATTCTCAGGAGGTGCAGGTACCTGTGGGGCAGGGGGGATGCTGAATTGTTGTCTGTCAAATTCGTGTCTGAGAAGGACAGAGAGTGACCCTGAGGGATTTTTACCAATGGTGAAGTTCTAAAAGTTACCCAAAAGGCCGAGCAATAAAAATAGAATAGAAATACAACATAATAATATAGAATACAAGTATATAATACATAATATATTCTATATTTTATAAAAATATAAAATGAAAAATACAAAATATAAATACATAATGCACATAATAATATACAATATAATATGTAATAATATATTGAATGTATACTATGCAATATATACTTATAATATAAAATAGATACAATATATAAAGACATAATA
This sequence comes from Acrocephalus scirpaceus scirpaceus, assembly GCA_910950805.1. Lineage (NCBI taxonomy): Eukaryota > Metazoa > Chordata > Aves > Passeriformes > Sylviidae > Acrocephalus > Acrocephalus scirpaceus. The sequence goes on from OU383794.1 coordinate 1,135,412, forward strand.
CCTATAATAATACACAATATAATATGTAATAATATATTATATTGAATGTATACTATGCAATATATAGTTATAATATAAAATATATACAATATATAAAGACATAATACATATAATAATACACAATATAATATGTAATAATATATTGAATGTATACTATGCAATATATAGTTATATAAAATATATACAATATATAAATACACAATACATATAATATACAATATAATATATAATAATATACTATACAGTAGTATATAATATAAAATATATACAATATATAAAGACATAATACATATAATACACAATATAATATATAATATACAATACTAAATGTATATTATATAATATATAGTGTATAATAAAAAATATATGCAATATATAGATACAGAAGACATACAATAATATACAATATAATACATAATAATATACAAGATTGAATATATATACTATAAACCATATAGTGTATAATAATATATAAAATATAACAAAATATAAATACAGAAGACATAATACACAATATAATATATAATAATATACATATATAATATTATTTAATAACATAACGATATTATATAATATACAAGATTGAATGTGTACTATATAGTGTATAATAGTATATAATATAAAATGTATACCATATATAAATACAGAAGACATAATAATACACAATATATAAGATACAATACTGAATGTATACTATATAATGTATATTGTATAATAGTATATAATATAAAATATATACAATATATAAATATGGAAGAAATAATAATACACAATACAATATATTAAAACTTACATTTAATATAAAACCACAAATATAAAATATAAAAATATGATATAAAAAGGTATTTATGTAATAAAAATTTACAAATATAATTTTAAAAATAATAATAATAATAAGAGGTGGCCATGTGGTAGCTTTCCCTGAGCTTTGCCTGCTGGATTCTGTCCAGAGCACAAAACTCCCATGGGGAACATCTCAGTCCTGTGCCAGGGGGGATTTCCAGGAGCTCCTGGGTGTGACAGGGCAGTGACAGAGCAGTGATAGAGCTGTGACAGAGCAGTGCCAGCACTGCCTGGGCTGTGACAGAGCAGTGCCAGAGCCAGCCAGGGGTGTGACAGAGCAGTGCCAGGGCTGTGACAGGGCTGTGACAGAGCAGTGCCAGCACTGCCCAGGCTGTGACAGAGCAGTGCCAGAGCCAGCCAGGGGTGTGACAGAGCTGTGACAGAGCAGTGCCAGTGCTGCCCAGGCTGTGACAGAGCAGTGCCAGCGCTGCCCAGGCTGTGACAGAGCAGTGCCAGCACTGCCCAGGCTGTGCCAGGGCAGTGACAGAGCAGTGCCGGCACTGACAGGGCTGTGACAGAGCAGTGCCAGCACTGCCCAGGCTGTGACAGAGCGGTGCCAGAGCAGTGCCCGTGCTGGCCCTGGCTGTGACAGAGCAGTGCCAGCACTGACAGGGCTGTGACAGAGCAGTGCCAGCACTGACAGGGCTGTGACAGAGCAGTGCCAGCACTGACAGAGCGGTGACAGAGCAGTGCCAGCACTGCCCAGGCTGTGACAGAGCAGTGCCAGCACTGCCCAGGCTGTGACAGGGCTGTGACAGAGCAGTGCCAGCACTGCCCAGGCTGTGACAGGGCTGTGACAGAGCAGTGCCAGCGCTGGCCAGGCTGTGACAGGGCTGTGCCAGCTCTGGCCCAGGCTCAGGCCGCCCGTGCAGCCCCTCCTGCTGCCCCCACACATCCCCTGAGCCGGCAGATCCGTGACCCCAATCCCTGGGTGCCCGGCCCCGCGTGCTCAGGGGTGCTGAGGGGCTGGGCAAGGTGAGCAGTGGGAGGAGGGGACGCTGGGGCTGAGCTCAGCCTTTCCCTGAGCCCAGCGTTTCTGCTGACACAGTGACCCTGGCTTTACTGCGGGGTCAGGGACACTGACCTTGCCTGGGGACAGCAGGGCACAGCAGGGCACAGGAGAGAAAGTTATCCCACAGAATTCCCTGGCCTGGGGTCACTCCTGCCTCTGCTGGGCTGGACTGGGGTTAATCCTGCACCCATTTCATGGGGGAGTCAGAGCTTGTGAAATGGTCACTTTTAAATTTTGTTCAGGAAGCTTTGTGTTGTAGCAAGGAAGAAGCTGAGGGGATCCATCAGTTCTTGGGAATGAACGGGATTTTATTCCCAGAGCTCTGGAGTTGGTGTGGTTGGGATGGGGAGGGTCTCTGTTCCTCCCAAGCAGTGACACAACTCACACATTTCTTTTTTCCCCTCTGAGCTGCCACCATTAACCGGGAGCACCAGGGGCTGGTGTTCTGACAGGTTCTGTGCAGGAGGTCAGAGCAGGGAGATAGAGCAGCCCCTTCTGGGGCTTAAAAATCAATGAGTGTGTGATTAAATGGCCCACGGAGGCTGGACACTGCAGGTGGAGGAAAAGCAACGATATTGGTGGTGTTTGATGTGGGGGCTGCAGCAGGAATTGCTCTTGCAGCTCTTCAGGTCCTTGTACAGCCCCCAGATTCACCAAATACAGATTTTTTTTTCCAGAGGCTGGACTGGAGTGCTGATGTTTGTTTAGAAATCATTTATTAGGTTTTTAAGGAACGCTAACTGGGAACTGTGAGCACCCTGAGTGCTCACAGTATATATATATTTTATATATATATAGAGTATGAGTATATGTATTTTATATTAAATATATAAAGTTTTATATTTATATATTTAAAATATTAAATATATATAAATTTAAATATAATATATTTATATTTATTTTATATAAAATATATAAGTATATAAAATATATATGAGTATATATATTTTATATTTGTGTTCTTATATTAAATGTAAGTTTTAATATATTGTATTGTGTATTATTATGTCTTCCATATTTATATATTGTATATATTTTATATTATATACTATTATACAATATACATTATATAGTATACATTCAGTATTATATTTTATATATTGTGTATCATTATTAGCTGCCCCAGCCCTGCCACCCCACAGCAGGGCTGGTACATCAGGTTGTTGTTTCTCGGGGCTGTAATGATGCAACAGCATTTATGGACCAATCTGGGCTCCCCTTTAATGGCTTCCATAAAAAGCTCGTTATTCCCTGCCTGATTTACATCCCTGCCGACCCTGGGCGTGTGCTCCACCTCTGAGCCCTGAGCCACGCTCTGCTCCTGTAAATCCTGGTTCCCTCCGGCTGGAAAAGCCCTCCAAGGTCACCAAATGCCACCTGAACCTGCCAGGGCCAGCGCTGCCCCGTGTCCCCAAGGGCCACATCCCCATGGATCCTGAGTCCCTGCACAGGGACAGCCTGGCCAGGGCTAAATTCCCTTTTTTTGGGTGGGAAATGTTTCCTGCTCTCCAATTTAAACCTCAGTTTGAGGCTGGTGATTCTGGTTGGGGCACTGCTCTTGCCACCAGGAACTTTTTGTGCTGCTGGGACTAACAGAGAAGGAAAAATCCCTCGTGTTTCTGCAGCCTCTGGTGATGTTCTCATTCCTTGGAGCCTCTCTGCCCCTCCTGGTGCCTCAGGGAGGGAAATCCTGCAGAGTGAAGGGTCTGAGGCAGGTGGGGCAGCCCTGGGTGCAGCAGGCAGTGCCCTGCCCTGAGCTCTGCCCTCGTGTCTCATTGCTCCCCTGCAGGCCCTGCCATTTCTCCTTTTGCATATCGGATTTTTCCTTTCTTTATTGGAGGGAGGGGCAGAGGGTCGGGACAGGTTTATGGCTGCTCTATTGATCAGTAAAATTTAATATAATCCCTGCACTTACTGGGTGATCGTTAAGGGGATGGAGAGCCAGGGAAATGTATTTTAAAAGAAATATTTTTCCATTTTATTTCCTCCCTCTCTTACTTTCTGAGTCTCTCTTCTCTTCCAGTCTCCTTCTCTGAGACTTTTGACTCTCTGAAGCTTTCCTTTGATTTGATTAAGTGTTAGGAAAAGTTACCCAGTCTGTGTGGTGCTGGACCCATTCCCACCTCCCTCAGCTCCCCTGCAGTTTCTGGGGCTGGGGAATTTTGTGTCTGCTGGTTTAGGGTTCACTCAGGTTTTATCCCAGCTCTCCCTGTGGCTGCAGCAGCAGGTAGGCCAGAGGATAAAGTGGGCAGAGCTGGAGAATAAAGCAGAGATTGATTGAAAGGCGTTTAGGGGACACCTTGGGCAGGACAGGAGCCTGGCCAGGGCTACACCCAAGGTGGGCCCAAAATGGTCATAAAATGGATGCAAAATGGACACAAAATGGTCACAAAAGGGACCACAGGTCACGAGGTCTCACACTTTGATCAGTTTTGGTCCATTTGCACATTGGGGTTGAATTGTCCAATCCCAGCTCCAGGCTGTGAGCTCCCATCCTTCTTGTTCCTCCCTCCAGCCACCCTTGTTTGTGCTGTTGGGCTGAAAGTTGTCCTTGGTGTGCAGCAGGACAAGGATTTGTTTTGTGTCCCTAGAGCTGAGTGACACTGATTGTGAGCTCAGAGCTGCACAGAACCTGAAATACATGGAAATAAAACTTGAGGCATCACCGTGAGGAGGACGGGGCACTCAGAGCTGGGTCTCTGCTCCATCCTGGGAGAGGACAGGGAGCTGCAGCAAACCAAAAGGCAGCCACTACTGAAATGATTTCAGTGCTGCCCGCGCTGCCTGCACTGCCCGAGCTGCCTGCACAGCCCTGACACTGATTTATATTTCGCTTAATTGTCTCCAGCCATTAGTCTGCTCATCCCTCTGCTCGTTAAAGATGCAGTCGTTGCTAATGACTGGGAGTGGAACACGTTTAGGGGGCCTTGCTCCCGGTCTGGCTCTGGCTGAGCAGGCACGGGGAGCTGTGGGTGGTGTGTGACCCTCGGGGACATCTGGCAGCTCCTCTGTGCCCGCTGTGCCACGAGCCAGAGGGACCCGGGGGCTGCCCCCGTTGTCTCATCCCCTGCTGCAGTTCTGCATCCCAGTGGGGCAGCTCAGAAAGGGCTGGGAGGGACTGGGATGGGATGGAGGAGAAGGAAAGGGATGGAGGTTAAGGACAGGGATGGAGGAGAGGGATGGGGATGGAGGAGAGGGACAGGGATGGAGGAGAGATTGGGATGGGGGAGAGGGACAGGGATGGAGGAGAGGGAGAGGGATGGAGGAGAGGGACGGGGATGGAGGTTAAGGACAGGGATTGGGGAGTGGGACAGGGATGGAGCAGAGATTGGGATGGAGGTTAAGGACTGGGATGGAGGTTAAGGACAGCGATGGAGAAGTGGGACTGGATTCTGCCTGATTCCATGGGTGGAACTGAGTGGAGTTCAGAGCCTGGAGTGTGCCTGTGGTCCCTGAGCTTGGATTTGCTTTGCACCTTTGCACTCCATGCTGATTTTAATTTGGAACCCATGGAAAAGCTCCTGAAAGCACCAGATCTGGGGGAAGGAGAACACCAGTGCAGGTGTGGGGATGTTCCTTGCACAGAGATCTCCTGGCTTCTGTTTTCACTGGATCTATCCCGGTGTTCTGCACTCCCAGGGTTTTGAGGAGCCGCTCCAGAGGGAGGGAGCTGCGTTTTCCTGCTGGATCAAACAATCCCTGCCCTAGCTGGAGGTGTTTACACAGCAGCGCTGCTCTGGGCTCCATTGGGATGCGAGGCACTGTGCAAATGCAAAGATGTAATTATCCCATTTTTCTCTTCCCACTCGCTGCTCTCCTGGCTCCTCTCCTCCGCCCTTTCCGGGCCTTGTGCTGATGGCAGCGTTTATCTGCATTTGTCCTCTGTCCCTGACAGCCACTTATTGATTGGCATGATTAAAAAGAACTGATAATCACTTCACATTAATCCCATAAATGACTTAAGACACCAAAATATTTGCATAATGCATCTTAAAGGTGGCAGCTAAAAGAGGATAAGACCCAAAACTGCTTGGCACAGGAGAAATGGGCTTCCCACTCACCTGTGGGCTTGCTTAAGTAATGAGCCTCGTGCTTGCATAAGGAGCACTCGAACGGCTTTGGAGGGGGGAGATGCTCCGAGGATTTGGGATCCCAGCATCCCTTCTCCTGCTGATCCCCCCGAGGGATGGGGGCACCCTGGGGGGGCTGTTTGTGTGTCTGCAGCTCCCGTGGAAATCTGCAGCCAGACGCCCGCTGAAAGTACCTAAAGACTTTCTGTCAGGACCTGATCTGATTACAGCCAGCTAGACACGGCTTAGCCCCTGCTGCAGCCCCGGGCTGGGCTGGGAGCACCGAGCTGCTCCTGCTCCTGCTCGGGGCCAGGGGGAGCAGCGCCCGCGGATTGGGGGGGATATTTAAGGCAGATCAGTGCCCGGTAATTCTGCAGATAATGCACCCTCCGGGCTGCCCTGCTGGGCCCAGGTGAGGACACCCCTGGGCGTGGGAAGGGAGGGAGCTGTGGCTGGGCAGGGAGGGCAATATTCCAAATTTGTGTCATTTTTTCCAAGTGTCTCTGGCTCTCCTGGTTGTCACTTCCCTTCATGGAGAGGGCAGGAGGAAAAGTGGCCCCGTTTAGCTCAGGAGGTGCTGGGAGGATGGGGAGCTCAGCATCCCCTGCAAACAAACAAAAGGGAGATGTTCCAGCTCCTGCCATGGCTTCCACCTTCTTCTTCCTCCTCACTCTTTGTAGATGGTTTATTCAGGAATATTTTGCAACTGGAGAGTGGTTTGCCAGCAAAAGCTGCAGTATCTGCTACAGTGAACTGGGGTTTGTGTTCTTCCTCTCCATGGAAGGGGAGAAAAAAAAAGGACTAAACCAGCCTAGTTAGCAGCAATGTGATGCAAACAGAACAGGCAAAATAATGCTGAATTGCTCTAACACAGTCTCTTTTCCCAGAAGGAAGAGCATTGTTTCAGGATCTCTTGGAGGGGAGTTGAAAATGGGTTTTGTAAATAAATCTGTCCCCTCAGCTCTGAGTAACGCTGCTGTCCAGGCTTGTGGTGGGTTTCTCTCCAAGGAGAAAAACCATTATTCCATCCAATCAAACAGCCTTTTGTCCCAGCAGTGATGGAATGGAAAAACTTGGGTTTTTAAGAATAGGAGGGTGGCAGCTGATAGAAAACTATCAGTTATTTCAGTTCAAGTTTCCTATTAATTCTGGAGCAGATCTGCCAATTCCTCCCCTTGCAGTTTTTCCATGCTAGATGTGAGTCCTGGCCCACGCAAGTTATATCTGGCAGGGCTGGGATCAGGAGCTCTGGCAGCTGCAGGGTCCTTGATGGGAAATGAGAGGGAAGCTCGGGAAGGGCTTTGAAATCCCCCAAATTGAGGAGAGGTTACCCCGAGGGAGGGAGGGAGGCAGGCAGGGCCTCCCCTGCAATCCAGCAGTGCTGGAGCACACAAAATCCTCTCCCAGGGGGGAAAACATCCATGATTGGTGGGGGCAGATGGGATTTCCTTAACGTGGGGTTTCTGTGCTCTCTGCAGCCGTGACAGCGACCTCTCCACCATCATCTCCAACCTGCACCAGAGCCGCCAGCTCGTTATGCCAGAGAGCCAGAGCCGCTGTGAGTTCAAGAGGAGCAGCCTGGACGTGGGGCTGGCAGCTGCAGGTGAGGGCTGGGGCACCTCCTGCTGCCCTGGGCTGTGCTTTCCCTGCTCTCCTTTCCCTCCTCTCCCCCATCCCTCGGTTCTCTGGTTGTTTTCTGTGTGTGCCTCAGCTGTAGGAAATGTTTGGGTGTTGTGGCTAAAGGTGAACGTGGGAAGGGTTTCAGGGTGGTGGTGAAGCCCTTTGAGGTCCCAGCCTTGTGTTGTTCTCAGACCCAGTGGTCTGTGTTAAAGGAGCTCCTGCCAGCACGGCAGTGAAACGTCCCCAGGGCTGGTGCCAAGTGAAGCAGAAAGGCCTTGCAGGGAGCAGGATTTGATTTGTAATTTCATTAATCAGAGGTTCCCCACGCTGCTGCAGGGCCTGCCTGCTCCTCTGGGAGCAGGATTGTTTGGGTTTCTGGTGCTACCTGGCACTTTTGGGGTTGTTCCCCTGGTTTCAGCTCCTCCCAGTGTGAAATCAAAATGCTCCAGGGGGATCCTGCCACCCCTGGGACTCCCTGGGTGTGGGGAAGGATGGCAAACGTGCAGAAGTCAGCAAGTGAGAGTCTGGAATAAATAAACCAGGATCTGCCTGTTGATGATTGCAGGATCCTTCAGTTATAAATAAGTTGAGGGAAATCTGGGGTTTCTGTCAGGTTTTATACTGAGTGATCTCTGCCCTTCCACTCAGAGCTGGATCTCTGTGTGCTCACAGAAGCCTTTCCTGAAACTCTGCCTGGTTGTGGATTTGTTCCTGTGTTTTGTCAATCCTGCTGAGTGTGTGAGTGAACCCCAAATCCAGAGGGAACACCACACCTGAGACCCTCTGGGAATGTCTTTGGAGGGTGAAAACTTCAATTTCTTCAGTCCCATCAATGCCCAGGAGGGATTTGTGGTGTGTCTGTAAATCAGCCATGGCAGCTCCCAGACTTTCACAGCTGAATCTCCAATCCCATCATTAACAATTTTCCAAAGCCCCTTTCCCTGCACAGCCCCAAAAGCCAAACTGGCCATAAATCCATTTTTCCCTGTGACCCTGTGGAGTCTGTGCAGCTCAGCTGACCCTGGATGTCAGAATGGGTTTCAGTGTTGTTTGCTTTGCAGAGAAACTGCTGGGCTTGATCAGCATTGCTGGAATTCTGTGAGACCTGTGGCATTCCAGAAATGCAAAGGGTTCTTCTCATTCCCATAGGAGAAAAGATGAGGTGGAGAATCTCTGATTCCTGTTTCTCAATTGAGGTGCTCTGGTTGTTTCTTAAATTCAGAAACTGTAAGAAATTGCCTCAGGTTGTGCCAGGGGAAGTTTGGGTTCAATCTTAGGAAGAATTTCCTGAGGGAAAATTTGGAAGAGGCTGCCCAGGGCAGTGGTGGAGCCACCACCCCTGGAGGTGTTCAGGTCACCTGTGCAGGTGGCACTTGGGGACGTGGGTTGGTGCTGCTGGGTGATCTTGGAGGTCTTTTCCAACCTTAACGATCCCATGAAATATTCCTGGAGGGAAAAGGAGAGGCTCTTGCACAGGAGAGGCCACCAGGAGAGGGACAAAGCTCAAGGACATGACAGGTTTGGGGTGTTTGGGAGAGGAGTCAGGTGGGGACAGGAGGTGTCTGAAGGGACAGGGGCTCTGTCACCTCTGCCCAGGGCTGGTTCCACGCTGGGTTTTGGGGCTGTTCCTGCTGGGAGGGAGCTGGGTGATCATCAATTGTTACACACAGAACTTGCAGAGGTGCTGCTGGGTCAGTCTGAGGGATTGGTTGTTGTTCACAGCATTTTGTTCCAACAAGAAGGGGACAAGAACCTTGCCCCCAGCTGCCTGCCCTGTAGAACAGCTCTGTGTGTTGGGTTATGAGAATCTCCCCCTGAAAAAGGCACCTGGAGATAAACAATGCTGAATAAATGATGCTGGAGCCATTAGGTTCAAAAAGTCCTGCCTCACTCCTGGCTGGGAGCTGCAGGGGCTCTCCCAGGCCTCTGGGATCTGCTCTGAAATGTTCCTGGCTGGGTTTGCTCCCAGGGAGGGCAGGAGGAGCTCCCTGGAGGCTCCTGTGCTCCCCACTGAGCTCAGAGGCTGCAGGAGCAGAACTCAGCAGTGCCTGCTCCTTCCTGGCTGTGCCTCAGCTGCAGGAGAGGGCTGGGAACAAGGACAGCTCCCATGGCAGGGATTTGCTCACTGCCAGCCCGTGGGGGCAGCAGAAAGGCTGGAGCTGGCAGGGTTGGCTGGTTGGTGATTAATTCTGGGAGGGAATTCCTTCACTTGTTGTTACAACCAGGATTGGAGGCAGTGCTGGAGTTTCAGACAGCATGGGCTGGAAAATCAGTGAAATATTGCTGGATCTTGAATGGTCTCTGAAATGCAGAAAAGGGTTGAAACTGATGAGAAATAATGGTGTGAGGTTCTGGGGCTTTTCTGAGAATTAGGAAAGGGCTGAGCTGCCTGGTGCTGGGGTGAGGTTCACCCTCACCTGCCCTCCTGCACAGGGAGCAGGGAGAACCACCTGGAAAAGCAGCTGTGGTGCAGCTGTGGTGCTTCCCAAAGCCCCCAGAGCATTTCCCTACAAACCTTGGCTGGTGTCTCCTCAGCTGACCCCACAGAGCTCCCTGCTGTCCCCTCCACCGTGCTGTTGTGCAGTGGGCAGTGCTCAGATGCTCTCCTTGGTGCTAATATTAAACTGCAGCTGGGCAGGAGGGGAAGGAAGAGAGGAAAAGGGCCTGGAGGGGCTCTGTGCTCCCTTGGGAACAGCCTCAGAGGGTCTCAGGAAGTGCCTCCCCCCATTTGTGTGCTTTGGGGCCTGGAGCAGCATTTGGCACCAGAGTCCTGGTCCCGAGGCTTTAATTCGTTCCTCTCCTGCTGCAAAAAAACCTCCTGTTAATTTCTCCTCTTTCTCTCCTCAAACACCCTCTGTTCTGCAGTGCCAGATTTCATGGGTTTCCAGTTGCAGTAGGACTATTTGCATGGATAGAAGTGGAGGATTCAGGCTCCCTCATGCTAGAGGAAGGTGGGTAGCTCTTCCCTCTCTTCCTTCTGCCCCCGGTGCCTGCAGGGACTTGGTTTGGTGGCTGGAGATGCTCTGAGAGGGCACAGAGTGGAGACAGAGCCTCCAGCAGGGAGAAATTCAAACATCTGGGGCTGAGGCTGGGGGAAGCAGCAGCAGGGCAGCGTTCCCATGGGGCAGAGCTTTTCCAGATTTTTCCAGGGGGTTTGGTCAGTGTGGTGGGAATGACAAACCCCCAGAGCCTGGGAGCAGGGATGACCTCGGTGTCTGGGGCAGCTGCATCCTCACCTGCAGTGATCCCTGTGGCAGTCCCACGTGCTGGGGACAGTGTGACACCTGTCCCCACTCCAGGGGCTCTGCTCCTTTACAGGGAATTTATTCCTGGTGCTTTTGCAGCCCTGGCAGAGCAGAGTTCACCCCATGGCTCAGAGCTCAGAGTTCTCCCTGTGAGATGATTTGTTCCGCCCTCACCCTCTTGTCTCATCTTTCCACGTGGTGCCCTGTTGCCTAAGCAAGGGAGAAAGGATTTTTGGACTGCAGGGAGATTCAGATGTTGGAATTTGGGGGTTTTTATCCACGGGGCAGTGCCTGTAACTCCCAGTGTGGATCCACACGGAGCTGCCTCCCTGCATTGTGTCCCTGCAGTGACCTCGTTTGGCTTTGCACTGAGACCCAGAGCTTTCACATGCTAAGGAGGAGTTAATATTGGGGATGGGGAAGAACTGGGATCAGGGATGTTGCTGCTAATGGTTGGAGACAGGATCCCAGCGCAGGCTGCTCTGGGGGCGCGGGGTAATGAGCTGGGCTGCAGACATGTTTTCATTTAACTAAGCCAAACAACGGGGAAAAAAAGCAGCAGCCTTTATTGGACTGCTGCCTTAAATTGAGCAGAAAATCAGCACCAAATGGGCATCCAGGAGCTGGGAGCCCAGGCCCCGTTGTTGATGTGTTTTCCCGTGAAGGACAATTGTTTACCTTGGCAACGCAAGGGTCGAGGCTCTGTCACTGCTCTGCATCCTCGGGGCCTGGAGCTGAGCACTGTCCCCTCTCTGTGCTCTTCTGAAGTTCATTTTTACATGTCCTGAAGCTTTGTAGGAGTGGGAGGTAACCAAGAGCCTTTAATAGGAGCAGAAGTCTTGGGAAGTGAGGGGAAGTGGGAAAAGCCAAGGTGGAAGCGTTTCCTTGGGCTGTGCCAGCACAGGTCAGTGCAGGGGATTTTCCTGCTGTCAGTGTTCGGGTTTTATTCTTGGCTTTGCCAAGAGGAGAAGGAACTGAGGCCGTTCAGGGCTCTGATGTTGGAGTTCAGTTAAGGTTGGAAAAGACCTCTGAGATCATCGAGGCCAACCTGGGCAGGGCTTTGGAGCTGCCCCTTGCAGGAGGGCTCGTGTAGGATGGCTCTGCAAGCCCTGCTGGGAGCTTGTGGGGTTTCAGGGGGTGTCTCCCTCAATTTGGGGGAGCCTGTGCCTGGTGGGATGAGGAATCTGCCCCTCCCTGGGGCTGGAGCCACCAAAGCCACGCAGCAGCTCTGAACCTCCAGCAAGCACTGCCTGCTGCTCCCTTTCCCTGCAGAGATTATCCTGCTTCCAGAAATAACCTCTCCCCGCCCCCTGCCTCCACCTCCTTTGCCAGGTGCCTTTCCAGGCAGCTGGGGAAGAGCTGGAAGCAGATCCCTGGTGTGCTGTGCCACCTCCCTGGTGCTGTGCCACCTCCCTGGTGCTGTGCCACCTCCCTGGTGTGCTGTGGCACCTCTGTGGTGCTGTGCCACCTCCCTGGTGTTCTGTGCCACCTCCCTGGTGTTCTGTGCCACCTCCCCAGTGTTCTGTGGCACCTGCCTTGCCCACCCTGGCTGCTGGGTGCCACAGCTGGCACAGATCCCTGCCCTGACCCTGGCACCAGGCTGGGATGCTGTGGGTGAGTCCCTGCCCAGCCTCCTGCCCCTGCTGCTCAGGGGACAGCTCTGTCCCCTGTCCCTCCTCCTGTGGCACTGCCCATTGGGGAGGAGCAGGCTGGGAGCTGCTGCTCTGCCCCTGCTCCTGCCAGGGGTGCCCAGTGGGTCACAGGTGACAGAGGGGGACGAGTCCTGCTGGAAGAAAAGGGGTGCAGGGAGCTGTCAGTGTTGGGGGACGCTCATGGAAATGCTGCCCCAGGCTTTGGGATGGATAAACTGGAGAGAAATCCACCAGGAAAAGAGCCCTGGGCATTGAGAGCCCCGGGGCAGAGTGTGAGTGACCCTGGCACTGTCCTGGGCACTGAGTGACCCCGGGGCAGTGTGTGAGTGACCTTGGGGCAGTGTGTGAGTGATCCTGGGGCAGAGTGTGAGTGACCCTGGCACTGCCCAGGGCACTGAGTGACCCTGGCACTGCCCCAGGGCAGTGAATGACCCTAGCACTGCCCTGGTTTGGATTCCTGCTGGCCCAGCCCGTGTGCCCTGGGGCTGAAGGGGAAGGACTCTGAGCTGTCCTGTGTTGTGTGAAGGTCACTGCAGGCTGGTTTATCCTGTGTTGTGTGAAGGTCACTGCAGGCTGGTTTGTCCCGTGGTTTGTAAAGGTCACTCTAGGCTGGTTTGTTTTCCCTGCTGTCCCTGCACATGGGTGGTCCCGGGGGCTCAGTGCAGGCCCCCAGCTCCCTTCCCTCTCCCAGCACCTCTGGTGACTCCTGGTGGTTCATGGCCGGGGCAGACCCAGGATTTGGGTGTGGATTTGCCGGGTTAAACTGTGGATCTGTGACCCTGGGGCTGGGCTGTGCCCGGGTGGAGCTGCTGCTGGTTCCTCCCTGCCCGGGGAGTGAGCAGTGCTTTGTGCCAGACTTGGGCAGTTATTTCAGGATGGAGGGCTGGGCATGGGGAGGATTTTATTCATGATCTGCTCTGAGCAGGAAGAGGCTCAGCTGCCTGTTCCATTCATTTCTCAGCTCTGCACAATCTTTGTTCCCAAATCCATTGCTTCCCTTTGCTTCTTTCCCCTTCCCTGCTCTTTCCCCTCCTCCTGGCATTTCTTTCTTCTCAAACCATTTCCCCCCCACTTCCTTTTCCATTCTTAATCCCCATCTCTCACACACATCCTTCCTCCTTTCCTTTCCTTTCCTCCTCTCCAGTTCCTTGTCCTGGTCCCTGCCCTTCCTTGCCCAGCTCCCTCCCTCTCCCAGCTCCTGGGGAAGAAGACAATTTGAAGGTTTTCCGCTCTGCTCTCAGCTGAGAGGCTCCTTCCCCTCAAGCCAATCAATGGGAGCCTTTCAGCCCCACTGGGGCTTGGCAAACACGAGATCAATAAGTTATTAGCACCATTCTGTCAGCTGTAATGTGGAGATTGATCGGGGCCGGGGCTCCTGCTTGCTGCCTGGCACTTCCCCAGCCTGATAAAGATGACAGATTAAGGGAATAAGAAAAAGGAATTAAGGAGTCTGGCTGTCAAAGCTGTCACGGGCTGGAGGAGCAGTGTTTTTTTCAGGGGCTGAATGAGTGCAATTGGACATTTAAATGGTGCTAAGGGGGTACAGCACCACCAGCAGCTCTGCTGGAAATCGCCCTGCTCGCCCTTCCCCGTGCTGGGGAAACGCTCTGGATGGAGCCAGGGAGGGGCAGCAGCTGGGCGGGGTCCTGGAGGCCACCCCGGAGCCTGCAGGGGACAGGGACACTGCCCTGCCTGCCTGGGTGACATCCCCAGGGCTGAGGGGATCTCTGTGCCAGGGGGGTGCTGCCAGTTCTCACAGATGGAGAAATTGGGGCCAAACAAAGCTTTGCCCCTGAGGTTTATGGTCACACAAGCCCAGACTGGTGGGGAGGGAACTTAAATCCCACCCAGTGCCACCCCTGCCATGGCAGGGACACCTCCCACTGTCCCAGGGTGCTCCAAACCCTCCAGCCTGGCCTGGGACACTGCCAGGGGTGGGGAATTCATAACCTGTCTGTGCTGAAGTCTCTGATTTATCAGATTCCCCCTCCTCCTGTGTTTTCCACTGGATCCTGCTCCTTTCCAGGCAGGAAAATGAGCCTCCAAAAGGCCTGGACTTGCAGCCCACTCTCCCAGCTGCGTTCTTTAAATCTTTTCTGAAAGAAAGTTGAGATTCACAAGTTTGTGATTGCTAAAAAGCCTCTCTGCAGCATATAAAATTAATTCAGATCTCTCTCTTAAGCACAGTATATCCTTTCCATGAGCATTTTTCATACCATGAATATTTACCACCTTCCTGTGGCTTCGGTGCACGCTGTAAAAATGAATTTTGTAAGAACCTGGGAGCCAGGGGGGTGTTGGGGCACCTTCCTAATAAACAGCCTCGTTCCAGACAGGCTCCAGCATCACCTGCACCTCCCTCTGTTTCACTCCTTGGGATCTGAAACGTTGGACATTTCCCTTCAGGTGCTCTGCTGCAGCTGGGGAGATGGAGTGTGAGGGGGTGGGAGGCAGCAGGATCCTGTGCAGGGTGGGAGGAGAGGCAGATGGTCCTGTGCAGCTCAGGAGGGGATCCAGGCTGCTGCCCGTGCCCAGGAGAGGCTGCCTGGTGTGTTATCCCTGGGAATGCTGCTCAGCCCCCTCCTTGCTGTGGTTAGCTGGTGTTTGGGGAGGGTCTGGGACACAGAGCCAGCTTTGGGGTGCTGCTGTGGGGTGCTCTGGGATCAGGGTTCTGCCAGACCTGGCTCTGCTTGGAGCCCTCCTGTGCTGCTGAGGGCAGTGACTGCACAGCCAGGCTGAGCCAGAGTCCAACCAAAGTCAGCAAGGAGAAACCCCTTGGATTATTCAGTAGTGCATCCTCCTTGCTCTTAAAGAGCCCATTCCCGTGTCCCATCCCTCCCTCCCCTTTGATTCCTGCTTTTCTCTCTGTGTCCAGGAGTGGCAGGGAGCTGGCAGGGTGGTGCTGGGGACAGTCCTGAGGCAGCAGTGCCACCGTGCCCCCCTGTGCTGCCAGTGACATCTGAGTGACATCCACAGGCACACGGAGTGTGGGGACAGGAACTGAGGCTGGGGCTGCTCCTGCCGTGTCCCTGCCCCATTCACTGCCCTGCAGGCAGGGGATTGCTGTTTTTATTTTGGGATTCCCTGTGCAGAGACCCAGCAGCATTCCCCGTGCCCTCCTTCCGTGCTGCCCTGCTCTGGAATTGTTCCAGGATCCCAAATCCCAGAGGCTGGCTGCTTCCCTGCCCCCAGCTTCCCCAATAATTTTTTTTTTTCCCCCCATTCTCGTTGCCCTCAGTTAAATTCTGGCCCGTTATTCCCATGACCTTGTGCTTCCCCCTGCCTTTGTTCCATGGATTCCTGCTGGCAGGGCCGGTGCCGATGGATGCACGGCCGGATCCCGCTCCCCCAGCTTTTGTTGGGAGCAGCTCTGGCCCTGCTGAGCCCCAGCGAGCCGGGGCAGCTCCTCACAAAAGCCCGTGGCTGGGAAAGGGAGTCCCCAGGGTGTCCCCAGGGCTGTGGTGTGGGACACGGGGACAGGAGGAGCGGTTGGGATGGAGCTCTGAGCTCAGCCTGTCAGAGGAGAAGGGGGAGAATCTGCCAAGGCATCTCAGACTGCCCCGGGGGATTGTCATCTGCAGGGCTGCCTGAGGAGCAGGGGAGGATGTTTTTCCCTCTCAAAATAACGTGGAGGAGGTGGGAGAGGGGCTCTGGTCTCGCTGGATGCTGCCTGGCCCAGCCTGGGTGGTTTCCCGTGGAAGTTGGCTCTGGGCTGTGTTTACTCAGGATTTCGTGGTCCAAGAAGCTTTCAGAGCAGCCCAGTGCTGGGGATGGGGAGCGTGAGATAGGTCTGCATCTCCTCCCGTGGTGCTGCAGCAGGAGCAGGGCAGAGGAGTTTGGTGCAGGCCCTCGGCTGAAATTGGGACCTTTTGGTGCAGCTCCTTCAGCACAAACCTTGTGAGCACCCCCTGGTTTCCCTTCCCCAGGAGTGTCCTTGGGGCAGATTCCCTGTGCAGAGTGGGATAAAGCCCCTCTGTCTTTGGGCAAGCCTAGGGATAGGTTTTCTAATCTCCCCAGACTTAGGCTCCCAAGTCCTCTCCTGAAAGCTGATCAGGAGGCTTGGGCTTCTTAGATGTGGTGGTGAGGATGACTCTTAAGCCAGGCAGCTCTGCTGAGTGCGGGGAGGCTGAGGATTAGAGCAGGCCAGGAGACAAAATAACCCCCCCAGGCTGGCTGCCACACCAGCTGCCTCATGAGGCCGTGCCCACGTCCTTTCTCCTGCTGCTGCAGAGCCTGGCCTGATCCCTGAGCAGGGGACACGAGTGCTGTCCTGCCCCAGCTGCTGCCAGCCCTGTCCCCAGGAGTGCAGCAGGTGAGTGCTGGAACAAAATCCGCTCTGATTTCTGCAGCTTTGGGGGAAATGCTCGATTTTGTCTGCACATCCTCCTCTGGGTCACTTCTGTGCTGCCCTGCCAGGCCAGCCTGGGCTGTCAGGTGGATCTGGGGAGCTGTGGGAGGCCTGGCTCAGGGTTCTGTGCTCAGGGCTGTGCTGCTCTGCTGGCACTGGGTGCTCAGTTTGCCTGGGGCTCCCCCCAGCCCCCCTTGCTGGTGTTATTGCCTGGCCCAGCTTCATAACTGTGCAGTTCCACTGATAATGTCTTTCATTTTCAGCTATAATATTAAAAACTGCCCTGATTTGGCTTCCTTTCAACTGCAATGCTTTGAAGGAGGCAAAAGCAGGGATTTGGGGAACAAAACCCCACCCATCCCTCCCCATCCTTTCAGGTGGACATTCCCTCCTGCAGGTGCATGGGCTGAGCAAGATCTGCCTTGGGGCTTTGTGGTCCATGAGCAGCCAGGCCCTGAGTGCACAGCCTGGCTTGGGGAGGGGGCTGAGACACCCAGGGGCTGCAAAGTCAGGGGAGATGGCCGGGGTGGGCGCTCCCATCTCGGTGTCCTGAGGGCACAGAGGGGCTGGGGGCTGCAGGGGGAGATGCAGGGCTGGGAGGGGAGTGCAGGGCCCCAGGGAAGGGCTGGCAGGGGAGCTGGGCTGGCAGGGGCAGCTGGGCTGGCACAGCTGTGCCCAGAGGTGCTCAGGAGGAGAGGTTGGGTGCAGCAGCACCAACACCTCACTGTGAGCTCCAACCTGGGAGTTAATGGAGGAATTCGAGCAAGTGGCACCTGCCTCATCTCTGCTCTGCAAGGATGGGCTTGGACTTGTTAAAACTCTGAGCTGGGAGTGCAGTGCTGTGCTCTGCCCCTGGCTCAGTGCGTTTGGGGTTGGTTGTTACACCTTTATCCTTTCCCTTTTCCTTTCTTACTGCATCTCTTGTTGATTTAATCCCCAAACTTCTGGGGCCAGAGGCGTCTCTGCCACACTGCAGGGCTTTGCCTTCAGTGAGGAAATAAGTAAAAAAAGAGGAAATGTTTCATTCTGAGATGTCACAGGAAAACTGCCGGGGGGCAGCCCAAATCCAGCCTCAGTGGGACTGGGGATGAGGGGAACTGAGAGGATCCCCTGGGGATGGATAAATGTGGGATCTCTCCGGAGGGAATCTGCCCTGCAGGACCCCTCTGTGTCCCAGTGTCACACCTGGCTGCTCACCTGGGCCCGTGGGGGCTGCTGGGGCTCGGCTGGGGGGAGTTGGTGCCAGTTCAGAGTTGTGTGTGGGGCTGGGCTGGTGCAGCCACTGGGAGGGACATGGGGCTGCTGACGTGTGTGGGAATGGCAGGGAATGGTTGGGAATGGCTGGGAATGGTTGGGAATGGCTGGAATAGCAGGAAATAGCTGGGAATGGCTGGGAATGGCTGGGAATGGCAGGGAATGGCTGGGAATAGCTGGAATGGCAGGGAATGGCTGGGAATAGCTGGAATGGCAGGGAATAGCTGGGAATAGCTGGAATGGCAGGGAATGGCTTGGAATGTCTGGGAGTGGCTGGGAATGGCAGGGAATAGCAGGGAATAGCTGGGATTGGCAGGGAATAGCTGGGAATGGCAGGGAATGGCTGGGAATAGCTGGAATGGCTGGGAATGGCAGAGAATGGCTGGGAATAGCTGGGAATGGCTGGAGTGACAGGGAATGGCTGGGAATGGCAGGGAATGGCTGGGAATAGCTGGAATGGCAGGGAATAGCAGGAATAGCTGAAATGTCTGGGAATAGCTGGGAATGGCAGGGAATAGCAGGGAATAGCTGGAATGTCTGGGAATAGCTGGAATGGCTGGGAATGGCTGGGATTGGCAGGGAATGGCTGGGAATAGCAGGAATAGCTGGAATGTCTGGGAATAGCTGGGATTGGCAGGGAATGGCAGGGAATAGCTGGGAATGCCAGGGCATGGCTGGGAATGGCAGGAAATAGCTGGGAATGGCAGAGAATAGCAGGGAATGGCTGGAATGGCAGGGAATAGCAGGAATAGCTGGAATGTCTGGGAATAGCAGGGCCTGGAGCAGTGTCTGCCGGCAGATGGGCCCGGGGGTGGGAGAGGAACAGCGGGAGGGAAGCAGGGATGGGGGGAACGAGGTGCCTTGGCAGAGCTGTGAAAGGCAGGAATCTTCACTGCTCACATTCCAACTGCTGTCACATGGACCCCGTGCTTCTGTCACCAGCTCTTTTCCATGGAGACTCCTCTGCCTCCTGCCCGGGCTGGGAGGGGACCGAGTCCTTCCAAAGCCACAAATGCTGGCTGAGAGCAGCGCTGAGGAGGAGCAGGGGCTGCGAGCTGGGTTTGCAGTGTCAGGGTGTGACACTTCCAGGAAAATCAGCCTGAGGGATGGAGCGTTCCAGGGGAGGGAGCTCGGGTGTGCTCCCTGCCCAGGGACCCGGGGAGCCCACGGTGCCTCTGGGGTTTTGTAAGGGGTAAACTGAGGCAGGAGCAGGGAGAAGATTCAGATTGTGCCCCCAGGCTGAGCCGGCAGCTGGGATGTGAAGTGCTGGGATAACTCCCAGCGCTGTCACCGCTGCTCTGCCCTTCCCTGGCTGTTCCCTGTCCCCTCTGCCCTGTTGTGCTCCCTTGGCTTTGGGTTCTGCACGGTCTCAACCCTCTGCACCATCCCCCGTGCCAGTTTTGTCGAGGGATTTGGTGCCAGGGTCGTGGCACGGCGGGTTTGGAGGCAGCCCGTGCTCTTTAAAGCCTTGAAATGCCACCTGGAGCTCGGCAGAGGCACCTGCTGGGGCTGCTCTGCTCAGCCCTGTGCTCTGATCCCCGATAAATCCCTGCCACGGCAGCAACCTGGGCTGCCCAGCTGCATTCCAAGTGATGGGGAGTGATCCTGAGCGCAGGGGACAGTTCTTGGCTGGAAATGTCCCCTGGAAGGGCGATAATGTCGTTGTTGTTATAAATAGGACGTGGGGGTTTGTAACCTTCCCTAACCCCCGGGTCCGGGCACATTGCAGCAGCCTGGCTGTGTTTGGGCTCACAGGCAGATCCGATCCATTCTCACTCAAATCTGCTGCTTCTTTGGGGAGATTTTTTTTTTTTTTAATTTATTTTTTTTCCCCCCTCTCTTTTAAGATGCTGCATCTTTAACAAGCCCTTGATAGATGAGAATTTGATGCTCGCAGTGACAAACAGGCTCTTCCTTCCTGCCCATATGCACCATCATGCTTTCAGTTTCCCCAGCGTTATTAGGGGAGGATATTGATTGGAAATGTGCTCGGGGACGCTGTAATTGTGTATTAGAGATTTGGTGTTGCTTCGGAGGGCTGCAGTAATGCAAAAGGCTTGAGTGTTTCCGTGCAATCCAGAGGGGGAAGATTGCTGAGGACCTTGAGGTTTTGAAGGAGGAGGGGGGAGGGAGGGGGAGAGACTGAGAGAGAGAGAGAGAGAGACAGACAGAGATACTGTGGTAGGAAGATTCAGAGATCTGTTGTGCTTTTTTTTTTTTTTCCTTTTTTTTTTTTTTTTTTTTTTTTTTCCCTGTGTTGTTTTTTTCCAACCCTTCCTCTCCCCCAGTTGCTTTGCATCAGGGCATGAAAGGAGTGGAAACACCGGGGGGACAAAAGGCACCAGAGCAAATGATGAAACTCAGTAAGGAAATCAACTGGATTCAGAATTTATGGCTGGAAAACGTTGCATTGATCAGTGTATGAATAGTCATTATGTGCTTTTGGGCTGCGTGATTAGGAAAGCAGATCAAGGCTCTCAAGATGATGATTTTTCTTTACTTTCATTTTTTTCTCTCTCTCTGCTTGTAATATCAGCGTGTGTGTGTGTGTGTGTGTGTGTGAGAGCAGCAAAATACCAAAAGTGTCTCTGGTCGCTCCTGCAAAGAGGAAAGTGCAGCCCTGTCTGACACTGAGCTCTCATCTCTCTCACAGATGAAATTTTAGGCAAGAGAAGAGTATGTTCTCCCAACAGCAGCAGTGAGTGTCCTTTGGAGAGCAAGAAAGCCCGAAGTGAGTCCCCGAAGGGTAAGTGCTGCCTCTCCTCCCCCATCCCCTGCCCCTTTCTTCTCCTTTCCCCTGAGCACAACTTAATAGAGATGCAGGAGGGAGGGCTGTGGGGTGGGAGCTGTGCTGGCACTGGGGGGGTGCAGGAGGAGGCGACCAGGGCTCTGTTTTTCCTTTATCTCCTCGGAGAGGGAGGGATTGCCTCTTAATTACAGTAATTACTCCATGATTTAAAAAAAAAAAAAAAAAGCTGCAGCCTTCGAGGTGGATTTTTTGGGGTGTTGCTACTTTTTTTTTTTTTCTGGCAGAATGTCTTGATTGCACGTTTAATATGAAAGGTACACACGAGCTTATCGTGCTGGCATCTGCTCCTTTAAAGGGAAAAAAAAAAAAGGAGCCTGTCAGGGAGAATGGGGCTGCTGAGTTTTCTCTTATGCATTTATGGCACCGTTCCTATAGAGATGGAATCTACAGAAGGTTTCTCTATTTAGGGTTTGGTTTGTTGTTGGTTTTTGGGTTTGTTTTTTTTTTTTTTTTATCTCTTGATTTGCCTCCCAGTTCTTTGCTGTAAACACGATTTTTAAACTTTCTTTACGACCTGCAAAGTGGGATGGGTAATGGAGCCTGCAGTTAATGAGTTTGTCTCCAGGTTGAGTAAATGAGGTTTTGCAGCCTTTCCTTAAAGGCTTTGTTGTTAATATCAGACTAATCAGCTGTCAGTGATACCCACCTCCATCCCTGTGTTAAACCTGCACTCTGGGCACTCAAAAACCCAAAGCAGAGCTGGGTCCTGCTCCGTGGGTTTGGGGTCAGCTGAGCCTCTGCCAGGGGTGCATTCCAGGGGATCTCAGAGGGCAATTCCTCAGCACTTTGTCCTGAAGCCTCCCTAAACCGCATCCTTTAAATCCTGCTTGATAAAGACCCACGGTGGGGACCTGTCCTGCATTCCTGGTTCACAGAACGTTCTGTTTCTTCCCTCCTTGTGCCCAAATGATGCTCTGAAGGCAGAATTCTGTGAGAGGATGTTGAGTGCTGCTGTCACTCCATGGAAAACACCAAATCCTCTCCTTGCTGTAACCCTTTCCTGCCCGTTAACTCTTGGATAACGGCAGAAATCCCTCAGATTTTACTGGGAACCCTTCAAACTGCTCCTCTTTATGTTTTCCATGATTTTTTTCCCATCTGCTCTATTCCTGTTATCCCTGGAATGTTTCTGGTGCTGTGCAGGTGAGTTCCAGACCTGTTTATGGACCCTTGCACAGGTTCATAAACAGATTTGTTCCATCTGGCGTGAGGCTCCTGGGACACATTTTAGATTTTGCTGTCCCTGCTGAGGTTTTGCCCCTCATAATTCCAAATCTGTGGCTGGGAACTGAGTCCAGGGAACAGAACCTGTGTGGCCTGGCTGGGAATGGGCTGAACTTTAACCAAGCCACGTGAAACCAAGGGATTGCCTTTGGATTCATCCTAAAAAAAATGCCTCAGCTGGCACAGGTGGATGTTTTTGTTCTCATTCTGTTCCTTTCCTTTGGCCTCCCACCTTTTTTGTAGGATGAGGAGCCCTTGGCTCTGCAGGATCCAAATCCTGCTCCATGGCTCCCAGAATTTCAGGGATTCCCCCAGGTTTTTAACTCAGGGGTTCCCAGGAAACCCTGAACAAAGCAAAGTTTTATTTTCTACTCTTTATTTTTATTTTTGAGGTGAGACAGAATGGAAGTTCAGAGCTGGGGCTTTTGCTGATGTCCCACTGTTTTTCATTAAACCCTTGGGGAGCCCCTGTTCCCTCCAGAGCTGTGCAGGAGTTTCAGGCCAGGCTGATGCTGGAATTCCATTGGAATGTGAGGGGCTGAGGTTTCTGTGCTTTGGGGCTGTTTTGGTGTGAAAAGGAGTGACAGGAGGGGCACAAGGTTTGTGTCCAACCCCCAGCAGTGCCAGAGCTGAGAGCTCCCATCCTGCTGGGATTGCAGCAGCATCCATGGGGAAAACACAATCCCTGCATTCCCAGCTCTGCCTTGTGTGGCAAACATTCCCAATGGGATGGGCCCTGAGGGGGGCACACCTGGGGTTTGGGAGCTGCTGCTGTGGGGCTGTGGCTGGGACCCAGGGAGACTTTGGGATTTGGGAATGGGAAGTGAGGACTGGCTGGAATTCAGGATCCCGTCAGCCCCACGGGTCCTGCTGGGGCTGCAGCATCTCCTGGGACCCTTCCCTGCAGCCTGGGGGTGCCGTGCCTCGTGTGGTGCTGCTCCTGCACCCCAGGGTGGTGATGGGCTCCAGGCAGGATCTGCTGCTCTCCAAACCATCCCTGGCAGGATCTGATCTGCCCTTGGCAGGATCTGCCCCTCTCCATCTCACATTGTCAGGATCTGTCCCTCTCCAAATCATCCCTGGCAGGATCTGCTCCTCTCCATTCCAGGCATCCATCCATGGCAGGATCTGATCTGCCCCTGGCAAGATCTGCCCCTCTCCATCTCACACTGACCCTGGCAGGATCTGATCTGCCCCAGGCAGGATCTGCCCCTCTCCCAACCATCCCAGGCAGGATCTGCCCCTCTCCATCCCAGACATCCCAGGCAGGATCTGCTCTGCTGCTCTCCATCCTGCACTGCCCCTGGCAGGATCTGCTCCTCTCCATCCCAGACATCCGTGTCTGTCAGGATCTGCCCCTCTCCATCCCACGTTGTCTCTGTCAGGATCTGCCCCTCTTCATCCTGCACTGCCCCTGGCAGGATTTGCCCCTCTCCATCCCAGACTGACCCTGGAAGGATCTCCCCAGGCAGGATCTGCCCCTTTTCCATCCCACACTGCCCCAGGCAGGATCTGCCCCTCTCCATCCCACACTGACCCCGGGAGCAGCTCTGGCTCGGGCACAGCAGCTCTGGCTCTGGAGGAGCCTTTGGAAAAAGAACCTTTAGCAGAGCAGCCTCTGGAAGAGCAGCAGTGACCCCGCGGCTCAGCTCCCGCTGCCGGGGCGGCCAAGGAAATCACTGCCGCTCCCTGGCTGAGCGAAAAAACACCTGTAGGGCTGGAAAGGCTTCCAGAGGGATCCAGCCTCCTTCCCTGCCCTGCCCCCTCGGCAGAGCTCGCTCGGCAGATCAAAGGGAGCCCTGCGTGAAGGGAACGGGGCTGTCAGACAGAGCAGAACGTTCCCTGCGGATGGCAGCGCTGGGGGCCGGGGCTGTGCTGGCTCCCCAGTGCCCCCCCGGCTGCTGCGGGGCTGGGCAGCTCCTGCCCCGCTGCCCCAGGCGTGGGATGAGGCTGGAGCACGGCGGGAAGGGAAAATCGGGAAGGAGCAGCTGAAAAATCTGCCGGGTGGGAGCCCCGGGAGCAGGCTGGGTGGAGAGCTGGAAAACACAGGTTGGGAACAGCCTTGGGCTCGCCCTGGGCTGGGGATGAGCTCACAGCCTGCTCCTCTCTGTGCTTTGTAACCCATTTAAACCAACCCAAACCTGGCTGTGCCAGGGGGAGCCCAGAGCTGGAGCTGCCCTGCAGCTGAGCAGCCTCTGTCCCTTTGTCCCTGTCCTTTGGGGGGACATCCACGTGCTGCTGGCTTTGGCAGCTCTGCAGTCAGGCCAAGGGAAGAAATGAAGGGTTTGGTTCTTGCTGGCAGCATCACTGCCCCCCAAATGCTGCTCAATGGGGGCACAGGCAAAAATAAAAACCCCTAAAGCTGCTGGGCAGGCCCTGCCCTGAGCTCTGGGCTGGGATGGGTTTGCTGCAGCTCCTTGGGCTCAGTTTGGGGTTGAATAAAAGAACCTTGGCCTGTCAGGGGTTGGTTTGTAGGACAGGAGAGGAGGATGGACGGGGTGGGTGCTCCTGGGATTGTCTGGGGAGGATGAGGCTGAGAAAATGTCAGGAGAGGCTGTGAAATGTCCTTGGCTCTGTGCAGAGCCTGAGTGCCCCAGAGGCTGTGCCAGCCTGGCGGGGGCTGTGCCACCCTGGCAGGGGCTGGCAGAGGGGTGGGTGATGGCAGGGCCGGGGTGCCCGGGGGCTGTGCTGGGTGTGCACAGGGCTGGGTGATGGCAGAGCCGGGCCGGGGTGCCCGGGGGCTGTGCTGGGTGTGCAGAGGCACAGGGCTGGGTGATGGCAGAGCCGGGCCGGGCTGTGCTGGGTGTGCACAGGGCTTGGATGATGGCAGAGCCGAGCCAGGGTGCCCTGGGTGTGCACAGGGCTGGGTGATGGCAGAGCTAAGCCAGGGTGCCCTGGGTGTGCACAGGGCCCGGCAGATGCCCGGCCTGGCTCTCCCTCCCCGGGGCGGTGCCAGAGTCCATTTCACACCTGGCGGCTGCGGGAGATTTGGCAGATCAGTCTCCCGCATTACCCCTGGTAATGACAAAAGCAGACAGCAAAGCTCCAGCAAAGCTGGAATTACTGCTGGCTGAGTCATGTGAAATCTTCCAAGTTTTAAGCATGGAAATCCAGCCTTTCCCTGGATTCCTCCTTCCTCTTAGCTTCCCCTCGCCACCCCCATTCTCCCTCCCCTCCCTGCACCTGAAATCTGCTCTGCGGCTGATCCGATAGAGTTTATGGTAATTAAGCGTTATTAAATCCCCTCCCCCCTCCCTTTTTTGCTCTAATGACACAGCTGTGGGGGGGTGAAAAAAAAAAATGGGTGTTTTTCTAAATCAGGTCTGTGGCTTTGCTCCTGAGACCTTTGGGTAAGAGCATCAGGAGGGAACTGAAACCCTGAGCTGCTGCATCCCTGGAGGAGGAGGAGGAGGGAATCCTCCCTGGTGGGGAGGAGAGCTGGAAGGGAATTCTGCCCTCTCCTCCCTCCCTGCTGCTTCCAGGGGTGTCCTGCAGGTTTGGGGTGGCACTGAGCAGCCCCTGCCTTTGGGGTCTGGATTTTGGGGCTGGGGGGCCCAGGGCAGTGTGGGAACCTGGCTGCTGATCCCAGAGCAGCCTCTGAAGGTGGGGTGTGCTCAGGGAGCCAGCGGGGTGCAGATCTGTGTCACTGGGGCACCACTGAGGCTGCAGGGACAGCCAGGGTGCTGTGCTCAGGGAGAGCTGCAGTCATTCCCCTTTTGGCCTTGGGGGCCAGGGATGCAGAATTCGGTGTTGAAATGTTGTGCAGCTCAGACTCATTATTATTATTATTATTATTATTATTATTATTATTATTATTATTATTATTAACAACGTTATTATTAACATTATTGCTATAATTATTATCATAATCACTATAATTATTGTCATCATTATTGTTACTATCATTATCCTTACTTATTATTCATTGTTATTTATTTTGGTATTCTATTTTATTATCGCTATGTTTTATTATTATTGGGATGATGAGATGATGGGGAGATGATGATGATATGATGATGAGATGATTGTGATGATGATGATGATGATGATATGATTGTGATGATGATGATGATGTTGATGTTTCCCTCCTGTATTTTGGGGAGGGGGTGGCTCCATGACAACCCCAAAGGCCGAGCCCCGTGTGCTGTGCCGTGGGTTTGGTGTCAGACAAAGGCAGCACCAGTCCCAGAGCTGCCTCATTTCCCACCCCTCTGTCTCTGGGGCTGTTCCTGCCTGCCCCACACTCACCTTTCTCTCACCTGACACCCACAGCCCCTCCCAGTGCGTGTGACAAGTGCCACCCCTGTGGCTTTGGGGCCACCCCTGCCCCAGCATCCCCTGCCCCGCTGCCCGAGGGGCTCGGGGAGGCTGCAGGAGCAGCAGGGGCACACACGGAGGGCAGGGTGGGAGGGTGGTCCTGTCCCTCCCCAGCACCGCGGTGGGTCTGTGACTGTGATCCTGCCACCCCCCTTCCCCTCTGCCTGCCCAGATTGTGCCTGGGAGTTCCTCTGGAGTAATGAAAAGGCTTTGCCTGTGGGAAAGATCCGAGATAAAACAGTGTTGGAGCAGCCAAGGCGGAGAGCAGTAATTACTGAGAGCTGTGCTTACAGTAAACACAAAACCCCTGCGGTTTGCTCTCCCTGCCAGCCAGCCTGGGATCCCTCCTGCCCCCGGAGCTGCAGTCATTCCATGGAAATCCATTCCGGGAACAGGGACACCCAGTGGGACTGGGGTGGCCTCAGGGTGCCTTGGGACTGATGGGAAACACCCTGAGGTGGGCAGGTGGCTGGCAGCACTGTCCCCTGGGGTGTGTCACCACTGTCCCCTGGGGTGTGTCAGTGCTGTCCCCTGGGGTGTGTCAGTGCTGTCCACTGGGCCAGAGCTGGACACAGCACTCAGTGTCCATCCTAAACTGAGGGAAATGGACACAGCACTGAGTGTCCATCCTGAACTGAGGGACAGAGCTGGACACAGCACTGAGTGTCCATCCTAAACTGAGGGGCAGAGCTGGACACAGCACTGAGTGTCCATCCTGAACTGAGGGACAGAGCTGGACACAGCACTGAGTGTCCATCCTAAACTGAACTGGACACAGCACTGAGTGTCCATCCTAAACTGAGGGAAATGGACACAGCACTGAGTGTCCATCCTAGACTTGACAATGCACTCAATGTCCACCCTAAACTGGACACAGCACTCAATGTCCACCCTAAACTGGACACAGCACTCAGTGTCCACCCTAAACTGAGGGAACTGGACACAGCACTGAGTGTCCACCCTGAACTGAGGGACAGAGCTGGACACAGCACTGAGTGTCCATCCTAGACACAACTGGACATAACACTCAATGTCCACCCTGAACTGAGGTGCCTTTGACTTCCTCCCTGTCTGTCACACCACCCAAGAAACCCATTTTCCATCAGAACACGCTCAGTGGGTGTTCAGTGGAGCTTTCCCTGACCCCCCCGTGTGTGCCCGCAGAGAACTCGCAGACGGCGGTGCTGGAGGAGGCGCAGATGACCCCCGAGGAGCACTACAGGCGCATGATGTCGGCCCTCAACGAGCACGGCTCCTTCGAGGAGCAGCAGCAGCAGCGCCTCTACCAGCTGGCCAACAGCATGGCAGTGCCCAGCCACGGAGGTAGGGCTGGCCGGGGGGACAGCGGGATCTGCTGCCGTGGGGCGTGAGCTGGGAGATGGCCCCGAGCCATGGGGGTGTTTGGGATGGGTCTGGGGGATGTCCCCAAGGTCTGGAGTCATTTGGGATTGGTTGGGGCATGTCCCTGAGCCCTGGAGTCATTTGGGAGATGTCCCTAAACCCTAAACTCACTTGGGATGGGTCTTGGAGATGTCCCCAAGCCCTGGACTCATCTGGGATGGGTCTTGGAGATGTCCCCAAGGTCTGGAGTCTTTTGGGATTGGTCTGGGGCATGTCCGTGAGCCCTGGAGGCATTTGGGAGATGTCCCCAAACCCTAAACTCACTTGGGATGGGTCTGGGAGATGTCCCCAAGCCCTGGACTCATCTGGGATGGGTCTTGGAGATGTCCCTGAGCCCTGGACTCATTTGGGATGAGTCATGGGGATGTCCTCGAGCCCTGGACTCATCTGGGATGAATCTGGGAGATGTCCCTGAGTCCTGGAGTCATTTGGGAGATGTCCCTGAGCTCTGGAGTCATTTGGGATGGGTCTAGGGGATGTCCTTGAGCCCTGGAGTCATTTGGGATGAGCCTGGGGATGTCCCTGAGTGCACTGAGGGGTAGATCTGCTGGGTGTTTGTCATGCCATGGACACCTGTGATGATGAAGGAGTTCCTTCTCTGGTGATGCCTCCACCAGAGCCTTTCTCCATCTCTGGAGCAATGTCCCTTGGCCATGTGCAGATGCTGATTCCTTCTGCAGCCCTCCATGGGATGTGCTTTCCCTGCCTGCAGTGGAGCAGCAGCAGCAGCAGTGCTCTGTGCTCTGTGCCCTGCAGGGGAGCTGAGGGGCTCGTCCTCCTGCCTCAGGAGTTTGTGTCCCTGTGAATTTGGGAATCTCTGTGTGACAGACTGTGCTGTGGTGTGAGCAGAGGGGTGAGGTGCTGGCAGTGCCAGACACCCCTGGCATTTCAGGATGGAGCAGTGAGGTGACACTGCCACCTTCTCCTGGGGCTGGAGCGTGTCTGAGGGTCAGCAGGGATGGGAGGAGTCCCACACGGACTGAGGGGGGGCTGCAAGGTTTCCCTGGGTTTTGGAGGGAGCTGGCTGGGTCCAGCATGACCTGGGCTGTGCCTAGAGGTGGCATCGAGCAGATGGAGGATCAGGAACATCCCTGCACAGGTGGGGAATCCTTCTACAGATAGAGAATTCCTGCACAGGTAGAGAATCCTTCCAGAGGTAGAACATCCTTCCACAGAGCATCCCTGCACAGGTACAGAATCCTTCCACAGGTAGAGCATTCCTGCACAGGTAGAGAATCCTCCCAGAGGTAGAACATCCCTGCACAGGTAAAACATTCCTGCAGAGGTAGAACATCCCTACACAGGTAGAGAATCCCTGCACAGGTGGAGCATCCCTGCACAGGTAGGGAATCCTTCCACAGGTAGAACATTCCTGCACAGGTAGAACATCCCTACACAGGCAGAGAATCCTTCCAGAGGTAGAACATCCTTCCACAGAGCATCCCTGCACAGGTGGAGCATCCCTGCACAGGTGCCTGCTCCTCAGCTGCCCTCAGGTGAGCAGAACCTGCTGCCACTGGCCCAGTTTGGCCCAGTTTGCCCCCGAGCAGAGCCGTGCTCGAGTTCTGACCTGCATGGAGGGGATAAAACTCAGCTGGATCAGGCAGAGCCAGGGCTGTGACAGAGGTGCTGCTGCTCCCCAGGGCTGGGGCATCCCTGCAGGGCAGAGCCACGCCAGGAGCTGTCCCTGTGCCTCCTGCCCGGGGTGTGCAGGGCTGGCACGGCCCTGCCTGGCTCAGGAGCACGGGCAGAGCATCAGCCAGAGCTGCAGAACCTCTGGTCTGGAGTGTGAATCCCCAGGGCTCCTTGTTAGGTTAATGAAGAGGCTGTCTTCTTTTCCACTCTGTTTGATTTGATTGGCTTCTCTGGGGGCAGGAAGGCGATTGCTGTGGAGGAAGGATTTGCTTATCAGCAAAGGCCCGGCACAGAGCTGCCCCAGCCCCGTGGGGAGAGTGGCACCAGCCCGGGCTGTGCCAGGCATTGCAGAGCCCCTGCAAACCCAGCTGCTGGCTGAGGGGCACAGCCCGGAGTGCCACAGGGCTGGGATGGCACAGGGACACCCACAGAGGAGGGGACAGGCTGTGACAATGGCACTGGAACGTGCTGAACATTCAGCCATGGCTGGAGCCCAGCAGGGTGTGAGCAGGGCTGGGACAGACACAGCCCGGGGTGGCTGCTGGGCACAGGGACGTGTCCATCCCTCCAGGGTGTGCTGGGGGGCAGCTGGAGCACCCCTTCTCCAAAAAAACGAGAGCTCGTTAATTCGTGTTTTTTATGGTGATGATTCAATTGTCTCATCAGCATTTGTAGGGGGGGCCACGCTGGGTTTTTGGGGTGGGCAGGAAGGAGAAGGAGCCTGCTCAGGCAGACCCGCTCGGGGAGCACTGACAAGACAAAACTTGGTGTATTTTTGGATTGTCTCCACGCCACAGGGCTCTGCTTGGGATATAAATTATTAGTGCCAGTACAAAGCGCAGTTTATCTGCGGGCTCACATGGAGGCACCAATAACATTAATAATTTAAAAAATGTTAATAATTTAGAAATCTTTTTTTTTTAATTGCTTTTCAGCCCCCTCCCCTCCTCTCCCCCCCTCCTCCGCCCCCGTTCTCCCAGTGGCATTCATCCCACATTCTGAATTCAGTCTGTCTCCGTGCCTGGAACCTCCATCCGCCAGCGTCCCACTGTCAATCAATCTGATTTCCCAACTGTCAGAGTGCAGGATTGTAAATAACAGCTCCTCGGGGGGGTCTGGGCAGCGGGGAGGGGGCACAGGGGAGGGAGGAGGGGGAAGGGGAGAGCAGAGCCGAGGGGGGTGTGCGGGGGTTGTTGCGGTCATGGAGGATCAATGCGGCTCCTGGAGCTGGCTGCACGCCAGCCTTCTAAATTACAGCCGCCGTGGCAATCAGGAGTGACCTGGGTTTTTCAGATAATTAATTTATAAACATTGCAAGGTTGCACGGTCTCCCTGGCTCGCTGAATTCTCTGGGTTTTTGCTGTGATCTGATGGTGTCTGGCTGTTCCTTACCGACCTGTGCCAGCCCAGAATTGTGGTTCCAGTGTTTGTCCCCTTGCCTGGGGGTGTGGGGACAGGGGCAGGAACGTGGCCAGAAATTGGGGCGCTGCTGTCCCCCCTTGCACAGCACAAACAGCAGCTGTGGGGATGTTCTCAGCCCAGCACGGGGCTCCAGCCTGACCATCACCAAAATGTTGGATGGAGCTCAGGGAATGGCTTGGGGTGGCTGGGATTTCCAGAACAGAGGGAGAAAAGGAACACAGGGAGATGGGAAATGTGGCATTACCAGGGCTGTGCAGTGCTCCTGCAGCAATGTGGGAGAGCTGCATGTGCTGCTGCATGTGCTGCTGCATGTGCTGCTGCATGTGAGGCCTGTGCAGGGTCAGTGCTGCAGGTGATGCTGCCCAGGCTGTGCTCGGTGAGCTCAGTCTGCCCCTGCTGCTGTCCCCAGCTGTGTTTTGGTTTCCTTTGGTGCAGGGTACGGTGTCAGGGAGGTTTTCTCCGCGGGGATGTTTCCTGTGCGCCCCAGCAGGGGCTCTGGGCTGGGTGTGAGCTGTGCAGGGGGGTTCACACAGACACCGGCACCGAGGGACTCCCGGGGCTTCCCTGGGACAGCCTCGGGTGCCTGGCACGGCTGTCCTTGTCACTCGTTGTTCCCTGAGGGCAGTGGCACAAGGGCTGAACCTGCATCCCTGCCCCTCCTGGGGGCTCCCTGGTGGGTCTGGCCTTGCCTGAAGTGTCCATGGCAGGGCAGTGACTGGGCAGCCGGGCTGCCCTGACCGCCTGCACTGCAGGGACTGCACGGGTGTCACTGCACGGGTGTCACCACAGAAGTGTCACCACAGGGGTGTCACCACAGGGGTGTCACTCCTCAGGTGTCCCTGCACGGATGTCACCACAGAGTTGTCACTGCTCAGGTGTCACTGCTCAGGTGTCACCGCACGGGTGTCACTCCTCCGATGTCACTGTACAGGTGTCCTGGCACGGGTGTCACCACATGGGTGTCACCACACGGTTGTCCCTGCTCAGGTGTCCCTGCATGGGTGTCACAGTACGGGTGTCACAGGCAGGGTGACACGGGTCACAGCTGTGGGCACTGCAGGCTGCCTGGGGGCTGCCTTTCCTTCTGGCCCGCAGTTTTCCCCGGGCAGAGCTGTGCCGGGGCAGGGAGCAGGGTCCCCCTCTGTGCCCCATCCTCAGCTGTCCCGGGCCCAGCCCTTCCCCGGCCGTGCCGTGCCGTGCCGTGCCGGGTGCAGCCCCGCAGAGCCCCCAGGACCGCGGCGGTGCGGAGGGGACACGGCGGGAGCGGGGCAGGTGCCAGCGCGGCTCCGCTCGGCACCGGCCGGGAGAGGGAGTTTGGGGAGTGCCTCCCTCTCCTCCTGCCCTCCTCTCATCCATCCCTCCATCCTTCCCTCCCTTTTTTTCCCGCTCCTTCCCTCCCTCCTTCGCTCCCTCCCTCCGGCAGGAAGGCAATTAAACAGCAAATCCACCCCCCTGCCGTAGTTGCACAATTTCCTCCGCTGCCAAACTCCCTGGGCGGCGGGGGCGGATCGCGCCCGGAGCCGCCGGGCCGGGTCAGTGCCGGGGCCGCCGCTCCCCGCCGGGCTCCGCCGCCGCCCCGGCGCCCCGGAGCCGCGGGGGTGGCCGCGGGCAGCGGGGGACAGCGGAGCCGCTGTCGCCCGGGGGCCGCGGGCACGGCCGGGAGCAGCCCCGGGGCAGCGCTGTCGCCCGCGGGGAGCCGCCGGCAGCCCCGGAGCCGCGGCGCCTCTGTCTGTCCGTGCGTGTCCGTCTGTCCGAGCGGGGTCTGTGCCGGGCAGCAGCAGCAGCAGCTCCTGATCGCTCCCTCCCCTCGCTGTCCCCAGATCTGCTCCGGGCGCGGCAGGAGGTGGCGGCGGCGGCGGCGGCGCGGACCCCGGGCGCGATGGAAGCGCACATCCCCTCGGCCAGCAACTCGTCCAGCCAGCGCAGGAAGCAGGGCCTGCCGCAGCACAGGGACAGCCACTTCCCCGACAGGTACGGCACGGCACGGCCCCGGGGCGGGGTCTGCCCGGGGCGGGGGGCGCGGGGGGGTGCGAAGAGGGGGGAGCCACCGGGTCAGGCTGGGAGGGGTTGGGCAGGGCACCGGGGGTGTCACAGCGCCTGGAAGTGTTCAAAAAGTGTGTGGATGTGGTACTGGGGTGTCACAGTCTCTAGAAGTGTTCAAAAAGTGTGTGGATGGAGCACTGGGGTGTCAGTGTCCCTGGAAATGTTCAGGAAGTGTGTGGATGGGGCACCGGGGGTGTCGCTGTCCCTGGAAGTGTTCAAAAAGCGCATGGATGGGGCACTGGGGACACGGTTTGGTGCTGACCGTGGCAGTGTCAGGGTCGTGGCTGTTCCTGGTGATTTTGAAGGCTTTCCCAGCCTTTAGGATCGTGTGATTCCATGGGCAGCAGTGCCCGGCGCTGGGCAGGACTGGTGTACCTGGCCCAGGTGTGACCGTGTCCTTTGGGGTTGTGCTGGGGACACTCTGCCACCCTCTGGGGTGTGTGTATGGAAATAAAAAGGGGGAATAATCTGTATGGAAATGGAAAGGGGGAATAAATAATCTGTATGGAAATGGAAAGGGGGAATAATCTGTATGGAAATGGAAAGGGGGAATAATCTGTGCCTGGGCACATCTGCATCCACATCCAGGATGTGCCAGGCCGGGGTGATCCCAGACCTGTGCTGGAGGTGCCACTCTCACCGTTCTGGGGCACGGGGCAGGTTCAGGTGTTGAAGTTTAAATTTTGTAGCATCCCCAGGTAAGGAGAGAGGAGAACTGCCGAGGTGGAACAGAAAGAGAAGTTTTCTTTGTTAAGGAAAAGAGGCTCAGCTTGGCTCTGCCACTGCCAGGAGCGCTGGAAAGCCGATATCCCCCACCCCCAGGAAATCCGAGCTCATTTATCTTGCTCTGTGCCACGAGCCATTCCCTCCGCAATCAAGAACTTCAGAGGGAAATTAAATTAAAGCTGCGTGCGCTCCTGCCGGGGACGGCGGGGACTGGAGGGGCTGTGGGGACGTGAAGGCTCCGGATGTCACGGGATGAGCCTGAAAGGCTCCGGGATTTACACTTTCCTTGGCTGTGGTGGCGGGGTGGGGCAGAGCGGGCTGCACCATCAGCTCCGGAGCGCTCGGATGTGCTGAGTCCGGAGTTTTCCCCCTTTAGAGCCTTGGAGATCCCGTCTGGTTTTCCCTCCTCTCCCAGCGTTGCGCTGTGGAGGGGCCGGGCAGCCCTGGAAGCCTCTCTCCCACAGCGTGTACTTTGGCTAACCCAGCCCATAAATCGCGGGCCCGGAGCAGACCTGCGAGGAATGCAGGGATGGAGGAGCCTCCTGCAGCCGCTCTCAGGAACGTTTCCCCGGCGCTGTGTGGGCTGGAGGGGAGCCAGGCCGGGCCGGGGCTGCCTGCAGAGCAGGGTGGAGGCTGCTCCCGGGGAGGGGCTGCCCGCAGGAGGGCTGGGCTGGGGAGATCCAGATGGAACCACGAGGGGTCTGTGTGCCCCTGGCAGGGGATGGGGGCATGAGCTGGGCTGGGCTGGGCCAGGAGGCGTTCCCTGGTTTGGGAGCAGGGGAGGGAAGGTGCTGCCTGGCTCAGGGGACAGGGGCTGAAGGTCAGGAGGTGGCTCTTGGAGCTTTTCCTGCTGGGTCAGTTCTCCAGATAGCCCCACAAATTGTTGGGTTGGCAGGAGAGGGAAATCCTGGTGAGGGAGGAACACACAGGGACACATCAGTCTTGGATGCTGAGAGAAATCCCCGTGGGAGCTGGGGCCAGGTGTGCAGGAGTCCTGCAGTGCCTCAGTTTCCCATTGCAGGTGGCAGTGGCTCTCCTGAGGAAAGGAGATTGTGTTCAGTGTTTGGGGAGGTTCCATTGCCAGAGCAGTGTTGTGGTTGGTGGAGCAGGGTTGGAATGAGGAGATCTTTAAGGTCCTTTCCAACCCCAGCCAATCTGGGATCAGCCCCCAGGGTCGTTGTTTCTCCCCAGAGCTCTGCAGCCCCCTGAGGCTCAGGCTGTGTCCCTGTGCTCCCTGCCAGAGGTGGCCTGGTTGGAGCTGTGCCAGCTGTTCCTCCAGGTGTTTTTGGGAATGCCAGGAGAAGCCATGGCCGTGTATTGCAGAGCACTGAAGTTCTGTGGGTGCCAATTCTTCCCTGTTAGCCTCGGGTTTGTGCTGGGGTCACTCAGGGCAGCCTGGAGCACTTTTATCCTGGAGGAACATTCCCAAACATTCCCAAAGGTCCAAGGGGCACTGCAGGGAGGGCAGGGCAGGAAGCTGCCTCACATTCCCAGGCACACCCGGGTGGATTCCTGGTGTCTCCTTTCCCAGGAGCAGCAGTAACAACCAGGGTGCAGAGAACTGTTCCCAATTCCATTTCAGCTCCCTGTGCTGGGCTCAGGCAGCTCTGAGCTGTGTGAGCAGCAATCATCAGCGACTTCAGCCCTTCTGTCTGGCAAAGCAAGAGGGGAAACCTCACTGGTGACCCAGTTTGATGTGTCAGGGCAGTGCCTGGCAATGGGAGCTGTGCCTGCAGTCTCCAGGTCCCAGGTGTGAACTGAGCTGACCCTTGGGAAGGTGGGTGTGCTGAGACATTTGTCATTCATTAATTAATTATTCTCTCTTTGCTGGTCAGAAACAGGCTGGGAGCTTTGGCTTTGTGGGGATGAGGCACACAAACACAGGGATAGGGATTTTCTTGGGCTGAGCTACAGTGGTCCCTCCACCTCTTTGCTCCTTTTCCCTCTCTTGGAAGGAGTTCAGTGAGGCTGAGCCATCTTGCCAAAAGCAGACTCCAGCCAGAGTCTGGAGAATTCATTTGGTTTTACATGGTTTTGGTTTCCTAGATCCTTTGGAGATGGATTCAGCGTGGGTGCTGCAGTGCCAGGGCCTGGTGGCGTGTTTGGGGAGATGAGCTGAGGTTATAAAAAGACTTGGAAGAGGAGAGGGCACAGCTGAAAGGTGCCACTGTCACTGCTCCAGCCTGGAGCTCTTCCCATGCCCGAAGTGCTGCCTCTCCTGCAGAGCTGGCAGGTGGCTGTACCCCGCAGAGCTGCTTGGATGCTGCTCCTTGGCTGCTGCCTGCAGGATTTGTTGGCACTGTTCTGCTGGGCTCCTTCAGCCTGGCGTGTTCCTCCCCGGGGTGCTCATCCCTGCTTCTCCCTCCTGAGGGAAAAATTCCCTCCTGGGGGAGAATCTTCCATGCCCTGCACACAGAAGGGGTTGGGGAGGAGCTGAGCAGAGCTGGGTGATGGTCAGTGGGGTGAAGCCTCTTGGCTGGGTTGGAAGCATCAGTTGTGTGCTGGGAGTTGTTTTTTGTGCCTGCAGGGTGAGGTCTGGGGTCTGGGGTCCTGCCCCTGGCAGGGGAGGGGGCTGAGGCAGGTGTTGGTGCCAGCACCCAGGGGCTCCGTGCTGCCTGGACAGGCAGTGGGGGCACAGATCTCCCCCACGGGAGGCAGCAGGAATGCCAAGGGTCACGGAATTCTGCCAGCCTGAGGTGCCATCAGCACCCAGGGCCCTGGGGGGCTCAGCCCCTCGGCAGGAGCCAGCTGGGGGTGGGAGAGGCACCCACTGCCTCCCCTGCAGGAGCTGACAGACACCGTGTGCCAGCCAGAGGCTTCCTGTGAGCAGAGATGTGCCCAAAATACCCAGCCTGCATTTTTGGATTCCCTTCTTCCCATCTGCTGTTGCTACGGTTTGTTCTTTATTTCCCCCCCCCTGCTTTGGGGAGGTTTTCCTTTTCCCTGCTGGCTCCTTGGGCACATTTCCTGCCCTTTTTGGGCACATTTCCTGCCCTCTCTGGGCTCATCTCCTGCCCTCTCTGGGCTCATCTCCTGCCCTCTCTGGGCACATTTCCTGCCCTCTCTGGGCACATTTCCTGCCCTCTCTGGGCACATTTCCTGCCCTCTCTGGGCACATTTCCTGCCCTCTCTGGGCACATTTCCTGCCCTCTCTGGGCACATTTCCTGCCCTCCCTGGGCTCATCTCCTGCCCTTTTTGGGCACATTTCCTGCCCTTTTTGGGCTCATCCCCTGCCCTCTCTGGGCACATTTCCTGCCCTCTCTGGGCACATTTCCTGCCCTTTTTGGGCACATCTCCTGCCCTCTTTGGGCACATTTCCTGCCCTCTCTGGGCACATTTCCTGCCCTTTTTGGGCTCATCTCCTGCCCTCTCTGGGCACCTCTCCTGCCCTCTCTGGGCTCATCCCCTGCTCTCTCTGGGCACATCTCCTGCCCTCTCTGGGCACCATCTCTCTCCTGCCCTTACCCACCCCAGCCCTGTGTCCCCCTCTCCTCTCTGAAGTCTCTGATTCTCTGATTTTTGCCCTGGCAGGATCCCTGCCTGGTTCCCATCTGGCTGAATGTTCTGCAGAGCAGAGGCCGAAGAGCTTGACCCGATTTCTGCAGTTTTGTTTTGGCAGCAGTTGGGATTTGGAGGGGGCAGCTCAGCCCAGCCCCTCCCGGTGTGGAAAGGCAGTGCCAGCACGGGTTCTTTCCCTGCCTGGAAATCCCAAACCCCATTTTTAGCAAGGCCTTTGATTTTATTTCTTCTCCCTTGCTGGCAGTGTCTGGGGATGGCAGAGCAGCGAGGAGCTCTGTGCCTCCTGCCTGTTACCTCGGGTTTAAAGTGTCTCTTCCTATCAAATGCAGAGCAGAAGAAAGCGGAGCTTTCATGCATTCTTTCCCCCCCCTGCCCCTCTCCCTCTTCTTCCATCCGTTCTAAATTTATTTCCATGCCTTGCCGGTTTCAATCTGCATTTCCTGACCCTCTCACATCTCCAGTCACAGCCTGTGCTCCGAGCCTTCCCCGGGAGCTGGGATGGAGCCAGGGGGGAGCTCTGCTGGGGGCTTGGGAGGCTATGATGGGGTTAAAGTGAAAGGCTCGGTTTTAACAGTATAATGTGTAACCCCATAATGACTTTAAATATTGATTATTTGAAGGCCATTAGTGCTTATTGTTAAAGAAAAGTCGATACTTTTTAAGCCTTGTGAAGCATTTGTCTCCTGTTAAAGGACATATCAAATTTAGCAGCGTGCAGTGCAAATCCCCTAATACCCTGCTCACAAACCTCCAGCTGGCATTTCAGGGGGGGAAAAGGAGAAGGGGGCAGGGGGAGGAATGTGCAGCAGCACAGAATTGCTCTCTGCAAGGTAAGGACAAGGCTTATCAGATGTAATTGCCGGGGGCTAAATTCACCTCCTCAGAGCAGGGCACTGCAGTTGTGCCTCGGAGGAAGAGGAGGAAGGAATTTAATGGGGGATTGGTGCCTGGGAGAGGATGCAGGGATCAGGGTTTGGTGCACACCTGTCTGAAAGCACAGCAGCTTTTGTTGAGGTCTCGGGGGCTTTTTACTCTGGGGTTGTCAGAGGCTGAGAGGTGTGAGGGTGCCCAGCCCCGTGCCAGGGCACGACCTGGTGCTGCTGCCTCCTTCCTGTGCCAGCTCCAAGGATGGGCAGAGGGCTGGCAGGGAGCAGGGCAGGCTCCAGCAGGTTCTGTGCCCCGTGGGGTGGCACAGAGGCTCTGTCCCCGTGGGGTGGCACAGAGGCTCTGTCGCTGTGGGGTGGCACAGAGGGGTGGCACAGAGGCTCTGTCCCCCTGGGGTGGCACAGAGGCTCTGTCCCCATAGGGGTGGCACAGAGGGGTGGCACAGAGGCTCTGTCCCCGTGGGGTGGCACAGATGCTCTGTCCGTGGGGTCGCACAGAGGCTCTGTCCCCATGGGGTGGCACAGAGGTTCTGTGCTCCATGGGGTGGCACAGAGGCTCTGTCCCCGTGGGGTGGCACAGAGGCTCTGTCCCCGTGGGGTGGCACAGAGGCTCTGTCCCTGTGGGGTGGCACAGAGGGGTGGCACAGAGGCTCTGTCCCCGTGGGCTCTGGGGCAGAGCTGGGCAGTGTCAGGCTCCATGCAGGGAGCAGAATCCCCTCTGCCCCAGGTATTCCTGAGCATTCCTGCTGCTGCCACTGTGCTGAGCAGGGGAGGTGCAGTGACCCCCTGGGTTGGGCCATCT
The DNA here is from genome assembly GCA_910950805.1 of Acrocephalus scirpaceus scirpaceus. Lineage (NCBI taxonomy): Eukaryota > Metazoa > Chordata > Aves > Passeriformes > Sylviidae > Acrocephalus > Acrocephalus scirpaceus. The sequence goes on from OU383794.1 coordinate 1,174,239, forward strand.
GCAGCCTTTTCTTGGCTCTTTTTGGCCATCTGTCCTCCCTGCTCTGACCCCAGGGCTGTGACAGCGCCAGCTGAGGGACCTTGGGCTGCTCCTGCTCCCCTGGCCCCACCAGCAGCTTTGTGAGGGTGTTTGGGGGAGCCCCGGGGCTGCTGCGGGGTCTGTGTGTCCTGTGTGCCAGGCAGGCACGGTGACAGCGTGTGTCACTGCGTGTCCCTGCGTGTCCCTGCATTTCCCAAACCCATCCCCAGTGAGTGCTGGAGTGTGTGGCACTGGTGTGTCCATCCAGCCCCTCTCCCTGCCACCTCCAGCTGCTCTCCAGGCTGCTGTGCTCATGGGATCAGTCCAGGAGTGGTGGCTGTGTCCCTTTGATCCTTCCCAGTGCTCAGCCGTGTGCCTGGAGTGGGATTGGGTCCAGGAGCGGTGCCTTTGTCCCTGTGATCCATCCCGGTGCTCAGCCGTGTCCCCGGCAGTGGGATCAGCCCAGGAGCGGTGCCTTTGTCCCTTTGCTCCGTCCCACTCCCGCCCTGGCCAGCCCAAAGCCGGCCCAGGGAGGCTCGGAGGGAATGAGCTGCAGAGTCTGGAGCATATGTGAATTCCTCAGGGATCAAAGTCATGCCCCGTAGCACAACATGAAAGAGTAAAACCAGCCCGGGATGAGCGCTGGGCTGCCACGGGAGGGGGAACCTTTCATTTCCCAGCCCCGATCCCCATCCCAGCAGGGCACACAGGGGTGGAAATGGAGCAGCTCCTTTGTTTTTGGGGGCTCCCGCAGGATCCCCTTCCCCGCACATCCCCACGGCGAGGCGCGGGGCACGGCCACGCCATGGTTAACAGCGACTTGATTTCCTAAATTGCTTCTTATAAAACGACCAGCGCGTCTGCCAGGCTCGTCTCGCCATGATTACAGCTAATTACGATCGAGCGGACACCTCGGAGCCCCCGTCACGCCGCTTTAATTGTCCCTTATTCATCCGCGGGGCCGGCCCGGGTGGCAGCAGCACTTGGCAGCCCGGCGACCGCGGCCCCGGCTAATTGCGAGGCCTCGGGGATTAGGGCAGGTGATTACACACTTCACGGTGTAATTACATAAGCATCGCTTGGCTGCTGCCCCGGCTCGGAGCCGAAGGTCGAGCGCGGCGTTACCTGAGATTAATTGGAGCTGCCAGCGGAGCGCGGCGCGGCGCACGGGCGGCATTAACATTTCAACAGCCCCGATCGATCCGCGCCGCGCCTCCAGACACCGCCGGCTCCGCAATTAGTTTAGAGGAGAGCCAGGGCAGCCGGGAGGAGGGGAGGGAGAGCCGGGAGAGACAGGCGGGCACGGGCAGATGGGCGCGGCGTGGGGGGAAGCAGGAATTCTGGAGGGTCGGTGTGTTGTAGTGGCTGCAGGGAACGGGGATAAGGCTGGGCTGGGAAGGGCTCCCCTCGCCCCCTTCGTGACCAGGGATCCTTGTCTGGCTCTCCATGAGCTGATCCATGCCCGTGACCCGATCCATTTCCATGACCCGATCCATTTCCATGAGCTGATCCATGCCCGTGACCTGATCCATTTCCATGATTTGATCCATTTCCTTGACCTGATCCATTTTCATGAGCTGATCCATGCCCATGACCTGATCCATGCCCATGACCTGATCCATTTCCATGACCTGATCCATGCCCATGACCTGATCTATTTCCATGATTTGATTCATTTCCATGACCAAATCCATGCCCATGACCTGATCCATTTCCATGACCCAGTCCATGCCCATGACTTGATCCATGACCTGATCCATTTCCATGACCAAATCCTTGCCCATGACCCGATCCATTTCCATTACTTGATCCATTTCCATGACCTGATCCATGACCTGCTCCACGGATGCCCGGATGCTCTGGTTGTTATCCCCCCCTGCATTGCCCCTGCACCTGCTGTGTTTGTTGCAAAGCCACAGGCACCTCCCGCCTGCCTCCCCCCTGCCCTGCAGCCTCTCCCGGAGCAGATTTTTCCAGGGAGATACTGTAAAATGAAAATAAACGGCCCGGCACTTGGCTGTGCCTCTGGATGCCCTGCTGAAGGTAATAATGTTGTAAGTGGCCATCAAAGGGAATTAAGAGACGTGCAGCCGGAAAGCAGATTTGCTTGCAGGCTCCCAGGGCAGATTTGACTAATGGAAGAGACCTTGGCTCTTATTCCCTTCCTGCCTTTTTTTTTTTTCCCTCTGCTTTCCCTCCTGCTGCCAGTGCCTCTTTTTCAGGCATCATCCCCTTCCCAGCACCCAGTCCTGCCTCTCCCAGTTTCCCCAGCCCCTGGCGTCTGCTGTGCCCATTCTGCCTGGCTTCACCCAGCCCTTCTCCAGCAGGATTCCTTCCCACTGATCCCGCTGCCCTTCCTGCTCACATCCCTCTCCTGGCTGTGTTTTTCTCTGCCTCCCTTCAGCTTTCCTCTCCACAGTTAAAGGTCATCCCTTAGCCCAGCTAGGGCAGGGTTTTTTTGCAAGGCAAGCCAGTGATGCTTCCAGATCTTCCAAACCCACTCTGCAGCTCCCCAAACACTGAATTCCTTCTCAGGTGTGAGGCAGAAACCCAAATGTGATAAGGGAGGGGCAGATGGAGCATCTTCACCCCTCCCCTTTGACCATGGGCAGGGAAAATCCCTTTGGATTTTCTGGGCTGAAAGGCCACAGAAGTGAAGGTGGGAAATGTGTGGGACCTGTGGAGTCCTGGCTGCTTCCTTCCCCTTTTGGTTCTGCTTTTGGTTTTCCTCTCCATTTTAGAAGCTCTGCATGAGGGTGGAGAGGCTGAGAGCAGCCTCTGGGGCAGGATGCAGCTCATGTGCAGCCAAGATGTTCTTGCTGAGCCTGGAGCCTGCAGGTTTTCATCGTGGCTTTATTTTCTGATTCTGCAGGGAGATCTCCCACCCACCGCCTCTGCTGTCACCCCAGAACGCTCCCCACATCGCCCTGGGGCCCCACTTGAGACCTCCCTTCCTCGGGGTGCCTTCGGCGCTGTGCCAGACGCCAGGTGAGTGCTCAGGTGACACCTGTGGGCAGGCAGGGCAGGGCAGAGGTGCAGCCTGTGACAGTCTGTGACCGTCTGTGACAGCCAAACAGCCCACACACGTTTGCTGTGTCCCCCACAACTGCTTCACCCTGATTGTGCAGGGATAGGAGGGATAAGATTCCTTGGGCTCTTCCTGTTGATCCCCACCTGCCTCCCTGGCCCTGTGGCCGTGGCAGTGAGGGTGGCTGGGCTGTGGAACACAAAGGCAGAGCCCAGGGGCCCTTTTCCCTGTGGGGAGCTGGCCCTGGGGCAGCCAGGGATCCGTGCTGAGATAAATAACCCACAGTGCTCTCCCTGCCCCAGGTTACGGGTTCCTGCAGCCAGCACAGGCTGAGATGTTTGCACGGCAGCAGGAGATGCTACGGAAGCAAAACCTGGCCAGGTAAGAGTGAGAAGGGCTGGGGAGGGGTGAGCTGGGCATGGGTGGCACAGCGAGGCCTGTGGGGAGCTGTGGGGCCGTCACCTCACTCCTGCAAAGCCACCAAACCCCCTCTCCCCGTGCAGGCTGGAGATGTCGGCCGAGCTGATCCGGCAGAAGGAGCTGGAGAACCTGCACCGGCAGAGGCTGCTGGCAGGAGACCCCCTGAGCCTGCACCCGGGGCTGCCCCCGGACCACCCCGCGCTGCGCAGCGTGCACGACGTCCCCGAGGGCCACGCGCTGCGCGACGAGCTGTCCCGGCGCAACGCCATGCTGGTGCTGCGCCACAACAACGCCCCGCTGCTCTCCCTCACCCCCGGCGGCCCCGGCGCCGCCACCCCGCCCAAGGAGCAGCCCCGGCGGGCCGGGGGCGGCCGCAAATCCTCGCAGCCCCGAGCGGAGCCCCAGGGAGAGGCCAGGGAGGCGGCGGAAGCGCGCGCCAGGGACGGCGCCCAGGACTGTAACGACGAGGAGATGAAGGACTCGGAGAGCGACGCCGAGGGCGCCGAGGACAAGGCCGAGGGGGTGAAGGCGGAGGGAGGCGCGGGAGCGGAGCTCAAGGAGTGCAAGGACGGCGGGGCCAAGGCGTGCGAGGGGGCCAAGGAGCTGGGCGAGGCGGGGGCCGCCCCCAGCGTGCCCTGCAGCTCCTCCAGCGCAGAGTCCCCCAGCCACCTGCTGGGGACCAGCATCAACAAGGCCGAGGTGAAATACCTCCCTCCAGCCTCGCTGCCCGCCCCACAGCCGCTGCCCTTCGGGTTCCCCTACACCATGAGCCCCTACTTCCATGCAGGTGAGGCGCTGGGCTGGAGCAGGGATGGGTTGGCAGTGTGCTCCTTGCACGGGGTGGTTGTGGTTGCTCAGGCAGCTTCTCCTCCTTTCAAAAGGAAGGATTTGTGCATGGAAGGGGTGGTCAGGCATTGGGAGGTGGTGTCACCATCCCTGGAGGTGTCCAAGGATGGACGTGGCACTCGGTGCTCTGGTGCCAATGCACCTCTGGCATTGGTCTGAGGTTGGACTCATGACCTTGCAGGGCTTTCCCAAGCGCAGGCAGGGCCAGCTGGGCTCTGTGCCTGCCCTGTGGGGCATCCCCCAGTGTCACAGGCACTGCCAGAGCTGCCAGGGAGGTCACTGCCAGCTCTGTTCTCACTGCAGGGGCAGGGGCTGGCACAAACGGGGGCTCAAACCCAGGGAGCCCCTCCAGCCCAGCCAGGAACCCAAATCCGCTCCAGCTAATTACCTGGCAGAGCAATTAGCAGGAGGAGGGAGCAGGGGGGGCTGTGCTGTGCTGCTCTCCCCGCGAGGAGCTGCCTGTGAGCTCGGCTGCCCATCCCTCATTAGAGCTGCCTCCCAGGCAGGAGGGAGGAAGCGATTTTTCAGCGACAGGCAGGTGGCCAGGATGATAAATATTCCTGCTGCCTTGGGCTGCCGGCGCTGCCTCGCAGGAGCCTTTTCCTCCCGGCCATTAAAGAGGGCCGGGCTCAGCTCCGTGGTGCTGGTGGCTTGTGAGAGGCTCTGCAGGGAGCCCTGGGCTGGGGCTGGCTCCCCTCCCTCCCCCTGCAGCGGCTGAGTTGCTGTAATAGCCCATTTATTATTATCACTTTGGATTTATATCAGCAGCACATCTCCAGGCCCCGGCACAGCTCCAGGCTGGGTTTCCCTGCCCGCCTCTCCTGGTGTGTGCAGCCTGTGCCAGGGCTGTGGGTCCTTTCCTGAGGGCTCTTTGGATTCTGGCTGGTTTCACACCGTGCTGGGGCTGCTCTCCCCGTGGGCTTTGTGCTGCTCCACAGAAAATCCTCCCACCTGGGAAGCTTTGGGAGCTGTGTAGGATGCAGAACCAGGGGCTGAGCTGGGGGCTCAGCAGCTGAAATATTGAGGTTGTGTCCATCCAAGGGCTGCAGCCGTTCTGGGGTGAGGAGGAAATGTCTGGGGAGCACAGAGCACCCAAGGGGAGGCAGGCAGAGCTACACCCACCTCTGCCCCTGCCAGACAATTCCTGATCCCCCTTTTAGCACAGGCACTGCTCCCTCGGGAGGGCTGGGAGGCTGGAATTATAAAATAACCAGTTTATATTATAAATATAAAACAATCACCCAGCCAAGGCAGGTGAGCAGGAGGGAGAGGAGCAGGGAGAAGCATCCAGCAGGGAAGGAGGCTGGGCTGGAGGCAGTTCCTGCCCTGGCAGCCCGGGGAGCTGCTCTGGCCCTGCCGGAGCCTTTATCCATGAGCCAGGGTCGATCCCTGAGCGCCTCCCGGGGCTGTGGCTCGATGACCTCATCTCCTCAAGGTTTCAGCCTCCTCCTCCTCCTCCTCCCGCAGCCCCGTCCTTTGCAAAAGGTGAAGGATGGAGTGTGCAGGAGGCTAAAATCCTTGTATTGATTGCAGTCTGGAGAGCAATTAACGGCAGCCTTGTGCTGCTGCTGACCCCGGGCCTGCCGCGGCTGGAAGGGGGAACGGGAACGGGGACGGGGACGGGAACGGGGACAGGGATGGGAATGGGGATAGGGCTGGGAATGGGGACAGGGCTGGGGATGGGGACAGGGACAGGGCTGGGGATGGGAATTGGAACAGGGACAGAGCTGGGGATGGGGACAGGGCTGGGGATAGGGACAGGGCTGGGGCTGGGGATGGGGATGGGGACCGGGCTGGGAGCTAAACTGACTGAGCCCAGAGGTGGCCTGGCAGCCCGGGGGTGGCTCTGTGTCCCCAGCTGGCACCTGCGCTGTCCCCTGCAGTGCCAGGGGCACAGACCCTGCAGTGCCAGGGGCACAGACCCTGCCCTGCCAGGAGCACAGACCCTGCCGTGCCAGGGGCACAGACCCTGCCCTGCCCATGCTGCTGCAGAGCCCAGAGCTGCTTTCCCTGGCCGGCAGGGCCGGAGCTCTGCTCTCCGTGGCCCCTTCAGCCTCTGGCTTCTCTCCCCGGAGCAGCAGCTGGGTATGAGGAGGAGGGAGGGGAATTATAAATGGCTCTGGTGGCTGGGCTGTGCTGGGGACACCTGTCCTGGGACGATGGATTCCTTTCAGCCCCGCACGCCGGGCCCCAGCTGGTGCAGGGCTCCCTAATCCATTTGCAGCCTGCTGGGCCATCATTTATCAGGGAGCAGCCGGAGCCGGCCTGGCAGGGAATGGCTGCTGCCCTTTGTGGCTGTGGCAGCCGCTGATGTGTCATTATTGGGATCGAAGGTGCGGCCCCGCAGCGCCTGGCACCGATTTGTTCTCATTGTCTCTGCCAGAGAGGGGAGGGGACACGGACACGGCCTGGTCCCCACGGGAGGAAGGGCAGGAGCTCCTCTGCTCCAGGGAGCTCAGAGTACTCAGGGCTGGGAGGGGAAAGGAGCCGTGCTGGGCTCCAGAAATCCTCCCCAGGTCATTGCTGGGGGATGGCTGGGCTGGGAGCAGGGGGGACACCGGGACATCAGCCCTGCCTGAGGGGACCCGGGAAGGGCTGCGGGGTGTCCTGAGGGGTCCGGGTGGAACAAAACCCTGCCAGGGAGGGCACAGAGATGAGAGGAGAGAGGAGCAGGCCTGACCCCGCTCCAGAGGGACGGGCAGAGCTGGCAGAGGCAGCACAGAGCCCAGGAGGGGTCGGGCTGGGGGGAGCACTGGAGCTCCTCTGCTCCAGCCCCCCCTTCCAGGGTCTCCCAGGAGCCTCCTGTGGATCTGGAGAGCCTGGGAGAGCTCCAGCCAGGATATCCTGGCGCTGGGGCTGCCCCTGATGTGTCTGCTCTGCCAGGACCCACCCTGAGGTGTGGAGCTGCTCCCCAGGGGCCCCTGTGCCTCCAGGAGCGATCCCAGCCCTGCTCCCAGGGATCTGGGGGAGTTCCCAGGGATCCGGGGAAGTTCCCAAGCATCCAGGGAAGCTCCCAGGGATCCAGGGGAGCGCCCAGATCTCAGGGAAGCTCCCAGGGATCCGGGGGAGCTCCCAGGGATCCGGGGAAGTTCCCAGGGATCCAGGGAAGCTCCCAGGGATCCGGGGGAGCACCCAGGGATCCAGGGAAGCTCCCAGGGATCTGGGGAAGTTCCCAGGGATCCAGGGAAGCACCCCGGGATCCAGGGGAGCATCCAGGGATCCGGGGGAGCACCCAGGGATCCAGGAGAGCTCCCAGATCCCAGGGAGGTGCTCCTGGGCTGGTGCAGCTGTGAGGAGCTGTGGCTGTGGGTGAGCAGCCAGGGCTGTTCCCTGCCCGGACTGAGGGGCTGCAGCTGCAGGGACAGGCAGGGAGAAGCCGGGGAGGGGAACAGGAAATTGGGAAGGGAAATGTGGGAATGATCCCGGAGCCTCTGCCTGCTCCCCGTGCAGGCTCTGCTGGATTAAAGCATCTCATTGGCACCAAACTTCCCGTGCAGATCTGAGCTTTTCCTGCTTCCCTGGGTGTGCTGGAGGCTTTGCAGGGAGCGTGTGGGGCCCTGCTGCTCCTTTCCCTGCCTGTCCCCTCAGCCCTGGGGTATTCCCCAGGGAATTGGGTTTTTTTAATCCATTTTTCCCTTGCCCATTCCACGTGGAATTGCTGTCCCAGCTGCTGTGGGCAGGAGCAAGGGTTATGTCCATCAAACCCACCAGGGAAAACCCCAAGCCCACAGGACAGATAATTTTGTCATGACAGGCTCTGGGGAGAAATATTTTCCTGCCAGAATTCCGTTCTCCGTGCCCTGAGCAGAGCAGCTCACACCGCTCATAAACTCCTTCCCTGCCTGAGAGCCCTGGATGTTCCCATCCCTGTAAATGTCCTTGTGCTCTCCTGCTCCAAACACCCCACAGCAGGGTTGGTATTGGCTTTTCCCACCCTCAAGAGGTGTTTTGTGGGATTTGGTTTGTTCTGTGTCCTCCCATTTCCCCCACAGCAGGTCTGAGTTACTGGGGCTGTTCCCTCTCCCCATTTCCATTCCCTGCTCCTCTCCCGCTCCTCCCTGGCTCCTCTTGGGATTCTCTGAGTGTTCTGTCAGGCTGCAGGTGTGACAGGGATTTGGGGAGTGACAGGGATTTGGGGTGTGTCCAGGTGTGTCCCTGAGCCCCCCAGGGACAGGGGCTCCCCTGTGTGTGACAGGGCTGTACCCCGTGTGTGACACGGCTGGTACCCTGTGTGTGTGACAGGGGTGGCACCCCCATGTGACAGGGCTGTAGTCTGTGTGTGTGACAGGGCTGTACCCTGTGTGTGTGTGACAGGGCTGTACCCCGTGTGTGACAGGGGTGGCACTGCAGCCACTCCTGCATTTTGGGGAGGTGACAGCAGCTCCATCCCACCAGGGTTGGCAGGGACAGCAGGGCCAGGACAGGGCCAGGGCAGAGCCAGGGCAGGGCCAGCCCCATCCCGGGGCCGGTCCAGGCTGGCCAGGGTGGAAATTGAACCCTTGGAAGGAGCAGGAGGTCTCCAGTGATGGCCCTGGAAGGAGCAGAATGTCCCCAGCAGTGCCCGTTGTCGTTCCGTTGTCACTCCAGTGTCACTCCGTTGTCACTCCGGTGTCACTCCATTGCCATCCCTGCCCGCTGTGGCCGCGGGGCCGCGGTCGGAGCCCGGGGCAGGCCGGGTTTCCCGAGTTTCCCGCCCGGCGCTGTGTGTGCACAAACCCCCGCAGGCTTTGCCGCTCCCCCTGCCCTCCCCCGAGCCGGGGAACATTAAACACATGAAATGCATTAGCTCGGATTTTTCCTTCCCCCAGCCGGGGACCTCCAGGAGGAAGCGGCCTGCGAATTGACCCTGCCCAACGCTTTAATTGACAGGTCATTAAAGATGAATGTGCGGCTGGAGAAAAATATTCAGATTGCAGGCTGCTTGTTGTCCGTGTGGGATTTTAATGATTTATGTTCCTTTCTCCTCCCCTCCTTCCCACCCCCCTGACTCCAAACAATCCAGGCACCATGGGAGGTCTGTTCCTGGACGGGGAGGAGAGCCCGGCGCTGGAGGACATCAGCAAATGGACGGTGGAGGATGTCTGCAGCTTCGTGTCCAACTTGTCTGGCTGCACTGAGTACACTCAGGTAAAGCCCAGCGGCCCCACAGTGTCCTGGGAGGAGCATCCAGGTGTCCTGGGAGGAACATCCAGGTGTCCTGGGAGCCCCGGCCCTCCCAGCTGGGATTTGGGAGCCCCAGCCCTTCCCAGCTGAGCTTGGGGAGCCCCAGTCCCTCCCAGCCGGGATTTGGGAGCCCCAGTCCTTCCCAGCCAGGATTTGGGATCCCCAGCTGCTCCCAGCCAGGATTTGGGAGCCCCAGCTGGGCTTTGGGAGTCCCAGCCCCTCCCAGCTGAGCTTGGGGAGCCCCAGCCCTTCCCAGCCAGGCTTTGGGAGCCCCAGCCCCTCCCAGCCGGGTTTTGGGAGCCCCAGCCCCTCCCAGCCGGGCTCGGCCCTGCTGCATCTCAGAGCCCTCCAGGGCCTTCCTGGGTTTTTTCCCTCGTGCTCTGCTGAACGTGCTGCCAGCCAAGGTGTGGGATGAGTTTTGGGCAGAAATAAAGAGGAGGGGATGGGGTTAGGATGGAGCCTGAGCTCGGGTAGAACAGGGTCTGTTAAAACCAGCTGGAAAACCAGCCTGGCTCTGGGAGAGGGGCTCTGAGGGACAGGAATGTTCTGGGGATGGGGGACAGGGAGCCTTCCCCGAGGGGAGCGACAGGGATTTGGGGAGTGACAGGGATTTGGGGAGTGCCTGGGATTTGGGGAGTGACAGGGATTTGGGGTGTGTCCAGGTGTGTCCCTGAGCCCCCCAGGTGTGTCCCTGAGCCCTGGGTGTGTCCCTGAGCCCCCCTGGGTGTGTCCCTGAGCCCCCCGGGTGTGTCCCTGAGCCCCCCGGGTGTGTCCCTGAGCCCCCCAGGTGTGTCACTGATCCCCAGGTGTGTCACTGATCCCTGGGTGTGTCCCTGAGCCCCCCAGGTGTGTCCCTGAGCCCCCCAGATGTGTCCCTGATCCCCAGGTGTGTCCCTGAGCCCCCCCAGGTGTGTCCCTAAGCCCCCCGGGTGTGTCCCTAAGCCCCCCAGGTGTGTCCCTGAGCCCCCCCGGGTGTGTCCCTGAGCCCCCCTGGGTGTGTCACTGATCCCCAGGTGTGTCACTGATCCCCGGGTGTGTCCCTGAGCCCCCCAGGTGTGTCCCTAAGCCCCCCCGGGTGTGTCCCTGAGCCCCCCCAGGTGTGTCCCTGAGCCCCCCCAGGTGTGTCCCTGAGCCCCCCCAGGTGTGTCCCTGAGCTCTGGGTGTGTCCCTGAGCCCCCCCAGGTGTGTCCCTGAGCCCCCCCAGGTGTGTCCCTGAGCCCCCCCAGGTGTGTCCCTAAGCCCCCCCGGGTGTGTCCCTGAGCCCCCCCGGGTGTGTCCCTGAGCCCCCCAGGTGTGTCCCTGAGCCCCCCAGGTGTGTCCCTGAGCCCCCCAGGTGTGTCACTGAGCCCCCCCGGGTGTGTCCCTGAGCCCCCCGGGTGTGTCCCCTCAGGTTTTTCGGGAGCAGGCCATCGATGGGGAGACGCTGCCCCTCCTGACCGAGGAGCACCTCCTGAACAACATGGGGCTCAAGCTGGGACCCGCCCTGAAGATCAGGTCACAGGTAGGAGAATCTGCTCTCCCAGAACAAGGGACACCAGTTAAAGCTGATATTATCAAATATCATTTATTAAGCAATAATGTGATTTCAATTGTTTTGAGGTTTGGTCTGTCCTTGAAAATGTTCCATGGCCTCACCTGAAACTGTCCCAGCTGTGCCAGGGAGAAACCCCTGACAGAATTCAGTGCCCAGGGCAGAACTGAACAGTCCAGGCTGGGTGCTGGGAGGGAATTACTGGGATGGAGTGGGAAACCCTTAAAGTGAGCTGGTTCCAGCCACAGCAGCTCCGTTCTCTCAGTGGGAGTCAATCCCAGAACGTCTCTGCTGGATTCTTTCCCCACTGAGTGCTGGAAAATCTCTCCTGGGACATTTAGAGCCAGGCTGTGCTGTGTCCCCGGGGAATTGTGTCCTGCCAGGGCTGTGGCTGTCCCTGCTCGTCCCAGCCCTGGCACCAAACCCCAAACCCCAAACCCCAAATCCAAACCCAAACCCCAAACCCAAACCCCAAACCCACACTGCTCAGGCTGTGGGGGAACAATGGGAGCGACTTCACTGCTTTCCCTGCAGCCCTCCCTGTTTATGAGGGGCTCATAAAAAGGTTCTGTGGGCAATTGTTCCCCGTGGGTCAATTGAGGAGGAAATAAAACTCTGAGAGCCCCGAGCAGCTCAGGGATGGGGCGTGGGGTGGGGGGAACGCGAGACACGGGCTGGGACTGGAAAAATCCCTTCAATTTCATCAGTTGTGTTTAAATTCTGTAACGAGGCAGGGCTGGGGGTGGGATGGGGGTGGGAGCAGAGCCCCGATGCTGCTCCCTGAATAATGCCCCACTTGTCTGGGTCCAGCAGCAGCCCCTGGTTTTGTTTAAGCTCAAATGGGAAGCAGCTGTGGAGGTGCTGGGAGGCAGCAGAGAGGTTCAGGCTCCCTCCAGCAGGGGTTTTATTTTCCCTCCCTGCCTTGGCCATTTTAGGAGCAGTTCCTGCTGTGCCTGATATCAGCACAGGGACAGCTCTGGTGTCACTGATCAGGCTCCTGGTGAAGTGTCCGTGGATAAAAAGGGCAGGAATGAGCCAGGCCCCCTCACCTGGGCTGTCCCAGCACACCTGGGTGGGACAGGAGGATCCAGGGCACCCCTGGGGGCTCCAGCAGTGCCCAGGAAAAGAGGAGCAGGAGTGCAGGACATCCTTGAGGAATGAGGGGAGGAAACCTTCCCTGGCTCTGGGGTGCATGGGGAATGGGATTGCTTCATTTCATAAAACAGTTTGGGGTGAATGGAACCCTGAAATCCCACTCAGTGCCAGCCCTGCCATGGGCAGGGACACATCCCACAGTTTGGGGTGGATGGGACCTTAAATCCCACCCAGTGCCACCCCTGCCATGGGCAGGGACACCTCCCACTGTGCCCCTGTGCCCCACTGTGCCACTGTGTCCCACTGTCCCACTGTGTCCCACTGTGCCCCACTGTCCCACTGTGCCCCACTGTGCCCCACTGTGCCCCACTGTGCCCCACTGTGTCCCACTGTCCCACTGTGCCCCACTGTGCCCCACTGTGTCCCACTGTCCCACTGTGCCCCACTGTGCCACTGTGTCCCACTATGTCCCACTGTGTCCCACTGTGTCCCACATTGTCCCACTGTGCCCCACTGTGCCCCACTGCCCCACTGTCCCACTGTGTCCCACTGTGCCCCACTGTGCCACTGTGTCCCACTGTGCCCCACTGTCCCACTGTGTCCCACTGTCCCAGCTGTGTCCAGGCTGCCTTTGGGCACATCCAGGGATGGGTTTCTCCAGAGAACCTCCTCTCTCAGTTCTTAGGATTCTGCTGGTCTTGGGGGGATTTTTAATCTTCTTTGCTCCCATTCCCCCTCCCCTCCACCCCTCCATCCCGCAGGGATTTATTTTCCCCGTTTCCCCGCAGGTGGCCAAGAGGCTGGGCCGGGTGCTGTGCATGGCCGGGTTCCCGGTGGCGCTGCCGCTGCAGCCGCCGGGGCTGCGGCCCCCGGAGCGGGAGGTGCCCCCGGGCGAGCTCCGCCCGGCCTCCACCGGCAGCGTGGCCTCGCCCTTCGGCAGCGCCGCGGCGGCCAGCAGGGGCTCCCCGAAGCAGGAGAACGGGAACCCCTCCCTCCTCAGCGACACCACCAAACCTCCGTCCTAATCCCAGCAGTGCCCGGGACCCAGGGAACGCCAGGAGCCTCCCCTGACACAGGAGGAAAAGGGAGGCTTTTTATTTTTATTTTTTGGGATGCGTTTGCTTTTTTTTTTTTTATTTTTAAGTTTGGGGAAAATAATAATAATTAAAAAAGAACCACGGAGAAGATTTCTTGAACTGTCAGATTTAAAGGGAAGGAAGGAAAAATGATCCAAAGATGTCGTCGTGGGACGGCGCCAAGTGAAGGATGAGGCAGCATCCCCGTTCCCTTCCACGCTCTGGGTGGAGAGCCCTGCACAGGGATCACGGACAGGCTGCTCTCGGCCTTCAGAACTCCGGGCTGTGACTCCACAGGGGAGGGACGGGGCTCTGCTCCTCCCACCGGTACTTGGAGCAAAAAACAAAACCCATCCACACCCGCCCCAGCCACCTTGGCAGCCCTTCCTCCTCCTCCTCCTCCTCCTCCCTGGAAACTGGCCTCAGTTCCTCATTCAGGTGTTCTATGCATCTCTAGCAACTTTGAAAACAATACCAAAGACAGATAAAAAGGATAAAAAGACAAAAAAAAAAAAGGACAAAAATATAAAAGGCAAGTCCCGTCCATGTTTACTCGGTGAGGATGGTACAGAGCCCCCTGCCCTGGCACAGGGGCTGGGTTTGGTTTTCCCCGGGGATGTTTGGGTTCCAAGAGCTCTGGGGGAGGAGGGGTCCCAGCCTGGCTGCCCCCAGACTCATTTCTGCAGCTGGGTTGGTTTGAAGCCTTGGGGCAGAGGTGGAGGAATTATTGCACGTTCTGGTCTGCGGTGGGGCACGGACAGAGCCTGGGGACTCTGGGACAGAGCCCTGGGACAGAGCCTGGGGACAGAGCCCTGGACCCTCCCTGGGGACTCTGGGACAGAGTTTTGGGGACAGAACCTGGGGACAGAGCCTGGGCACTCTGGGACAGAGCCCAGGACCCTCCCTGAACCCTGGGATAGAGCCCTGGGGACTCTGGGACAGAGTCTTGGGGACAAAGCCCTGGGACAGAGTCCTGGGGACAGAGCCCTGGACCCTCCCTGGGGACTCTGAGACAGAGCCCAGGACCCTCCCTGAGCCCTGGGACAGAACCCTGGGACTCTGGGACAGAGCCTGGGAACTCTGGGACAGAGCCCAGGGACTCTGGGACAGTTTTGGGGACAAAGCCCTGGGACAGAGCCCTGGACCCTCCCTGGGGACTCTGGGACAGAGCCCTGGACTCTCCCTGAGCCCTGGGACAGAGCCCTGGGGACAAAGCCCCGGGACAGAGCCCTGGGGACAGAGTTTGGGCCCTCCCCGAGCCCTGGGACTCTGTGACAGAGCCCTGGGGACACAGCCTGGGGACAGAGCCCTGGGACTGAGCCCCGGGCCAGGCTGAAAACAATGGGCAGAGTTTTTACTACTGTGAATGAGCTGGGAACTCGTGGGGGTGACCTCCTGTGACTTGTACAGTTGTGAACAACAATCACATGTGGTACTTTTCTCTCTCTCTCTCCCCCCCATCCCCTTTTTGGTTTTTTTGTTTGTTTTTTGTTTAAACGTTGCACGTGCTGCCGTTTTTCTTACAGAATAGCTTTGGTGGTACTTTAGCTTCTTTATATTGTAAAAAAAAAAAAAGGAAAAAAACCTCATTATCCATCACATCACGATAAAAATGCTTTCCAGCAATCAATTTAAATAAAAAAGAAAAACACTTAATTTACAAACGGTACCTGGCTTTACCCCAGCAGTCTGTGTGTCCTTCCTTTCCTGGGGCCTCCCACAGGTGCAGCAGAGCTGCCACAATTCCTGCCTGGAATCCAATCCCAGGGTTGGGTCCCAGCTGGCAGAGGCAGCCAGCACCCTGCCCAGCTAAGGCAGAGCCAGGAGAAAAAGGGAATTCCTTTTTCTTTGGGAAGAACAGGTGAGTTAAAATCTTTTACAAAGTGAAAATCTTTTTTTTTTACAGTTAATGTGGTGCAGTTCTCACCTGGGCAGCGTTTCCTACATGATTAATTTTGCCTTCCCTTATTCCTCCATGCCAGCACAACAGCCCCAACCCAAAAAATTTAATTTAAAGTTTCCTTCTGCAGCACTCAGAGCCAGCTTGAACTGATCCAGGTTTCCATGGAAGCTGCAAAGCTCTGGGAGAGTCTGTGCAGTCCTTGAGGCTTTTGGGGTGCCAGGGAAGGTTTGGAGAGGACCCCAGAAATAAATCTGGGGTGGTTGGTGGGGCAGAGAGGACAAAATCCTCATCCTCCCCTTGAACCCTGTGCTGTTGGAAGCAGATTTCAATGAGGGGCTTTTATTCCCTCTGCTGAGCACTTTTTCCTGGCCAGGGTTTTATTGGTACCAAAAACAGAAGCGGTAGAAAAAGCTGCAGAAGTCCAAGTTGAGCTGCAAAGTCCCAAATTGTGTCACCAGACGGGTCCTGGGTGTCACCTGGGCTGGCCCTACCTGTGCTCCTGCCTGGGACAGGGGCTGGGGGTGCTCAGTCCTCGTCAGAAATCTCCAGGTCCTGCACGACGTCGTCCCCACCCTGTGCCAGCTGCTGCAGGTCGGAGCGGGACAGCCCCCGGGGTTGGGAATTCCGGGAATTCCGGGAATCCCCCCGGGCTCCTCCCCTGCCCTCCTCTGCAGGGAGAAGGGAGAGGGGTCAGGAATCAGCTCCAGATTCACCCCCAGAGCCCTGCAGGGGCCCAAACTGCCCCACCTGAGGCTGGAAGGGAAATTGGGGGACACGGGACAGGCAGAGCCCCCAGCAGGGTCTGGGCTCACAGTTCCCACTGCAGGCAGGGCTGGGGGAGCTCTGCAGCAAGGAAAGGGTTAACCCGGGCCCCTGTGCCCCAGGCAGGCTCAGGTGAAAGGTGGGGGCACCCTGGCACTGTCACCTGCAGTGTCACCTGCTGGATGTCACCTGCAGTGTCACCTGCAGAGTCACCTGCAGTGTCACCTGCGGTGTCACCTGCTGGGTGCCACCTTCAGAGCCCCCAGGCAGAGCTCAGGTGGAAGGTGGGGCCACCCTGGCAGTGTCACCTGCAGTGTCACCTGCTGGATGTCACCTGCTGGATGTCACCTGCTGGGTGTCACCTGCTGGGTGTCACCTGCTGAGCCTCCAGGCAGGCTCAGGTGAAAGGTGGGGGCACCCTGGCACTGTCACCTGCTGGGTGTCACCTGCAGTGTCACCTGCAGAGCCCCCAGGCAGGGCTCAGGTGAAAGGTGAGGCCCCCCTGGCAGTGTCACCTGCAGTGTCACCTCTGCAGTGTCACCTGCCGAGCCCCCAGCCAGGGCTCCCAGACCCCGTGGGGCTCCCAGGGTTTGAGCCTGGGGCTGCAGGAGACCCCAGGAGATGAGATCAGAGGGGCTGGGGGGGTGTGAGGGGCTGGGACACTTTAACCCTTTGCTCCCTGCTGTCCCCTGGGGCTGTGGA
The DNA here is from genome assembly GCA_910950805.1 of Acrocephalus scirpaceus scirpaceus. NCBI lineage: Eukaryota > Metazoa > Chordata > Aves > Passeriformes > Sylviidae > Acrocephalus > Acrocephalus scirpaceus. The sequence continues at coordinate 1,190,783 of OU383794.1, forward strand.
GCCCCCCCTGAGCCCCGGCATTCCCCACTCACCCTCGGACTCGCTGTCCTCTTCCAGTTCTTCCTCGTCCTCCTCCACCTCGTAATTTCCTTCCTCATCATCGTCCTCCTCCCCAAACTCCTTGCTGCTGGCGTCTGAGCTGTCATCCGAGGCCTCCCTGCCTCTGCCTTGCCCTGGAGGGGTTTTCAGGGTGTGAGGGGAGCAGGGGGGAGCTCAGGAGTGCCAGGCACACCCAAGGGGAGATTTCTCCACCTCTCCCTGCTCCAGAGGCCCAGCACCTCTTCTGAGCCATTCCTCATTCCAGCTTTCCCTCTCTGCCAGAAATCCAGCTGGAAAACACAGGAGAGCAGCTCCTGGCTCTTTCCTGCCCCAATTCCCAAACTGGATTGTCTCCTCTTCAGCAGAGATCCCAGCCAGGGATTCCTTCCTGCCTGACAAACATTCCCCATCCCAGGGTGTGCTGGAATTCCCAGCCTCCAGCACCTTCCCTGCTGCCCTGGGAGGATTCCTGGGCTGTGATCCTGCTGAAATTCCTGCCCACAGGAGGGGTTGCAGATTCCCTCCCCTTCCCTTCCTGCTGCAGACATCCCAAATCACAGCAGATTCACCCCAAAACTCTGGGGAATGTCCCAGGCAGGCTGCACAATTTACTGTGGCCCTCTCGTGGTCACAGCCCAGGTGACATCACCCCTGCCCTCCGGGATTTTTTGGCTTCTCGGGAATGCTTGGAACATCAGGCAGGATAAAAGAAATAAATCAGAAATGCAGCAGGAGCAAAGAATCTGTGCTGGTCCCTGCACAGAACCTGCCCACAGCATCCCAATTTTTGTTTTTGGGCTCTGACCCTGTGGGTGACAAAAGGAAGGGCCAAGGGGAGGGGAGAGTGTGGGGCATGGCCAGGGAAAAACCACAGGGCTGAGGCTTTAAAAAGAGACTGAGAGGGGAAGAGAAAAATAAAAACATCCCAAACACCCTCAGTGCCACTTCTGCTGAGCAGGGAATCTTTGGAACTCAGCATGAAACCCCTTGGGGCAGGGCCAAACTGACCCTGGGATTGGGGAGAAGGGAAATGGGATTGGGGAGAAGGGAAATGGGATTGGGGAGAGGGGAAATGGGATTGGGGAGAGGGGAAATGGGATTGGGGAGAAGGGAAATGGGATTGGGGAGAGGGGAAATGGGATTGGGGAGAGGGGAAATGGGATTGGGGAGAAGGGAAATGGGATTGGGGAGAGGGGAAATGGGATTGGGGAGAGGGGAAATGGGATTGGGGAGAGGGGAAATGGGATCCTGGAGAAGGGAAATGGGATGGTGGAGAAGGGAAATGGGATTGGAGAGAAGGAAAATGGGATTGGGGAGAAGGGAAATGGGATTGGGGAGAGGGGAAATGGGATTGGGGAGAAGGGAAATGGGATTGGGGAGAGGGGAAATGGGATTGGGGAGAGGGGAAATGGGATTGGGGAGAGGGGAAATGGGATCCTGGAGAAGGGAAATGGGATTGGGGAGAAGGGAAATGGGATCATGGAGAAGGGAAATGGGATTGGGGAGAAGGGAAATGGGATTGGGGAGAAGGGAAATGGGATTGGGGAGAAGGGAAATGGGATTGTGGGCAAAGGAAATGGGATCCTGGACAAGGAGAGGCCAGCCCAGCCCAGCCCCTGTACCTTTCACAGAGAATCCACCATTCTCCTCCTCAGAGTCACTGTCCAGCTCAAAGAGATCCTTGAATTCCTTCTTATCCTCCTCCTTCCTCTCCTCCTGCTTCCTGCGCTTGATTTCTGGGAAGTTCAAGTCCTCGAGCTGGAAAGAAAACAAACCCAGAGTGAGAAGAGCCCTGGTTTGTGCTTTTCCATGTCCAAGGAAGGACAGGAATCTGTGTTTAAAGGCAGGAATTTGGCTGGGTCTGTGTGTGAGGGGTTCCAGGGGTGAGAGGCACCCAGAGCTCTGCTGCTGCTGCTCTCATCCTCCCCTCATCAACTCCTTCCTATCCCAGCAGGGATAGAGGTGCAGGAAATTCACTGGAGGAGCTGTGGAGGGAGAGCCACGCAGGCCAGGCCGTGCTGGGCACCCCTGGAGCAGCAGCTCCTGAGCCACGCCCGGTTTTGGGTGCAGATTTCAGGATTTCAGGGTCTGAGGATGCTCAGGGCCTGCCCTGATGGGGATCAGGGGCCAGGAGCAGGCAGCCAGGAGCAGGCAGCCATTATCAATGACTCCCCTCCACTGACACCACCTCAGAGCTCTTTGCACCTCTCCGGAGGGGGATTGGGGCAGGATTTACCTGGAGGGCTCAGGCCAGCAGGGCAGAGAGAATCAGGATGCAAATTCGATCCCAAATTCGAGCCCTGAGCATCAGCTGCCCCGCCCTGGCTGGCTGCACAGCCCTGGGATGCACCCAGGGATCAGGGAAAACTGGGAACAGCCCCGGGTCAGCATCCTCTGCTCCCCTGGCACCCCCCAGAGCACCCCACAAGGGCTGAGCACAGCCAGAGACAGGAACGGCCGGGGGACTGAGACAGGATGGGGTGGGGAGCAGGGATGTGGGGCTGGGGAGCAGGGAAATGGGGCTGGGAGCAGGGATGTGGGGTGGGGAGAAGGGAAATGGGGCTGGGAGCAGGGAAATGGGGCTGGGGAGAAGGGAAATGGGGCTGGGAGCAGGGAAATGGGGCTGGGGAGAAGGGAAATGGGGCTGGGAGCAGGGATGTGGGGCTGGGAGCAGGGATGTGGGGCTGGGGAATGGGGAAATGGGGCTGGGGAACAGGGAAATAGGGCTGGGAGCAGGGATGTGGGGCTGTGCAGGGACGTGGGATGGGGAGAAGGGAAATGGGGCTCGGAGCAGGGATGTGGGGCTGGGGAGAAGGGAAATGGGGTGGGGAGCAGGGATGATGTGGGGCTGGGAGCAGGGATGTGGGGCAGAGGTGGGGCTGTGCCTTTGCCCCAGCAGGCAGCTCCAGCCATTCCTCCCGGGCAGTTCCAGGTTCTGCTCCCAGCTGGGCCCCACTGATCCTGGAGCTGAGCACTCCCCAGCAATCCCCACAGCCCAGGATGGGCACAAATCACCCAGCACTGCTGGAAACCTGTCCTGGTTTATCACCCTCCCTCCTGCTCCCCCTGCCTGTGCTGGGCTGGCTTTAAAATCCAGCCCAGGGGTGCCAGGGAAGAGATCTGGGACACAAAACGTGACCAGGGCACTGCCAAGGCTGCCCTCAGCTGAGCCCACCCCAGGCTGGCTCTGGGGTCCCAGAATGGTTTGGGCAGGAAAGGACCCAAAATCTCCTCCAGGTCCATGGGCAGGGACCCCTCCCATTGCTCAGGGCTCGTCCAGCCTGGCCTTGGACACTTCAGGGATGGGGCAGCCACGGGGTGAAAGCATTTTCCACAATTCCCATCATTTCTGGGGGACAGGGCAGCAGGGGGCTGGGATTCCACCCTCCCACAGTGCCCAGGACAAATCCCCATCCCAGAGGCACTTTGGGGTCAGCACAAGCTGAGCACACCCAGCAGGACCTGGGGCTGGATCAGCTGTGCCCCCTCCACCCTTCTGAGAGCCCCCCAGAGCCTCAGGATGGGGAACCTCAAAACAAACCCCAAACCTGCCTGGACGGATCCCCAAGGGCTCAGATTTGCACTGGCCCAGCCCACAGCCCCTCATCACACACCAGCACTAATTAGCTAATTTGGGGGCCAGCCTTTTAATCCCCAGCTAGAGGGTTCCTATTGCTGATTAGCCCCCATCCCATTAAAATCCGTTGGGAAAAGCAAATGGAATGGGCAGGAGGGGTCAGAGCTGTTGTGTGAGGCAGGCTGCAGCTCCCAGCCACGCTGCCTTTCTTTTTTTTCCCTGTTATTACCTTTTTTTTTTATTTTTCCCCCCAATGGCTGCTAATGGGACATGGATTTTCCCAGCCCTAATGGGCCTCATGGTGTTCCCTCTCCTGCTGGGGCTCACAAAGCTGCATCGTTAAACCACCAGTCCCCACAGAGCCACACAACAGCCCCATTCACCAGCAGGGCTGCCAGGCAGCCTCGTGGACAGAAAACCCCAAATCTGCTTCTCTGAACAGAGAAAACCCCAAATCTGCCTCTCTGTATTGACAGAAAACCCCAAATGTGCCTCTGTGAACAGAGAAAACCCCAAATCTGCCTCTCTGTATTGACAGAAAACCCCAAATCTGCCTCTCTGTACAGAGAAAACCCCAAATCTGCCTCTCTCCGAGCAGAGAAAACCCCAAATGTGCCTCTCTCTGAACACAACAAACCCCAAATTTGAACAGAGCAAACCCGAAATCTGCTTCTCTGTACAGAGAAAATCTCAAATGTGCTTCTCTGAACACAGCAAACCCCAAATGTGCCTCTTTATACTGAGATCAAACCCCAAATCTGCCCCCCTCTGTACAGAGCAAACCCCAAATCTGCTTCTCTGTACTGGGAGCAAACCCCAAATTTGCCTCTTTATACTGAGAGCAAACCCCAAATCTGCCCCTCTCTGTACAGAGCAAACCCCAAATGTGCCTCTGTGAACAGAGCAAACCCCAAATCTGCCTCTTTATACTGAGATCAAACCCCAAATCTACCTCTCTGTATTAACAGCAAACCCCAAATGTGCCTCTCTGAACAGAGGAAACCCCAAATCTGCTTCTCTCTGCAGAAAAAAACCCCAAATCTGCCCCTCTCTGCAGAGAGCTGCTCCAGCAGCAGGGCCAGGAGCTCAGCCCCACTCTGTGCTGTCCCTGTCCCTATTCCCTGGCTGTCCCCCTGTCCCTGTCCCCACTCCCTGGCTGTCCCTGTCCCTCAGTCCCCATTCCCTAGCCGTCCCCTGTCCCTGACCCCATTCCCTGTCCCCATTCCCTGCCTGTCCCCTGTCCCCACTCCCCAGGTGCTTTCAGCCCTCCCTGTGCTCTCTGTCCCCTCTGCCCTGGGCAATCCCAGCCCTGCTGAGCTCTGGGGCTGTCCCAGCCCTGGGACCCTCCTGCTGTGCCCTGGGTGATGGAATTGTGCCCTGGACGATGGAATTGTGCCCTGGACGATGGAATTGTGCCCTGCAGACACCCTGGGATGTTCCTGCTGTGCCCTGGGTGATGGAATTGTGCTCTGGGTGATGGAATTGTGCCCTGCAGACACCCTGGGACGCTCCTGGATGATGGAATTGTGCCCTGGATGATGGAATTGTGCCCTGGATACTGGAACTGTGCCCTGCAGACACCCTGGGACCCTCTTGGGTGATGGAATTGTGCCCTGGGTGATGGAATTGTGCCCTGCAGACACCCTGGGATGTTCCTGATGTGCTCTGGATGATGGAATTGTGCTCTGGGTGATGGAATTGTTCACTGCAGACACCCTGGGACGCTCCTGGGTGATGGAATTGTGCCCTGGACGATGGAATTGTGCCCAGGGTGATGGAATTGTGTCCTGCAGACACCCTGGGATGCTCCTGCTGTGCCCTGGGTGATGGGATTGATCCCTACAGACCCCAGGGATGTTCCTGCTGTGCCCTGGGTGATAGGATTGATCCCTGCAGACCCCAGGGATGTTCCTGCTGTGCCCTGGGTGATGGGATTGATCCCTGCAGACCCCAGGGATGTGTCCCCGTGCCTGCCCAGGAGCCTGGCCCAGCCACTCTCCCTACACCAGCACAGACACTACTCCCTCAGAGCCCTTAATGCAGCTCCTGGAGTGCCCTGGAGCATTCCCTGGGGCAGGAGAAGTGGGAAATGGCACTGCCCACATTTCTGGGCATTTGTGGGCACACAGGGAGTGCCAGCTCCACCCTGGCTGTCCCCACACTCAGGGTTTGGTACTCACCCTCTCCTTGCCACTGATCTCCAGCTGGATCTCCTTCTCTCTCAGCTTCTTCCACTGAGTGTAATATTTGCTCAGGGGTGTCCCCTCCTCCTTCACCTGCTTCTCCCACTGCTCCTGTGCAGAAAAGGGAACAAATTTAAACATTTTCCAAGGAATTTTCCAAGAAAAACAGGGAGTCAAGGGCACAGGGTGCAGACCCTTCCCCAAACCACAATTCCCAGCTCCTGGGCAGGAATTGGCAGGCACAACTCAGGGCTAAATGAATTCAGGTCGGTGATTGAAGCAGCTGCTGAGTCAGGAGTGGTGGGGCTGAGAATTCTCCTGAGGCCAAGCAAAGCCTGGGCACTGCAGGGAGATCAGAGGGAGCCAAAAAATGAGGTGGGGGAATGGAAAATACAACCCTGAGATGCCAAAGCCCCACAGAGGAGCAGCTCTGGGGGTTTGGAGGTGCTTCAGCTCATGGCAGATCCCAGATGATCCCAGAATTGAAATGGGAGCTCCCAGATTCCAATCCCTGCCTGCTCTGAGTCTCAGAGCTCACAGGAGGCTCTCCCAAAATGAGCTCAGCCCCCTCTGGGACCCTCAGGTGCTGAACATTCCCTCGTGCTGCAGCTGCAGGGGAGGGCAGCACAGAGGGCAGGGCAGATGATGCTGTCATGGACCAAAAAATCCCTTCCAATGAAACCTGGGATTGGAGGAGATTCCAATTCCCTTGGATTTGGATGAATCCAAATCATCCAAATGGATTTGGATGATCCAAATGAAACCTGCAGGAACAAGGAAGGGAAGAGCAGAGGATCTTCCAGGACAAACTCTGCCTCCTGCTCCTTCAGGGGAAGCAACTCTTTAAATTGAAATTTTTCAATTTGTTCCAATTGAGGCAGAGCTCCCACCAGCACTTCCAAGGCCTGAGTGCCACCCAGAGCTGTGAGTGCTCTTCCCTGTCCCACAGCCAAATGTTTATTTTTGAGTCAAACATTCCCTGCAGGGTCCTGGGCTGAGGGTGAGGAAGTGCAGAGCCCATTCCTGCTGCCCAAAAGGGCCATGAGGAGCCCAAAAATGGTGGGGAGCAAATGGGATGGTTAAAAACCCTTTTACCCTTCAATAATTTAGCACCCAAGTGCTGAAAGGGGATGGGATTGATGATTAATGTCAGATTAAAATTAATTCCTCACCTGACAACATCCCTTTAGCTCTAAAATCTCCCTCCCAGCACTGTAGCTGTTCCCTGGATCACCACAGAGCCCAGGAAAGCTTTGCAGGACCCCACAGAACAGAGCAGCAGCTCAGATATTCCCCAGCAGATCCCAGCTCAGGGGCTGAGCCCCAAAGGAGGAGCTGCCCTGATTCAGACACCCAGGCAGCAAGAAATTAAAACAATCCTCAGGTTCTTAGCCCAGGGTGGTGGGGAGGACAGACAGTGGCAGGGTGGGTGAAAATTTTGTTTAATTCAGCTCCAGAGCCTCCCCAGCTCCTCTGCCTCAGGGAGGGCCCGGGAGGTTGGGATTTGTGTCTCTGTAAGGGAGGGTGGTCACAAAAACCCAACAAACCTCCCCAAACCACGAAGGAGACACTGCAGACAGGAACCAGCCAGGCCAGCGGCTGCTGAGTCACTGCAGAGCCACCCAGAGCCACCACGCCCTGCTCCAGAGCAGCTCTGCAGTGCCCTGCCACAGGGACCAACCAGGGATCCGTGCTGTGCCTCAGGCTGGCACAAACCAGGCTGCTCTGCACTGCTGCCCTGCCCTGCTGCCCTGCTGCTCTGCACTGCTGCCCTGCCCTGCACTGCTGCAGCTGCCAGGCATGCACAAATGCAGCCTGGAACTGAACCCTGTGGCACAGGGACCAGGGATCCATGCTGTGCCTCAGGCTGGCACAAACCAGGCTGCCCTGCACTGCTGCTCCAGGCTGTGTCCCTGTCCCTGCAGTGTCCCCAGGCTGTGTCTCTGTCCCCAGGCCGTGTCCCTGTCCCCTCAGTGTCCTTGTCCCCTCAGTGTCCCCAGGCCGTGTCCCTGTCTCCGGGCTGTGTCCCCAGGCTGTGCCCCTATCCCTCAGTGTCCCTGTCCCCTCAGTGTCCCTATCCTGCAGTGTCCCCAGACCGTGTCCCCATCCCCTCAGTGTCCCCAGGCCGTGTCCCCATCCCCTCAGTGTCCCCAGGCCGTGTCCCTGTCCATCAGTGTCCCCTCAGTGTCCCTGTCTCCAGGCCATGTTCCTGTCCCCGGGCTGTGTCCCCAGGCCATGTCCCTGTCCCCCCAGTGTCCCCAGGCTGTGTCCCTGTCCCCAGTGTCCCCAGGCTGTCCCCAGGCTGTGCTCCTGTCGCCTCAGTGTCCCCTCAGTGTCCCCGTCCCCAGGCTGTCCCCAGGCCGTGTCCCTGTCCCCTCAATGTCCCCAGGCCCTGTCCCTGTCCCCAGTGTCCCCTCAGTGTCCCCAGGCCGTCCCCAGGCCCTGTCCCCAGTGTCCCCTCAGTGTCCCCAGGCCCTCCCCAGGCCGTGTCCCTGTCCCTCAGTGTCCCCAGGCCCTGTCCCTGTCCCCAGTGTCCCCAGCTCACCACGGCCTGCACGTTGGCCACCCCGAACGCCGCCCGCTGCCTCCTGCTGCAGATGTGGGCCGAGTTCTCCTGCAGCTTCTCCAGCAGCTGCCGCACGGGCTTGCAGTAGTTGGCAACCTTGCAGTGCTTCAGGAAGGACTTCAGCTGCAGGGGGAACAGCAGGGGGAGAGTGAAAACCCTGCCAGGGGTTCCATGAACATCCCAGGGGGTAAAGGGATCTCTCAAAACATCCCATGGGGTAAAAAGGAATCTCCCAAAACATCCCACGGGGGAAAAGGATCTCCCAAGACATCCTAAGAGGGAAAAGGAATCTCCCAAACATCCCATGGGGTAAAAGGATCTCCCAAACATCCCATGGGGGAAAAAACATCTCCCAAACATCCCACAGGGGAAAAGGAATCTCCCAAACATCCCATGGGGGAAAAAAATGCATCTCCCACCCTCAGGCAGCAGCAGCAGCTGGGACTCATCCCACACTGCCATGGGATTTGGGGTCAGGCCTGGGGGTCCTCATCCCCTGGGCTGGGAGGATGCAAAAGCTGCAGTTTGCCCCAGTGCAGCTCTGTTACACTGCTTTGTTCTGGGAAAGATGCATGGGTGCAGGAAAAGCTCAGTGCTCCTGCAGCCTCAGCTGCCAGTGCAGCTGCAAGTGCTGTGCCCTCTGCTCAGCCAGATAAAAGAGGATTGTGGAGCTGCATGGACACCAGGAATAACAGGATCCATGTGGATGCTGCACAGCCAGAACCACAGGGAGCAGCGAGGGAAGGTGTGTGGGGGTTCAGGCTGTGGAACATCACTTGGGATTGGGGTGGGGATGATGGCTGGGACTGAGGAGAGACTTAAAATGGGTGTGGAGGTGTCTGTGGACTGGGAATGAGGGGATTTGGTTCAGTGGGAAAACCTGGTGCTGCTCCAGGTGTGCTGCACCAACCCAACCCCACCTGGCATCTCCAGCCTTCCCAGAGCTCAAACCCAGCCCCAGCTGGCACCCCTGACCCTCCCAAGCCCCAAACTCAAACCCAGCTGGCACCCCTGACCTTCCCACAGCTCAAACCCAACCCCAGCTGGCACCCCTGACCCTCCCAAGCCCCAAACTCAAACCCAGCTGGCACCTCCAGCCTTCCCAGGCCCCAAACCCAACCCCAGCTGGCACCCCTGACCTTCCCAAACCCCAAACCCAACCCCAGCTGGCACCCCTGACCTTCCCAATCCTCAAATCCACACCAAAAATGACAAAATAAATCTCTCCACCACCACCCAGCTGTGACACCTCCAAACCAAGGACTGAGGCAGCTCTTGGTGACATGAGGAACACTGGGGGTGTCCAGGGTGATTCATGGCCTGACCCCAGGGGCTCCCCAGCCTGCTGAGAGCTCTCCCAGCCCCAGGGGTGCTGCCCAAACCCTGCAGGCCCAGCTCTTTGCTGGAGCCATCAATAAACACACAAACACCACACAGACATTTGATTTAGAGAATGAGACCCAGGAAGGCAGGATAAAAAAGTGCAGCCCTGCCCTCAGTGGGGCCAGGAGATGCTGTCAGGAGGGAGATAAAGGTTTCCAGGCAGTAAATCCATGACTGCCTCCTCCAGCCATGGCTCCCAGGGCTCTGGGGAAGGAAGGGGAGGTTTCCCTGCTGTCAGTGCAGGTGGGGAGGTGCTCATCAGGTGTTCCTGTTCCTCAGGAGGTGGCAGTGCCAGCCAGCCCCTCCTGCCAGCACCCTGAGGGCTCTTTGCTGCAGGGAAGTGTCACCCTGTCCTTATAAATTTCCTCTAAACCTTCTGATTTTACATTTTTGTAATGGAGTTTCTCACACTTTTCATGTCAATAATGATTATTTACATTCCTTTCTGGAGGAGGAGAGAATTGATGCAATTGGTGTGACCAGTGTGGTTGGAGAGGACAATTTCACCCTCCAATCTATGATCATTGTTTGAACTCTATAAATTCAAAGTCTGTAAAATAAACTCTCTTTTTGCCTTGGACACCTCAGTGTGTGTTCATTTTGTGCCCTGTTGTGACCATGTCCCCACTCAGGAGCAGCAGGGGCTTCCCTTGCCCCTCTCCCTCAGCACAACCCCAGCTGCCATCCCAGAAAAATGGGAATTCAGACCTTCCCTGCCTCCCCCAAAGCACAAAGGAACCGTCAGCACAATTCTGCTGCTGCTCAAGCCTGTCCTGCCCTCACCCCTCCCTTCCTAAAATATTTATTTTTTATAGGTGCTGCATATTTATCTGCACTGAGGGATGCATTTATCATTCCATTTATCTCACTTGATCCCCCCGGCTGCAGCCCCAGATCCATCCCATCCGCTGCCACACACATCATCATTTTTCTTCCCTGGCAGAGGTGTCACCAGAAATCCTGGGAAATCCTGGGCTGTGTGGGAGCCCCACCTCGATCTGCCACAGCAATTAATGAAACCTAACGAGATCTGTGTGGAGAGGCAGGGACACAAACAGGGAGGTAAAAAGATAAAGGACAGAGAGGGAAAATCAGGGTCTGTGTGTGCTTTTCCCTACTCTGCCAAATGGAACAATGGGGATTTTTAATTAAATTAATTTTTTTTTTTTAAATTAAACAATTTTTACAGAATAAAAGCAGTTATAACCCCAATGTGTGTGTCTGTGTGTGGATATGGTATCCAGGCTCCACATCCCAGCCCTGCCATTCCTGGGGTTGATTCTGTGCCACTGCCAGCCTCCAACAAACACACCAAAGGTTTCTCCCAGCACAGACCACAGAGCAAACCCCAGCTCCTCTTACTGGAAGTGATGCAGGGAAGCCAAACCCTGCCCAGTGGCCCTGGTGAACATTTCCCTGAGGACAGAGGGAGCAGCAGCAGCAGGAGGAGCAGGGCTGGCAAGGCAAGGCAGCACCTCCTGCACCCTCCCTGCTGCCAGCTCCTGCCTCAGTGCCAGCTCTTCCCCCTCCAACCTCCCCTGGTGCTCCTGGGGGCTCTCCCCTCCCAGCCCTGCAGGCAGTGACCACCACGGGTCAGCCCTGGGGCAGCAGCAGCAGCAGCTTTGAAGTGTCTCCCATCCCTGCTGGCTCTCCTCTCCTTTCATCTGCCCGGTGCTTCCTGCCTTCCAGGCAGAGAATTTGGGAAGCTGAGTCTGGAAAGCTCAGCCCAGAGCTGCTGACCAGAGCAGGAGGAGGAGGAGGAGGAGGAGGAGGAGGAGGAGGACACAGCCCCTGCCAGCTGGAACAGCCCAGCCACGGCGCTGGGAGAGGCGTGAGCTCACCAGGGAGGGAGGCTGGGCACAGATGGATCTCCAGAGCGGGCTGGAAGCTCTCCAGGAGAAAAGCCTCTCCCCACACGCCTTCCCCGAGGTTTTGGGAAGCCAAGCCCAGCCCGGCAGACGCCAGGAGGCTGCAGGCAGTGGCAGCCAAGCAGGAATCTGAGAGCAGCCATCCCCTGCAGCATTCCAGGCTGGGCCCGGGCTGTGTTTGGGAGCCACGGGGCCGTCAGCAGCTCCTCAGCTCCTCATTCCAGCCCAGCGTGGCTCCCACAGCTGCTGGCAGCGAGCTCGGGGCTGTGAGCTGCCAAAAGGGGGAGCAGGGACGGGCACAGGAGCTGCTCCACTGCACACACACACACACACAGGGGCTGGCAGCTCCCCCAGCCAAGGCAGCCCCAGTGCCAGCCCGGGGGACACGGCCAAGAGCTCCGTGCAGGGCAGATGCCAGCCCTGGCAGGGACACGGAGCTCTGCGTCACCAGCAGCCCGTGGGGCACGGGCAGAGCTGCCAGCAGCACCCCAAAATGTCTGTGGGGCACGGGCAGAGCTGCCAGCAGCCAGGGAAATCCCAAAATGTCTGTGGGGCACGGACAGAGCTGCCAGCAGCACCCCAAAGTGTCTGTGGGGCACGGGCAGAGCTGCCAGCAGCACCCCAAAATGTCTGGGGCACAGACAGGGCCATCCCAAAATGTCTGTGGTGCACAGTCAAGGCCATCCCAAACATTGCCTGTGGGGCACAGACAGAGCTGCCAGCAGCACCCCAAAATGTCTGGGGCACAGACAGGGCCATCCCAAAATGTCTGTGGGGCACGGACAGAGCTGCCAGCAGCACCCCAAAGTGTCTGTGGGGCACAGCCAGGGAAATCCCAAAATGTCTGTGGGGCACAGCCAGGGAAATCCCAAAATGTCTGTGGGGCACGGGCAGGGCCATCCCAAAATGTCTGTGGGGCACAGACAGAGCTGCCAGCAGCACCCCAAAGTGTCTGTGGGGCACAGACAGAGCCATCCCAAAAGGTCTGTGAGGCGCAGCCAGGGCCATCCCAAATGGTCTGTGGGGCACAGAGCTGCCAGCAGCACCCCAAAGTGTCTGTGGGGCACAGCCAGGGCTCCCCCAGCAGCCAGGGCCATCCCAAGGTGTGCAGGGGCTGGTGGCACACACCAGGACAGGCAGGGTTTGTGTCCCCACAGAGGGTGTGACAGCAGCCACTCCTGAGCTGGAAACAGAGGGCTGGGAATGAGGGAACACATCCCAACACCTTCACACGGAGCTGGGCTGCCTGCAGCTCCAGGGAGCCTGAGAGGGGAGGGAACACTGGGGAGGAAAGGTTGGAAAGACTGGGGAAAGGAAGATTGAGGAAGGGAGGACTGGGGAAGGGAGGATTGGGAGGGAAGATTGGGGAAGGGAGGATTGGGAGGGAAGATTGCCATCTTGTGGAGAGCACCTCGGGGAGGCTGAGCACAAGGAAAAGCTGGGGCTCAGAGCACAGGTTCTGCTCCAGGACCCCACAGCAGCTCTGAATCCCCAAAAACTCACCTGAGTTCACCATCCCAACCCCATCCCAGAGCAGTTCTGCAGCCTCTGCCCCACTTTGGCTCCCAACAGATGGCAAACTCCAGAGCCACCTTCCCCTATTTCCAGCTTAATTAGCTGTGATGCCTCTGTTCCTCCCCACAACACAAATAAAAATTAAAATTAAAATTCTGAGGAGTTCACTGTTAGCTCACAGGACTTTATCCTGCTCTGTGCACACTCATGGCACCACCAGGAGTGTGTGTCCCCTTACCTGGATGACAGTGGGCAGAACCAGCTCAGGGAAGCCAATGCTGTGGGCTTGGCCATGGAGATACTCCAGCAGCAGGTCATAGAGCTGGTCAATGAGGCCGTCCTGGGCAGGAGAAACACAGATCAAGGCACTGGGCACGACCTAAACCCTACGGATTTCCTACAGCACCTAAACCCTACAGCACCTAAATCCTACAGATTTCCTACAGCACCTAAATCCTACAGATTTCCTACAGCACCTAAACCCTACAGCACCTAAACCCTACAGATTTCCTACAGCACCTAAACCCTACAGCACCTAAACCGCACAGATTTCCTACAGCACCTAAACCCTACAGATTTCCTACAGCGCCTAAACCCTACAGCACCTAAACCCTACAGATTTCCTACAGCACCCAAACCCTACAGATTTCCTACAGCGCCTAAACCCTACAGCACCTAAACCCTACAGATTTCCCACAGCACCCGAACCCTACAGATTTCCTAGAGCATCCAAACCCTGCGGATTTCCTACAGCACTCAAACCCTACAGATCTCCTACAGCACCCAAACCCCACAGATTTCCTACAGCACCAAACCCCTATGGATTTCCCACAGCACCCAAACCCTACAGATTTCCTACAGCACCTAAACCCTACAGCACAAAACCCCTATGGATTTCCCACAGCACCCAAACCCTACAGATTTCCTACAGCACCTAAACCCTACAGTACCTAAACCCTATGGATTTCCTACAGCACTCAAACCCTACAGATTTCCCATAGCACCCAAACCCTGTGGTTGTAGAGATGGACACTCAAAGTGCTTCAGCAGAAGCACCAGAAGGCTTCAAGCATCAGCTCCTTGTTACCTAAAAGTCTCTTGTACCTTTTCTCTTTGCCAATCCCACGGGGCAGCTCCACACAGCTCTGGATTTTTCTCTCCTTCCCTTCCTTCCTTCTGCAGTTCCAGCTGGCTCCTTTCTGTCCCTGTCACAGCCACCCAACCCTGTTTGTCCTGTGTTTGTCCCTGTCCCTTCCTCCTCACAGCACAGCCAGCAGCCTCCAACTGAACTGCACTCAGTCTTTATCACACCCAGCTGGGAGGGCACGGCCGTTCCCACTCTTGGACAATTCACACAGCTGAAATATATCAGGGGTAAGATTGCCTTTAGTGCCATCCCTCTTTGTCTAATCACAAAACCCTACGGACTTCCTACAGCACCTAAACCCTACAGCACCCAAATCCTATAGACTTCCCACAGCACCTAAACCCTACAGCACCCAAACCCTATGGACTTCCTACAGCACCTAAACCCTACAGATTTCCCACACCACCTAAAGCCTACAGCACCTAAACCCTACAGATTTCCCACACCACCTAAACCCTACAGATTTCCTACACCACCTAAACCCTACAGATTTCCCAGTGCCTAAACCCTACAGATTTCCTATAGCACCTAAACCCTACAGATTTCCCACAGCACCCAAACCCTACAGATTTCCTACAGCACCCAAACCCTACAGCACCTAAACCCTATGGACTTCCTACAGCACCTGAACCCTACAGATTTCCCACACCACCCAAACCCTATGAACTTCCTATAGCACCCAAACCCTACAGATTTCCCAGCCTGGGAAAGGCGTCCCCAGCCTTTGGGGACAGGGACACGGAGCACAGTCCTTGTCACAGGCACTGCTGGAGGCCCAGGCCCCACTCACCCTGAAGGCTTTTTCCTGCAGGTTGGCATTGGAGAGTTTCAGGATCACAGCAAAGTTGATGGGCTTGGAGCTCATCCGTCCTGGCTTCTTGTTGAAATCCACTTGTTGGAAAACCTGGAAAAAAATAAAATGAGTGTAAAGGTGATCAGAGCACAAAGCAATCACCAAAGATTATGCAGGTGGTGGCAGAGCCGAGGAGAAAATCCAGAAACCCCAAATCCTGATTGCTGCCCCACAGCTTTCCTAAATATCCCAGCCAGGGACAGGGAGGGAACAAACACCAAGCACAGCTGAAGTGTGTGAAACTGGGATGGGGTTGGGATGGTGAATTCAGTTGAGTTCTTGAGGATTCAGAGGTGTCCCAGCTGCTCTGGGGTCTTGGAGCAGAACCTGGGTTGAAGAGGAAACCAACACAAGCAAGAGCACAAGAAGCTGAGGTTTGTTCCTCAGCCCCACCTTCCTCACGGTCAGAGGTTGTGCCTCAAAGCTGGGGTGGGTTTTGGAGCTGTCCCTGAAGGTGAGAAGAGTTCCAAAGCAAGGCTGAGTGATGCTCACACCAAACTCACTAAAATTATTGTCCCAGGGAGACCTGCTCAATCCAGATTCTCTGAGATCCCCACGTGGCAATCAAGGCAGGCTTCAATCCCATTAAAACAAAAAAGAAAAGCCACCCACGGCTGAGATCTGCACACCTGATGGCACCCACAGAGGGGTGAGCAGCACATCCTGCTCACCCACACTCAGCAGCACCCCCAGCTCCTCTCTCTCCGTGCCCAAACATTTCCAGATCACCCTCCTGAGCAGGAAATCATTTCCCTTCCCTCTGTGCAGCAGCAGATCCATCAGCAGCCCAGCAATGCAGGGATGCAGCACAGGGGAGGCTGAGGGGAGCAGGAGGCAGAAGCTGCTCAGGTCACAGCCGTGCCCCCAGGCCACAGGAGCAGGAGGCTGCTATTGATCCCTGATTTTATTTGTCAATCCAGGTTATTTGGAAGGGAGGGACGAGCGTGGGGCTTGTGCAAACAAAGAGCCCTTGCCTGGGGAATCGATGCCACAAACCTCGTTATGCACAGTTATTTCTTTGGCCCAAACAGAGATATTGATCCCCCAGGTCAGACACATCTCAGGCACTGGGGGCTCCCTGGGATCCTCCCACGCCTCCAGGCAGGCAGGGAAGTGCAGCCAGAGGCTCTGGGGCTCACCCAGGAGGTGGCAGGGACTTTGGGAAGGGGAGGAAGTGTGGTTCCCATCCCCAGGGCTGACAGCCAGGCTGAATGATGTCTGGGAATTCCTTGGGGCAGGCTGGGAAGGGATAATGAGGGAGCAGAGGGCCACAGAACGTCAGCAGGCAGCAATGTGGCTGAAGGGAAAACCACTGGCAGACAGAGGGAAGGACAGGGCAGGGCAGGCAGGAAGGAGAGGGAATTTGGGCTCTCCCCAGCTCCCAGTTTCCATGTGGGGAATTCCTGTGCCTCTGGGAATGCACAGACACTCAGGCTGTGTCTCCTGAAGGAGCTGAGAGAGCAGCAGGGAAATGCAGAGTTTCTGTCCCTCCTTCCACCAGCACAGAACCCACACTCAGACCCTGCAGAGCCCTCCCCAAAAAAACCTGCCCAGAACAGGGTCACAAACTCCAAGCTGCTCCTTCACTGCACTTGGGTTATTCAGCTGGAACAGAGCAGGTTTTCACCATCCTATCCTGCCCTGGGATCCTTCATTCCCCTTCCCAGCCCCAAATCATGTCCTTTCTGCAGTCAGGAACAACTCTGCCCTCTCCAAGAGATGACCACAGAGCAGGATGGAGCTTGGGGAATTCCTGCAGCCAGCTGGAGCTCTGAATTCCCCTGGCAGCCCCTCTGCACCAGTCCAACCCCCTGGGGATGCATTTCTGCACCCACAACGAGAGCTACAACTCACAGACAACAAAAATTAAATCCTAATTTCTCAGCAAGCCTGGTGCTGCCTGCCAGGGATTTTTTTTTTGGGAAAGAGCAAAGTGTGAGGTGCTGGTGGGTGCAGAGCAGGGCCCAACCCACCTCGAGGATGAAGGGCAGCACGGGGATGAAGGTCCTGGTGCTCTGGGACAGCAGGGTCAGGGCACGGATGCAGTGCATGCGCAGGGGGTAGAACCGAGACGTTGGCACCAGCCTGGGCAGGAACAAATAAATAAAAATAAATCCAAAAAAATCAATTTTATCAGGTTAAATTTATAGAGGAAATGCACCTGCAGCTTTCAGTGATACAGGAAAGTGTTTCTTACTCTGCTGAAGAAATCTGCACAGCAACCAGAGCTGCTGAAGCCACCCCATGGCTGGAAATAAAATTCCTGCAGGAGAAGGGGGGATGAAAAACCCTGACTGACTTTCACTCATATTTCAAATAATTAAGGTAATTAAGACAAATCTGAACCAACTCCCTGTCAGGCTGGGACTGAGCAGAATCAGCTCCCCCAAGAGCAGGGAGAGAATGGAGAGCAATCCCTAAAACTCATTTCTGTCCCACTCTCCAGCCCCTCACTCAGGGATCTCCACTGGAAGCCTCCAGCATTAAAAATGTGATGTTTTTGAACCACAGCTCCCAGGGGACAGACCCAAGCTGATAAATGAACCCCTCCCTCCCCAAAGGACTTGCTGAGCAATCCAGGAGAGCCCACAAAATAAAAAAACGTTTGGCCAGGCACCATCAATCAGCTGCATCCCCCTTCCAAATAGTGAAATAATTATCACTGGAGCCAGTGCAGATATAAATCTGCTCTGTACCCCTGCTCTGGCACCTCTGGAGATGATGAGAGCCATTCTCAGGAATTAATTGATGGAGGAATGAAGCTGTTAAGGGTATGGATTTACTGTAAAGCAAACCCATCCATTTCAGAGTGCCACAGCCTGCTCCACACCCCGGGGCTGCCAAACACAGCTGGGACCCCCCCAAAGTGACCCTGGAGAGCCCCCAGTGCCTCCCCAGCACTTGGAATGGCTCCTGTCCCTCCCAAGGCTTGGTTTGGTTTGGCACAGCCCTGGTGGACAAAGGGGACAGGGAAATCTCCTCCCAGCTTCAGCCTCTGCTCCAGGTGACCCAGGGCCCTGCTCAGGGACACCCAGGCTGGCCCTGCCCTGTCCCCTGCACCTGCTGAGGGGCTGGAACACCACAGGCACCAAAAATCCTCATTTAACCACACACACACCCCAGGGAACAGTGTGGGCTGGATATTTCTGACCTGAGAGAATTTCAGCTAGCTCCTTTCCCAAGGGAAAACTTTCAGCAGTTTTCCCAAAACATCTTTCTCCTTTTTCCCAAAACATTTCTAAGTGTGCAGTGGTGTTTTTTTTTTCTCATCACAATCTTCCCCAGCTGTTGTTTCCTATTATTTAACCAATGGAAAGAGGTGTCAGTCCTATTAACCAATGAATGCCTTTTTTAGTGAAGTGTGCTGTAAAATAAGCAAAAAGATTGTAAATAAAACCTTTTGATGTTCTGATAACTGTGTGGAGTGAACTTTGGGTTCTACTGCAACAGCTTCAGTTTTACAGCTCAGACTGGGAGCAGGGCACAAATCTGAGCAGACAAGGACAGGAAAAATTTAATTTATGGAAAAAAGGGATGCTGGAACAGGAGTTTCTGCTGCTACAAACCATCAGAGTGGAGAGGGGCCAGCACAGGGATTCAGTGGAGCAGCTCCCAGGGACACGGGGACACGTGGTCCCTGTCCCTGTGCTGGAGCCAGGCGCCACCTCCTGGCACAGGGGACAGCAGGGCCTGGCACTGGGGACAAACCCCACAGCACAGTGGGGACACAGTGCCTGTCCCACAGAGCCACAGCATCCCCACCCCTGCCAGAGTGCTCCTCTGCACCCCAGGCACCAGCCTGGCCCGGGAAGGGATCCAGCTGGGAGCTGGTTTTATTTTCTCAATGCTGGAATCACAAATTCAAGGAATGGTTTGGGTTGGAAGGGAATTAAAGCTCTCAGTGCCATGGGTAAGGACACCTTCCACTATCCCAGGGTGCTCCAGGTGCTGTCCAACCCAGCCAGGGATCCAGGGACAGCCACAGCTGCTCTGGGAAATCTACTCCAGAACCTCAAAATCCTCAGGAGGAGGAATTTTTTCCCTGATTTCTCATCTGATGCCATCATTTCTCAGTTTGAAGCCACTCCCTGTGTCCTGTCCCTCCATCCTTTGGGAATCCTCTCTCTATTTTTCCTGTAGCTCCTCCAGGTCCTGGAAGGCCACAGTGAGGTCACCCCAAACCCATCCATGGGGGTCCCCAAACCTCCAAAGCCTCACCAGGCAGCACCTGCAGCTCCTGCCAGGCTGCTAAAACCCTGCTAAGCCTCACCCCATTCCCCTGATTTATCCTCTGGAAAGGCAGGGAGCTGCCTGGCCCCATCCCAGGAGCAGTGGGATGTTTGCATCCTCTTATCTGATCCTTTAAATCTGCTTATCTCCAGCCCCACTGGGGAGGTTTTTTTTTTCCAGACCTGGGTTTTAAAGCTGAGAATCTGGTTAAGAGAGCTAACAGGATTTGGGAGATCACCAGAGATCCCCAAATTCCCTCAATGCTCCCTGTTAACAGCCACCTCAGAGCACAAACATTTCATCCTGATGTGAGGAGGGAGTTCTCATCCTGAAAATAACAACTGTGCCCCACTTCCTCAAATCCCAGCAAACAGGCACCCAAAAATGCAGCTCCTAAATTGTATTTACAGAGCTGGGGATGAGGATTTTCCAAAGCAAGGCAGATCATTTTCCTTGCACTTACAAGGATAATCTGCCCAGGTTATTCAGACTGAGATTTTTCTTACACAAAGAAGGAAGAATAACCCACACCACAACCCTGCCACCACCTGAACGGCTGCTCACACACACCTCAGGCTGGAAAATTTCAATTCAAAGCAGCTTTGAGGCCATCCATGGCCAAATCCACATCACAGAACCGTCAAAGGACACAACAAAGCAGAGCAAAAAGAATTTAAGAGTTCTACTCACTTGATACAGCCAATAATGACCTGTGTCAGGGGGTAGATGAGGGGCTCCATGACCTCACTGGGGTGGATGGTGCTCAGAACTCGACACCAGAAGTACAGGCAGTGGATGTACTGCCAGTTATAGACTGACTGGAAGTTCTCCTGCAGGAAAAGGGGGAAAAAAAATAAAGCAGAAACTTGAAAATGTGGCACCTCACCCTGCTCAGGGAGGAATAACAACACTGCAGCTGCCATTCCCAGGGTTCAGTGGGCACCAGGCAGTGCCTGAGGGAGATAAAAGTGAATAAAACCAGTCTGGTGTGGCTGCTTTGAGAAGGAAGAGTCCCCAGGCTCACAGCAGGCACTGGGATGTGGCCAAGCTCAGGGAATCCTGAGCTGAGCACTGGAGCAAAACCAGCCCAGCATTTTTGGGAAAGACAGCAGCCAGGACAGCTTCACTGCAGGGTGGAAGTGCCAGGCAGCAAAGCTGCAGCTCTGGTTATCAGCAAGAGCACTGCAGCAGGCCAGCAGTGACACGGTGACAGCAGGGACAGCACCCAGCCTGGCTCAGAGCTGCCCCAGGCCAGGACCTGGTGTTGTTTTTCAGGACTCTGGGCAGCTGCTGCGGCAGCTCTGAGTGCCAGATTGAATTTTCCTTCCCTGGAGGAAACCCTTCCCAAAAAGTTCTGTGGCTCTGCAGGTACTGCCCAAACAAACCCAGAGCAGACTGCACTCACAAGGTGTCTCAGCCACCACTTGTGGGTTTTTTCCCAGATTTTCAAGGCCCAGCTCATCTCTCCTGCATGGAAAAGCAGGATACACAAGGCCCAATCAATTTTTCCTGCATGGAAAGCAGGATGCACAATCCATTTTTCCTGCATGGAAAGCAGGATGCACAAGGCTCTCCTGCATGGAAAAGCAGGATGCACAAGGCCCAATCCATCTCTCCTGCATGGAAAGCAGGATGCACAAGGCTCTCCTGCATGGAAAAGCAGGATGCACAAGGCCCAATCCATCTCTCCTGCATGGAAAGCAGGATGCACAAGGCTCAGCTCATCTTTCCTGCATGGAAAGCAGGATGCACAATCCATCTCTCCTGCATGGAAAGCAGGATGCACAAGGCCCAGCTCATCTCTCCTGCATGGAAAAGCAGGATGCACAAGTCCCAATCCATCTCTCCTGCATGGAAAGCAGGATGCACAAGGCCCAATCCATCTCTCCTGCATGGAAAAGCAGGATGCACAAGGCTCACCCATCTCTCCTGCATGGAAAGCAGGATGCACAAGGCCCAATCTATTTTTCCTGCATGGAAAAGCAGGATGCACAAGGCCCAATCTATCTCTCCTGCATGGAAAGCAGGATGCACAAGGCCCAGCTCATCTCTCCTGCATGGAAAGCAGGATGCACAAGGCTCTCCTGCATGGAAAAGCAGGATGCACAATCCATCTCTCCTGCATGGAAAGCAGGATGCTGAGGCAGGGACAGGATGCCTGAATTGCAGCCACTGGGCCCAACCTTGCAGCAGGGATTTGAGCCAAGGCACAGCTGGGCAGGGCAGGGCTGTGCCAGCTCTCCCCAGGTCACTGAGCTGGAGCAGAAAGCTTTTCTCAGCTTCTCCTGCACACAACAGACCAGCAATCTGCTCTGTAATCACCTCCCACCACCATCACTGCTCCATTTTAACAGGCTTAGTGCCTGCATTTGGACATTTTGGTGGTGCCATTCCCATCTCCAGTCCCACCACCCTGCCCAGCTGTGAAATCAAATGGATTTGCTCCAGTCTGAGGGTGTAAGGAGCCAGTGCAATCCAATTAGGGGATCTGCAGCCCAGACTTCATTTATCTCTGCTTGTTTATCCCCATGTCTGACCAGCCAGGAGATTTAGCTGGGCACCAGCCCTGCCCTGTTTGGGGGCAGCTGAACAGATAATCTGTGGGGTCTGTTTTGCTAAACAGAACTAAATCCAGGATTAGCAATCTGACTCAGATTTCCCAGGTCAGACTGGAGGTGGCTGGAGCCAGGGCTGCTCCCCAAAGGTCTGAGCTGCTTTGTTCAGTTAAATCCTTTAACTTGGACTTTGCTGGGGAGCTGCAACACCCCAGGGTGGCTCCTAAGCTGCTTGACCTGCAGGTTTTGGAACAGAGGCTGCAAACAGCAGCCTCAGAGTGGGAAAAGGGTGTCCAAGATGGAAAGTGCAGCTCAAACTCTTGCCAGGTGGGGAGAGAGAAGCAGCTCCCACCCTGCAGGAGGGTTTGGGTTCACAGGGACCCTGAAGATGATCCATGGGCAGGGAGAGCTCCCACCATCCCAGGCTGCTCTGAGCTCCATCCAGCCTGGCCTTGGAGGGATGGGGCAGCCACAGCTTCTCTGGGAAATCCATCCCAGGGACTGCTCAACCCTTACAGAAAGAATTTTCTCCTGGTATCCAACCTAACCCTCCTGTCAGTGTGAATCCATTCCCCCCTTGGAAATAGCTGGACAGGGACTTTATCAGATCCTTGAAATCCTCAGATTTTCAGGTCCTGCAAGGCCACAACTATATCACCCTAAAGCTTCCATTTTTTCCTCCTTTTTGGCCAAAATTTTAGCACAGATAACTCCCAGGTGCTCCAACAACCAACAACACCATCAAAGGCTGAGGAGCTCACTGCAATTCCTCCTCTCCACACATTTCCTCCTAGAAAAGGGGGATAAAAAACCCCTTCCCCAGCAAGGGGAAGGCCCTTGGATGGGCTCCTTTCAGAGGCCAAAACTGTCTCACCCCAAAACTTCCATTTTCCCCTCCCTCCTGGCTGAAATTTCACCACAGACAACTCCCAGGTGCTCCAACAACCGACGACATCATCAAAGCTTGAGGAGCTCAGTGCAATTCCTCCTCTTCACACATGTGAGGGGGGAAAAACCCCTTCCCCAGCAAGGGGAACACTCTTGGATTGGCTCCTTTCAGAGGTCACAACTATCTCACCCCAAAACTTCCATTTTCTCCTCCTTCCTGGCTGAAATTTCACCACAGACAACCTCCAGGTGCTCCTTGGAGCCCCAACAATGGGTGAGACAGCACCAAAACCTGCAGAGCTCTCTGCAATTCCTCCTCCCCACACATTTCCTTTTAGAAAAGGGGGATAAAAAACCCCTTCCCCAGCAGGGAGGGGTGCCCACCTTCTTCCTGAGGGTCATGGCGCTGCGCAGGTGGATGGGCTCCTTTCAGAGGCCACAATTACCTCACCTCAAAACTTCCATTTTCTCCTCATTTCTGCCTGAAATGTCACCACAGACAACTCCCAGCTGCTCCAACAATGGGTGAGACAGCACCAAAACCTGCAGAGATCAGTGCAATTCCTCTTCTCCACAAATTTCCTCCTAGAAAAGGAGGATAAAAAACCCCTTCCCCAGGCAGGAGGGGTGCCCACCTTCTTCCTGAGGGTCATGGTGCTGTGCAGGTGGATCCCTTCCTTCAGAGACCACAATCAGCTCACCCCAAAACTTCCATTTTCCTCTCCCTCATGGTTGAAATTTTAGCACAGACAACTCCCTGGTGCTCCTTAGAGCCCCAACAACCACCAAAGCCTGCAGAGCTCTCTGCAATTCCTCCTCCCCACACATTTCCTTTTAGAAAAGGGGGATAAAAAACCCCTTCCCCAGCAGGGAGGGGTGCCCACCTTCTTCCTGAGGGTCATGGCACTGCACAGGTTGATGGGCTCCTTTCAGAGGCCAGAACTACCTCATCCCAAAACTTCCATTTTCTCCTCCTTTCTGTTCAAAATTTTTGCACAGACAACTCCCAGAGCCCCAACAATGGGTGAGACACCACCAAAACCTGCAGAGCTCAGTGCAATTCCTCCTCTCCACACATTTCCTTTTAGAAAAGGGGGATAAAAATCCCCTTCTCCAGGCAGGAGGGGTGCCCACCTTCTTCCTGAGGGTCATGGCACTGCACAAGTAGATCCCTCCTTTCAAAGGCCACAATCAGCTCACCCCAAAACTTCCATTTTCCCCTCCCTCCTGGTCAAAATTTTAGCACAGACAACTCCCAGGTGCTCCTTGGAGCCCCAACAACCACCAAAGCCTGCAGAGCTCTCTGCAATTCCTCCTCCCCACACATTTCCTCCTAGAAAAGGGGGATAAAAAACCCTTCCCCAGCCAGGAGGGGTGCCCACCTTCTTCCTGAGGGTCATGGTGCTGTGCAGGTGGATGGGCTCCTTTCAGAGGCCACAATTACCTCACCTCAAAACTTGCATTTTCTCCTCAATCCTGGCTGAAATTTCACCACAGACAACTCCCAGAGCCCCAACAATGGGTGAGACAGCACCAAAGCCTGAGGAGCTCAGTGCAATTCCTCTTCTCCACACATTTCCTCCTAGAAAAGGGGGATAAAAAACCCCTTCCCCAGGCAGGAGGGGTGCCCACCTTCTTCCTGAGGGTCATGGCACTGCGCAGGTGGATGGCCAGCTGGCGGATGTAGATGAAGGTGTGCTGGTAGGAGGTGTGGGTGTCCAGGGCAAACATCTCTGTCAGCGTGCGCTGCATGAAGTTGATCATGGGCAGCACGTTGGGAGAGGTGAACCTGGAGTTCTTCACAAAGGCAATGTACATTTGCTGTCAGGGGAAAAAGGAGGAGAAAAGCAGCGTGTTAAATAGGGTAAAAAGCATTTTTGGAGTCTTCTGTTCCTTCACAGCTGTGTCCAAACCAGGGCTGAAGTGTTGTTTTTATCAGAGAAAGGAAGAATCCAGCCTTTCTCAGAGGATCCTGCAAGGCCACAATCAGCTCACCCCAAAACTTCCATTTTTTACTCCTTCCTGGTCAAAATTTTAGCACAGACAACTCCCAGGTGCTCCAAAAACCAAAGACACCACCAAAGGCTGAGGAGCTCAGTGCAATTCCTCCTCTCCACACATTTCCCCCTAGGAGAGGGGGAAAAAAAACCTTCCCCAGCAAGGGGACGGCTCTTGGGTGGGCTCCTTTCAGAGGCCACAACTATCTCACCCCAAAACTTCCATTTTTTACTCTTTCCTCACCAAAATTTTAGCACAGACAACTCCCAGGTGCCCCAACAACCAAAGACACCCCCAAAGCCTGCAGAGCTCACTGCAATTCCTCCTCTTCACACATTTCCTCCTAGGAGAGGGGAAAAAACCCTTCCCCAGCAAGGAGGGGTTCCTAGGGCAGACAGGAGTGTGTTAGCTTGGAGATGTCCCCACCAGTGCTTGGAGCAAGAGGACAAGGCTGCAGGAGGGTCTGGGGCACACGTGGGGATGGCTGGGCACAGCTCTCCTGCTCAGGTGCCACCGTGGCAGGAAAATACACCTGGGGGCTCAGCTGAAAGGGCAGAGCAGCTCAGGAGGATGGGAACCTGGGAGATGGATGTCAGCACTCAGGAACCTGGGAGATGGATGTCAGCACTCAGGAACCTGGGAGATGAATTCATCAGGCACCAGAGACCTCCCCTGCTCAGCCTCTGTGCCCCCAGCAGGAAGGGCAGCAGTGTGAGGCAGGAATCCCCCTGCCCTGACAGAATTTCTGCCCAGTTTGGTTTTCTGGAGGCTGCCAGCATCACCTCCAGCACCAGCTCACGGCTCTGAGGAAGGAAAGGTGCAGATCTCACCTTGAGCAGGGGGCTGAGGTAAACCTCCTTCTTGTACCTGCAGATCTTGTTCAGCACCAGGAAGGCCAGGACTCGGACTGTCTCCTCCCCTGTGCTCCAGAGAGTGATGGTTTGCTGGGATAAAACACAGACAGGTGAGAGGAGGGATGAAACAGGGACAGGTGAGAGAAGGGACAAAACAGGGATGGGTGGGAGAAGGGGAAAAACAGAGAGGGGTGAGAGAAGGGACAAAACAGGGACGGGTGAGAGAAGGGATAAAACAGGGACGGGTGAGAGAAGGGACAAAACAGGGACAGGTGAGAGAAGGGACAAAACAGGGACAGGTGGGAGAAGGGACAAAACAGGGACAGGTGAGAGAAGGGACAAAACAGGGACAGGTGGGAGA